>CM046423.1:30880577-31480577 GCA_025506505.1 Flaveria sonorensis
AATTTCCATCGGTTCTAAAGAAAAAAAAGAAGAAGATTCGGCTTGAAGGTGAGTTTTTGTGTGTTTTGTTCGGTTTCAGCTGAGTTTTCAGCTTCAGGACCGATTCTTATGTGTTCGGTTTTTTGTTTTGGTGTGTTTAGGTGTTTGAACTCTTTATGCCCTCGAGTTTGGTGGAGTTTTGCTTGAAGGCTGCAATAGGTCAGTTCTAGATCCCCGGTTTTTATGTTTTATACTTGTTTTGGGGCTGAAAATGCATGTAACTAACTTTGTATTCTTTTTAGCAAGTTTTAACCATATGTTATGCCCCTGTTTAGAGGTGGGTGTATGTTTGTGTATGTTTTGTTGATGTTTTATGTTTATAAGCTTGTCTTAGGTGTTTGGCATGTTAGATTTGGGTTAAGAACATGTTAGAATGATAATTTGGGTCTGAAATAGTGTAAGTTCAAATTGAACACTGCCCATGCGCCTAACATAGTTCTCATGCGCCTAGAAATTTTGCCCATAAGTCTAAGTGTTGCCCTTGCACCCAAACAGTACCTCATGTGCCCACTGCTCATATGCCTAAGTGCTCATGCGCCCACTGCTCATGCGCCCAAGTGAGGCTCATGCGCCCAAGCAGTGTTCATGCGCCTAAGTTTCCTCAGGAGCCTAAGTCTTTCCCATGCGCCTAAGTGCTGTGCGCCTGCATAGTGCTCATACGCCCAACATAGTGCTCATGCGCCTAATGCCTTTGAAAATTTTCTGAAATTTTGGGAAATAGACGTTTTAAGACTAAGCCCTGGGATGTTTCAGTGGTTATGTTTGTTGGTGTTATGCATGTTTGTGGCCTGTTGTTTATGTTCCCTATTGCGTATTATTACGTGACCTTACGTGGTGTGCTTATGCTCGTACGTAAAGTATTATCTTAATGAAGTGAAAGATTAATGATAATGAAAAGCGGAACATAATGAATGAATGAAAGTCTTGCAAGCAAATGAAAGGAGGTTCACAGCCATTGGGTTGTCAGCTCAACTGTGTGCGGTTTAGCTAACCCGAAGGATGCACACAGGGTCAATCCTAGAGATTGACGGGACCCTTGTTGCTTGCCCTAGGTACTGCAGTCAGCTTTGTGCATAATGTTCGGGGTCTATTTATAGGCCCTAGGCTCAGTATCAGCTTCATGCACAAAGTTCGGGGTATTGCAGATTGGTTCGAAAGAAAGTGAAAGATAATGATGAAAGTATGAAATGAATGGGAAGAATGATGAAAGATAATAATGAATATTATCTTGTTGTATGTATGATGCGTGAACACGTACGGAAGTAATGTATTTTTATGAAAAGGAAGTATTTTAAGAAAATGATATTTTTATATATATACAATGGACTTTAATTTTAAAACTAGAACTCACTCAGCAACGCTGACTTTTATGCATTTTCAGTTGGCAGGTAACTTGTTGCTGGGGATGGCACGCGGGTGAGGCTACTTGGCGGGTAAAGACTGGCATCCTTTCGTGCATGATGATATTGTTGTTTTGTAATACAACTGAATGATTCTTTTTGTAACTTCTAAAATACAATGATGTATTATTTAGCAACATCAAATATTAATACATGAATGATTTTTGATAACTTAATCCGCTGCGATGTTTTATGAAATGTATTTATTTTATATGAAAAATATTGTGATTATCCAACTGTGAGGTCTCCGAAAACGGGGGTCCTACAAGTTGGTATCAGAGCCAAAGTTTAATAGAAATGGGTAAATTATTTTAAAAACCTAAACTTAAATTGAGAATGGGACCGAATGAAGGGATGCCAACCCAAATAGCTACGTGCCATCAAATAATTCGTTTTCTTAAATGTTAACCGGTATTATATGCGTGTGCTATTTGATTTATATGCTCTTAGTAGATTTGGATACTGATGTAGTCAGGATAGGCAATGTTTGGGGGATGAAGAGTAAAGTAAGTGGCTAATCACAACTAACCACTGTAATTAGGGACTTACTATACTTGACATAAGTTGAGCTATACCTTAAATGACCATGTTGATGTTTGAATCTTATAGTGTTTTGAGGATGGTGGGTGGTAGATCTTCGAAGGCTTCACGAGGAGGTGTGCAGGATAGTCATGGTGCTAGGCCATGTGTCACCAGGAACCAGGCTAAGGCTGCTGAGACGGCTCCTACAGAGCCCGATCTTCATCATCAGGAAGGCGGTGAGAGTGCTAACTTGAGAGCCTCTGTGAAGGAGGCAGTTGTGGAGGAAGTTCATCAGGTCATGCAGACGATTCTGCTTTCTGTAGTGACCGAGGTTATTAGAGCCATAAGGGAGAATGAGAAGCAGGAGAAAGAGGAGAGAAGGAGAACCGCCAGGCGAGGGGGCGAAGGAGTAGGTCCAAGGGAGATGGAGCAACCAGATACTGAAATGGTTGTCTCTAGTGATGATGATGAGGAGGAAGCGATGCAGGTGACCGCCAAGGGGTGTAGTTACGGGACATTTCAGAGATGCAAGCCCATAACTTTTGATGGAAATGGTAATGCTGCTACTGCTCACCGATGGGTGAGGGAGATGGAGGCGGTGCTCGATATCAGTGAGTGCCGAGAGGACCTAAATTTGTGGACTCGACATTATGCTGGTGGGACAATATTGTCCAGGTCGAGGGCAGCAGGGCCGTTGGAAGGATGAGGTGGAGTGAACTGAAAAAGAAGGTGATTGAGGAGTTTTGTCCTCACAGGGAGCTCGACAAGATTGAGAGAGAGTTCCTACAATTGGAGGTGGGAACTATGACACACCAGCAATACACGACTAAGTTTATTGAGATGGCAAGGCTGGTGCCAGACCAGGTTACGTCGTTGTCAAGAAAGATCAAGAGGTACATACAGGGTTTGCCGACAAATATCTGCAGGGACATGATCGCCGCCCGGCCGAGTACGTCTAGGTTAGTGGTTGATCTGGTAGGGAGGCTATATGATGAGAGAGAAGAAGTGGCAGTGGTGGAGGTAAGCAAGAAGAGTGGTGGTGACAGGAACTGGGCAGGAAACGATTTCGTCAAGGTGATTTCACCCCTAACAACAAGAAGGCAAGGGTGGAAGATCGAAGGGTAGTGTAGACAGGTACAGGGATGAAGTGGTGTGGTAAGTGCGGGAAGGAGTATACGGGAGAATGCAAGTGGGGACTGAGTGTTTGTTTCAAATGTGGGAAGCCTGGTCATGTAGCAAGGGATTGTAAGGCGATGAGGTGCTACAACTGCGGTAAAGAAGGTCATATGAGCAAGGATTGCAAGAAGCCGATGGCTGAATGTTCTGGGGCGAAGAAAAGGACCGAGAATGAAGGGCAGAGGGCAAGCGCTAGAGCATTCATGATGTGTTGGGAGGAGGCTAGAGTGGACCCCGATGTCATGTCAGGTATGTTCCTAGTAAACCAAACTTGTGCCTTTGTGTTATTTTATTCTGGTGCTAGTAGGAGTTTCATTTCTGATGCTTTTTATGCGAAGTTGCCCGTTAGTAGTAAAAGCATTGATGAGCCATTCGATGTAGAAACTACAATTGGTAAGTCTACCAAGATTTCCAATTTGATAGAGGATTATGACATAGAACTGGAAGGCCATACGTTCTCTGCTAAACTATTTATGATGCCCCTAGGTGGATTTGATGTAGTTATAGGGATGGATTCGTTAGCAGCCTATGAGGCAAACATCGTATGTCGCAAGAAGATGATCTGACTGACAGCGCCTGATGGGAGTTCGGTGACGGTCTACGGTGACCAAGTTACTACGGTTCCAAAGGTGATTTCAATGGTGGTTGCCGAGAAGTGCATGAAATGGGGATGTAGTTCCTACCTGGTTTATGTGAAGGATGTGGATGCGTCAGTACTACAATTGGCCGACGTACTAGTTGTATGTGACTTTCCAGACATGTTCCCAGAAGATTTACCAGGTGTGCCACCGGACGTCGAGATCGAGTTACAGATCGATTTGATACCTGGTGTTCAACCTGTTGCCAAAGCACCGTATCGATTGGCTCCATCAGAAATGAAGGATTCGATGGTTCAGTTACAAGAGTTGATGGACAAGGGTTTTCTCCAACCAAGTATCTCTCCCTAGGGTGCTCCAGTCTTGTTTGTAAAGAAGAAGGACAGTAGTATGAGGATGTGCATTGACTACTTTGAGTTGAACAAGTTGACGGTGAAGAACCGATATCCGCTATAGAGAATAAATGACTTCTTTGATCAGCTCCAAGGTGTCAGTTGGTTCTCAAGGATAGATTTCCGATCTGTCTAACATCAATTGAAGGTGAAGGAGCAAGATATCCCTAAAACAGTTTTTCGCACGCATTACGAACACTACGAGTTTCTCGTTATGTCCTTTGGTCTAACTAATGCGCCAGCTGCCTTTATGGATTTGATGAATCGAGTGTGTCAGCCGATGTTTGATAAATCAATGATTGTGTTTATAAATGATATCCTGATTTATTCGAATAGCGAAGAAGAACATGCCGGTCATATTCGTGAAGTATTGGAGACACTAAGAAGAGAGAAGCTGTATGCTAAGTTCTCCAAGTGTGCTTTCTGGTTGCTTGAAGTTCAGTTTTTAGGTCATGTGTTAAATTCCAAAGGGATCATGGTAGACCCGGTAAAGGTTGATGTGGTGATACAATGGAAGTCTCCAAATACGCCATCCGAGATCCGCAGTTTCTTGGGTTTGGCGGGCTACTACAGGAGGTTCATCCAAGACTATTCCAAGATAGCCTCACCATTGACCAAGTTGACCCGCAAGTACGTGAAGTTTGTATGGGGTCTGGAACAGGAGAATGTTTTTGAGGAGTTAAAGATGAGATTGGCTCAAGCTCCTGTCTTGACATTGCCCAAAGGGAGCGAAGACTTAGTGGTGTATTCGAATGCTTCTTGTTTAGGATTGGGTTGCGTGCTAATGCAGAGGGGAAGACTAATAGCCTATGCATCCCGACAGTTCACAAGGATAATTACCCTACTCATGACTTGGAGCTAGCGGCTATGGTCTTTGCGTTGAAGATTTGGAGGCACTACTTGTACAGGACAAAGTGCACTATCTTCACTGACCATAAGAGCATGAAACACTTCTTTGAGCAGAAGGACCTTAATATGAGGCAAAGGAGGTGGCTGGAATTGATCAAGGATTATGATTGTGAGATCCACTATCATCTGGGCAAGGCCAATGTAGTGACAGATGCTCTTAGCCGAAAGGAGAGACCCGAGTCAATCCGGGTGAAGGCTTACCGGTTGATGATGACCTTTGATGTGATGACATAGGTCAAGGGGTTCCAAGAGAAGGAGCTGAAAGAAGATCACCTAAACTCTGAAAGGATGAGAGGACTAGTCACGGAGTTGGGCAAAAACACTCTCGGAGTTAGAACTCGCTTTAGACGGATGTGGATTCCTCGTTACGGAGACCTACGGGGGCAAATTATGGATGAAGTTCATATGACTCGATACTCCATTCATCCCGGTGCTACAAAGATGTATCATGGCATGAAGAAAGATTACTGGTGGCCAGGTATGAAGCGTGATGTAGCGGAGTATGTGAGTAAGTGCCTTACTTGCTTGCAAGTGAAGGTGTAGCATCAGAAGCCATACGGGAAGATCCAACCTTTGGATATACCCAAATAGAAATAGGAGCACATTACCATGGACTTCATCACGAAGTTACCATGTATGACAAGGAAGTACGATGCCATATGGGTGATAGTTGATCATTTGACAAAGAGTGCTCACTTTCTACCTATCCGTGAGACATATTCATCTGAAAGATTGGCGGATCCGTTCATCAAGGAGATTGTGACACATCATGGTGTACCAGTGTCTATTGTGTCTGACCGTGACACTCGGTTTACATCTAAGTTTTGGAAGAGATTCCATGATGTAATGGGTAAAAGGTTGCATATAAGTACGGCTTACCATCCTCACAGAGATGGTCAGTCGGAGTGGACTATACAGATGCTTGAGGATATGCTCCGAGCCTGCATCATTGATTTTGAAGGAAGCTGGGATGAACATTTACCGTTAGCTGAATTCTCATACAACAACAGTTATCATGCCAGCATTGGCATGCCACCATATGAGATGATATATGGTAGGAACTGTAGAACGCCCGTAAGTTGGGGAGACATTGGACAAAAGGAGTTGGGGAGCATAGAAGTGATCGAGGCTATGACTAAAAAGCTAGAAAAGATCAAGCCTTTTATGAAGGCGGCGAAAGATAGGCAAAAGTCGTATGCTGACAAGAGGCGTAGACCGATTGAATTCCAGGTGGGTGATAAAGTGATGCTGAAGGTTTCACCTTGGAAGGGGATCATTCGTTTTAGAAAGAGGGGTAAGCTGAGCCCGAGGTATATAGGACCTTTCCGAATCATTGCACGAGTAGGAGAGGTGGCCTATAGGTTGGAGCTACCCGATGAGTTAAGTGGAATTCATCAAACATTAGATGTATCTCATCTGAGAAAATGCCTAGCTGATGAAGATACGATTGTACCACTGGAGGACATTGAAGTGGATGAACGGCTCAATTACGTAGAGCAACCAGTGGCAATCATTGACCGAATGGAGAAGAGATTACGGAACAAAGTGGTTCCACTGGTGCAAGTACAGTGGAGGCATAGGAAGGGATCTGAGTCTACGTAAGAGATTGAGGAGGAGATGAGACAACATTATCCATGACTGTTTGAAGAGTGACAGGTTTCGGGGACGAAACCTCTATAAGGGGGTGGACTTGTAACACCCAAAAATTTATTAAGAAAAGATTAAAGACAAAAGGAGAAGTTGCATAAGTGGAGGGGCTAAAGTGTACAAAAGGACAAAACATTATTATTTTATGTTTAAAGTGGGCATGGCCGCCCACTACACAGCTTCACCAACTGCTTCGACAGCTAGAAAGAAGAAAAGTAGAATTTCCATCGGTTCTAGAGATAAGAAGAAGAAGATTCAGCTTGAAGGTGAGTTTTTGTGTGTTTTGTTCTGTTTCAGCTGAGTTTACAGCTTCGGGACCGATTATTATATGTTCTTTTGTGTTCGGTTTTGTGTTTTGGTGTGTTTAGGCGTTTGAACTCTTTGTGCCCTCGAGTTTGGTGGAGTTTTGCTTGAAGGCTGCAATAGGTCAGTTCAAGATCCCCGGTTTTTTTTATGTTTTATACTTGTTTTGGGGCTGAAAATGCATTTAACTAACTTTGTATTCTTTTCATCATGTTTTAACCATATGTTATGCCCCTGTTTATGGGTGGGTGTATGTTTGTGTATGTTTTGTTGATGTTTTATGTTTATATGCTTGTCTTAGGTGTTTGGCATGATAGATTTGGGTTATGAACATGTTAGAATGATAATTTGGGTCTGAAATAGTTTAAGTTCAAATTGAACACTGCCCATGCGCCCAACATAGTTCTCATGCGCCTAGAACTTTTGCCCATAAGCCTAAGTGTTTCCCTTGTGCCCAAACAGTACCTCATGCGCCCACTGTTCATACGCCTAAGTGCTCATGCTCCTAAGTGAGGTTCATGCACCCAAGCAGTGCTCATGCGCGCACTGCTCATGTGCCCAAGTGAGGCTCATGCGCCCAAGCAGTGTTCATGCACCTAAGTTTCCTGATGGGCCTAAGTCTTTCCCATGCGCCTAAGCGTCATGCCCCTGCATAGTGCTCATACACCCAACATAGTACTCATGCGCCTAATGCCATAGAAAATTTTCTGAAATTTTGGAAAATAGAAATTTTAAGACTAAGCCCTGGGATGTTTTGGTGCTTATGTGTGTTTGTGTTATGCAAGTTTGTGGCCTGTTGTTTATGTTCCCTATTGCGTATTATTACGTGACCTTACGCGGTGTGCTTATGCTCGTACGTAAAGTATTATCTTGATGAAGCGAAAGATTAATGATAATGAAAAGTGAAACGTAATGAATGAATGAAAGTCTTGCAAGCAAATGAATGGAGGTTCGCAACCATTGGGTTGTCAGCTCAACTGTGTACGGTTTAGCTAACCCAAAGGATGCACACAGGGTCAATCCTAGAGATTGACGGGACCCTTGTTGCTTGCCCTAGGTACTGGAGTCAGCTTTGTGCACAATGTTCGGGGTCTATTTATAGGCCCTAGGCCCAGTACCAGCTTCGTGCACAATTTTCGGGGTATTGCACATTGGTTCGGAAGAAAGTGAAAGATAATGATGAAAGTATGAAATGAATGAGAAGAATGATGAAAGATAATAATGAATATTATCTTGTTGTATGTATGATGCATGAACACGTATGGAAGTAATGATTTTTTATGAAAAGGAAGTATTTTAAGAGAATGATATTTTTATATATATACAATGGACTTTAATTTTAAAACTAGAACTCACTCAGCAACGCTGATTTTTATGATTTTCAGTTGGCAGGTAACTTGTTGCTGGGGATGGCACGTGGGTGAGGCTACTTGGCGGGCAAAGACTGGCATCCTTTCGAGCATCATGTTATTGTTGTTTTGTAATACAACTGAATGATTCTTTTTGTAACTTCTAAAATACAATGATGTATTATTTAGCAATATCAAATATTAATGCATGAATGATTTTTGATAACTTAATCCGCTTTGGTGTTTTATGAAATGTGTTTATTTTATATGAAAAATGCTGTTATTGTCCAACTATGAGGTCTCCAGAAATGGGAGTCTTACACAAGACCATAAGATGTGATCAAGGAATAGAATTTAAGAACCAAATCCTTGATTCATTTTGTTATGAAAAAGGTATTAGAAGACAATATAGTGCTCTCAGGACTCCTTAGCAAAATGGTGTTGCTGAGTGGAGAAACAGGACACTTATTGAGGCTGCAAGGACCATGATCTCTCACTCTAAACTGCCCATCACCTTTTTGGCATAGGCAATCAACACTACCTGCTATGTGCAGAACAAAGTTTTAGTAGTTAAAACTCATAGGAAGACTCCTTATGAGCTGTGCCATAAAAAGAGACCTTCTGTTGGTTTCCTCAGATCATTTGGATGTCCATGTATCATCTTGAATACCAAAGATCAGATAGGCAAATTTACTGAGAAAATAAATGATGGACACTTTATTGGATACTCTTCCCAAGCTAAGGCTTATAGAGTATACAATCTTAGAACTAGAGTAGTTAAGGAGTCAGCCAATATGACCTTCAATGAACGCACAGCCAGTGTGAAAGGTTTTGGTCCTGATTGACTGTTTGATCTTGATTTAGTTACCAACTATTTTAATAAAACTTGTGAAGATGTTTCAGGATCTACAGGTAGCTTATCAACAGGAGATTCTGAACCATGATTTGACCTAAGAAGACCAAGTCAGAAAACTATTTTAGCTCTAGTGGTAACTAACCCTGTAGTTGGAAATCCTGTCAGCACAACAATGACAAACTCTTCAGCTGATACATGTGAGGTGCCTATAAATTCCAGCATAGAGACACAAAACTCAAATAAAGAATTTTCTAATATGGGAGGAGATGGAGGTGGTGATAGTGATCAAGAATTTCTTGATGCTGATAACCACTTCATAGAAGACAACATTAATGATGTGACATACTCATTGGATCAACCTTCTCTTGATAAGTGTGTTGATGTGGTGGATGACACTCAATCACCAGATCTGAATTTCAACAATTTAGATCTATCCAATCAACTTGCTATGATTCCTCAACTAAGAATCCACAAGTCACATCCCACCACAAACATCATTGGAGATGTTGAGACAGGAGTGAGAATAAGAGGACAAACCCATGACAAAAATGTTTGTCTATACTCTTGTTTCTTGTCCCAGATTAAGCCTATGAAGATTGATGAGGCTCTAAAGTAATGCAGGAGGAGCTGCTTCAATTCAGAACACAAAAGTTATGGAACCTATGCCCTCTTCCTTTTGGGAAGACACCAATAGGTACGAAGTGGGTTTTTTGGAATAAGAAGGATGATATAGGACTTGTTATTAAGAATAAGGCAAGACTAATTATTCTAGGGTACACATAAAAAGAAGGGATTGACTTCACAGATGTCTTTTTTCCTGTAGCAAGACTTGAAGCTGTTAGGATATTCCTTGCTTTTGCTGCATCCAAGGAATTCAAGGACTGCCAACTTGATGTCAAATGTGCCTTCTTATATGGGGTGATTGATGAGGAATTGTATGTCAAACAACCACCTGGCTTTGCAGATCCAGATCATCCTAATTATACCTACAAGCTTGACAAAGCTCTCTATGGGTTGCATCAAGCTTCAAGGAAGTGGTATGAGACACTATCATAATATCTCTATCAGCATGGATACAAGAGGGTTACTATTGACGGAACCCTCTTCATCAAAGGAACAGCAAATGACTTAATGTTGGTTCAAGTTTATGTAGGACATCATCTTTGGGTCAACTAATCCGAAGCTCTGCAAAGACATTGAGATGCTGGTGAAGAATATATTTGAAATGAGTGCCATGGGGGAACTTAATTTCTTTCTAGGAATTCAAGTGAAGTAGGTTGACAATGTCATCTTTATAAAGCAGTCAAAGTATGTGCAAGACATACTTACCATATTTTATCTAACTGAGTGTAAGGTTGCTAAGACACCCATAGCCAGAAACCACTCACTAGGACCTGACCTTGAGGGGGAGTGTGTTGATGAAGATCTATACAGGGTTGTGATTGGGTCTCTTATGTACCTCACAGCCAGCAGGCCTGATATCATGTTTGCTACATGTATTTATGCAAGATATCAAGCCAACCCAAGATGTTACACCTAGTTGCTGTCAAGAGAATTCTCAGATATCTCAAAGGTGCTCCCAAACTAGGCCTTTGGTATCTAAAGAATTTTGATTTTAATGTGTATGCCTATACAGACAGTGACTATGGTGGATGCAACATGACTACAATGTCTATATCTGGGGGATGCTAATTTCTTGGTGGAAGGATGGTCTTATGGTAATGCAAGAAACAATCTTGTGTGTCTGCATCAACTGCTAAAGCTGAATACATTACTGCTGCAAGCTACTATGCTCAAGTCCTTTGGATCAAAATCAGATGCTGGACTATGGATACAACTTCAAAGAGACTCCCATCCATATAGACAACAACAGTGCTATTTCTATTACAGAGAATCCTATGCAGTCCTCAAAGACAAAACACATCAACATCAGGTATCATTTGATTAGAGATAATTTTGAAAAAGGATTCATAATTTAGATACTTCAAGAAGGGTAAGGTTTCCTCTTAATGGAAGTACCTCCTCCATGTGGTAATCCACTCTTTGTCCAACAAACATGAAGGTTGAGACCAGATTCCATAGGACTTATCCAACATAGTCCATGGGATGGTTCAAGGGGTCAAGTGCAAGTACTCCTAGTTTGTCTATACAAACCTGCTTGCTAACTTGGACTCCTTAGAGTACTATGTGTTCCCTAGATATGTTCAACACATTCTTAACTATGAACTGGGCTCACAGTTAAGGGGAACAGGTAATACTTTTAAATTGAGACATATAAAGCCTGGCATCTTCAAAACAATGAGAAAGTCCATTGTTGGCTTCTTAGGGGTAGAAACAGCCCTGGTCCTAAAATGTTAGAGCTCATTGCTCAAGGTGACAACTTGGCAGCACTAGCCAATGTTGAACCCATACCTTCTACATCTGCACCACCCACATAGCCACAAATAACCATCAGCTATACTAGAAAATCCAAACAAACCCCTGCTCAGTCTACTCAGGTTAAGCAGGCCCCCATACAACTATCCATGTATGAGGAAGTGGAAACAAGAGCTCTCACTTCCCCTGAGGAGCAGACCACTCCCTTTATTTCTCTAATCAGTGTTGCGGTTCCTCATGCTCAGCCTGATGAGCTCACCACCCCAGCCTTAAGCCTTCACTCTGAGTCTGAACACTCAAGTGATCAACCTTTAGGGGAAAGCTACCATACCCAACCGTTAGACTTAAATCAACCCATCTTTGACCTTGTATTCTATGATGATGAGTATATGGGCTTCAGTGAGTACCATGAGACTCTCTTCTCCATCCCTGCTCAAGGAAAGATGAGTGCTCCTGAATCACCCATATCCAGCCCATACCATCCACCCCAAACTGAGGTGGACTTCCCTAAACATGTTCAAGAAGTCCATATAGAAAAGGCTCTCACTTTTGCAAGTGATTACATCATTAAGACCTCATCAATAGCAAGCCAACCCATTAACACTTCTATTGCAGCTGTCAGTGTGTAGGGGAAATCCAGCAGCCAAGAACCCCAAGCTGGTGGTGAGGAAGAAGACTTTAGTCCTATTCTCTTATCCCCCTATGATTCTTCTGATGAAGATGAGGGGAGTCTGCAACAAAAGGTGCAACAACTGTCAAAAACATGCACCTATTTAGTTTCAAAGGTAAGTCACCCAGAATTTCAAATGGCTACCTTACAAAGACAAGTCAGTGACCAGCAACTTGAGATCACCGATCTCAAGGGCAAGTTAGCTGAGAGACCTATCAGACAAACTCCACCAGGTCCACAAGAACCCATGGATGTGGTGGACCTAACCCTTAGCTACCTTGTGTAAGATGGTGATGCTACCAAAAAGGGGGAGAAAGTCCTACCTACAATCATAGAACCTGGGAGTTCTACCCAGAGTATGGATGTAGAGGATTCACCACCCTCACTTGCAGTTGTCCATACTCAACAACCTCCTCAGGCCCATATTGATGTGGATTCTCTAATTCAAAGCCTGTTTAAGGAGGGTATACCAAGGGCAATGTCCCTCCTATCCTGTTGAAAATCCAATATTGGGATGGAGGTATGATGTTGATAGGAGAACCCTGGTAATCTCTAGGTCTCAAGGACAATAAGAAGTCTTCAACTTTCACAACCTGAGATATTATGAGAGCACTTATTTGGTTGACTTGCCACTTGGCAACCCAAGTCAAAACAGGCAAGCTGTAAGGTTAGCTGAAAGGATTCAAGATAGGGTGCTTGAAGGGTTCAAAATGAGAACCAAGCTATATAGACAGAGGCAAGTAGGAAAGACTATTGGTCAACTAGATGCTGAGGTGGACCCTAAGATTAGCTTTGAAGGGGAACCTTGGCTGAAGTCCCAATAGTTGAACCTGTGAACCTTGAGACAGGAACTGCTTCAACACCCAGTACCTTTAACGAGGCACCTGTGTCTCAAAACCTCTCTTTAGCCAGAGCTCAAGTGAAACACCAAGCAATGAAGGCCAAATCTCTCTCCACCGTGAGTCACATAGGCCAGTGATTGACAAAGGGAAAAGGAAGATGACCTCTAAGGAGATTGAGGAGGAGAAGAGAGAGGAAGAGGAAGTCAAGGGGAGAGAGTTCAAGTAAGACCCCTGGCTTTATAAAAGCTGTAATCAAGGCTGCCCCCAGACCAAACACTCAGGAAGATGAGTTAAGGGCAGCTAGAACTATCTAGGGTCTAGGAACTACAATGTTGATGAACTTATCTCTCTTCCCTTAAAAGAACTGAATGAACTGGCTAACTTGGAAGTGTCAAAGGAGAGGAAGGAATCTAAAGATGTAGAACTGCTCCTTAAAATCAAAGAAGAAAGAAGAAGAAAAAGACTTTACAAAGCTCCTACCCTCTCCTTAGTTCAAGAAAGCCCTGAGGCAAAGGCTGTGGCTACTAAGCAAGAAACTCAGGTAGGTAGGGAATAAGATAGACAAAACAGGATAACCTACCTGAGTGCTTCCCTTGTCTTATGAATACATTGAATTTGAATACCTCAAGCAGCTTAAGCAAGAAGTGCTAAAAGAGCAAAAAGCTACTAAGAGGAAGATGAGGGAAGAGGCTACAAAGTCAAGAGTCACCATCAGAGCAAATCAAAAAAAGTCTGCTGACAGACAGAAGATGGTGAGCTTCTTGAAGCTGTATGGGCTCTCCGAAAGGAGACTTGGTCCAATGTATTTATCCACCATGGATGAGCATATTAGAGTGATCAAGCAGAAAATCAAGAAAGGTGAGAAGGTTGACTTATATTCTCCAGCAAGTCAGGCTGCACCTGAAGCTGAGGTCAAGGTTGAACCACAAGAGGCAACTCAACCAGGACCTAGTGCTGCATCATAGCTAGCTTCATCTTTTGACTCACAGTAGGTTCATGATCCCTCTCCTTCTGAATCTGTGAAGGAAAAGGACCCAACTAAGGATAAACAAGAACCATCTGGTACTCAAGGCCAACCTTATCAATTAAACTATAGAAAGAGGAAGAGGATGGCCTTCAGAAGGGACAAGAAGAAGAAGAAGTCCAAGGCATCCACCTCTGCACCTTAGGATGGGTCAGAATATCCTGAGACCCATCTTGTCTTGGGCATTTAAAACTAACCTAGACAGATGGTATGTCACTAGAGATCAAGGGGGTCAAGATGTGTACTTTTGGCAAAACATACTTGACCTCCCTCTGCATGATCTTTATGACATAAAGAGGTACTTTGAAAGTTTGAGGAATCCTGACCAACTGATGATGAAAGGAATGGTCTTGACTATGATAAGGATTTTCAATAGATGATGATCAAGCTTCAAAGTTCTTCTTTAGTTTTGGTAGCATCAACCTAGGGGGAGTTTGTAAGGATAACACTTAGAGGCTGATGCAACCAAAGAGCTCTCAGCATGCACATGTGAAGTACAAGGAAGTTACTTTAGAAGATTTGATATAACTCAATGAATTATTCTAAGTATCAAATCTTCCGAAGGCAAAAGACCAAATCTTCCGAAGCCAAAGATGAAGTCTTTAGAAGCTTCAATGACAAAGGCTGAACTACTTTCCACTACCACCTCTAAAGACTCACCAACTTCTATGTGTTGGTGAAAAGGTCATACTTTTATCAAATTGTAGATTATGGTCTTGAGTTTGTAACTTTCCACTTTTGTACTTTTATCCTTTTTGTAATACATTAGGATGTGAGCTATGGCTTGTCATAGTCACCGGTCAAAAGGCAATCTGCCTTTTGACTCTACATTGATGTTTTTGTCTAGATTAGTGTTTCCAGCTGGCCTTCAAAGTATGGCTAGTTATAGGATGTAGTATAAGGTGTTTCAAGTACTTGTCATTTCATTTTAAGCTTTGTAACACTTGGTAAGAACTTAAGAGCAATATTGTAACAGCCGGAAAATTTTAAAAGACGAGAAAGAGGAATAAAAGTGAAGAAAAGAAGAAAACACAATTTAACCTAAGTTGAGGGGCTATATGTGTCAAAAGGACAAAAAGTAAAGTGGGTGCAAAAGGTGATGGCCGCCCACTCTTCTCTGCATATCTTCTTTCACCAAATTTTAGAGAGAGAAAGAGCTGAGCTCTCGGGTTTTGGAGAAGAAGAAGAGGAAAACCAAATTCAAGGTAAGAATTCATCATTTTAAGTTGTTCTTGGCCGGCCTATGCCTCGGTTGTATGATTATGTGTGTTTTGTTATGTTTGAGTGTGTGTTTTTGGTGGGTTTCTAGGTGGTTGAACTCATTGTGCAAATGGGTTTGAAGGAAGTCATACTCGAAAGCTGCTAAGGTGAGTTCTAGATCCCTGGTTTCTATGTTTTATACCTGTTTTGGGACTGGAAATGCATGAAACTAACTTTTAAATATGTCCAATATTTTGTACCGTAAGTTTGGCCCTTTTCTTTTAGTGGGTGTGTTAGGGCCTGCATGTTTTGCTCGGTTTATGTGGTTGTATGCTTGTTCTAAGAGATTAGCATGCTAGATCGGTGTGATGAATGTATAAGAATGAGGATTGGGAACTGATTATAGTGTAAGATGCGGTTTCAGGTTAGTTGATCATCCGCATTAAGTTTGAATATTTGCATAAGTGTTATTCATCCGCATTAGTTAAGTCTTCATCCGCATTTGATGAACACATCGACTATTTTGTTCACCCGCATTTGTTAAGTGTTCATCCGCATTTGTTGTATGTTCATCCGCATTTGTCTTGTCCATGCGCATTTGCTTCAGCCATCCAAATTTGGTTCATGCGCATTTCTTTGGGACACTTAGAATATTTTCTGAGGTATTCATCCGCATTTGTTTATTCATCCGCATTTGTCTATTCATCCGCATTTGTCTGTTCATCCGCATTTGTTTATTAAGGAGACGGAGTTTTTTGAGATTTTGGGATGTAGAGCTTAAGTGTTAAGAAAGGAGGTTTTATGGGGGGGGATTGTGCTTGTTTACGATTTGCATGCTTTGTATGCTGTTGTGATGATGTTGTTCCATGTTATGTTTATGTCGTGACCTTACGTGGTGTGACGTATGAATATGTTTATGTAAAGTAGTACTTAACGAAAGTGGAAGATAACTAATGAGAAGTATGAATGAATGCATGCATTAATGAACGATCGGAAGTAAGAAAGTCTTGCAAGAACTGTAAGGAGGTTCACACCCAATGAAGGGTGTTAGCTCAATGGTGTGTGGGTTAGCAACCCACGAATGATGCACACTGGGTCTAGTCTTTATGACTGACCATACGTACGGGACCATTGTCGCTTACCCCGGTGCTGGGCCCGCCTTGTGCATGATGTTTGAAGTCTATTTATAGTCTTCAGCCCAGTACCCGCCTTGGGCATGATGTTTGGGGTATAGCACATGGCATGGTCCAAATGATGATACCTCGGTGCTGGGCCCACCTCGGGCATGATGTTTGAAGTCTATTTATAGTCTTCGGTCCAGTACCCGCCTTGTGCATGATGTTTGGGGTATAGCTCGAGGCATTAGCCTGGAGCATAGAGAAGTGAAAGTAATAATGATTGAATGAAATATACGATAAGAAAAAGAATGAATGAATGAATGTAAGTTGACAATGATGAAAGATAATAATGAGATTATCTATTTGTACGTATGATGTATGATCGCTTACGAAAGTAAAGTACGGTTTTAATCGAAAGAAAAGTATTTTATTTATAAAACTAGAACTCACTCAGCAACACTGACTTTTATGT
This sequence comes from Flaveria sonorensis, assembly GCA_025506505.1. Classification (NCBI taxonomy): domain Eukaryota; kingdom Viridiplantae; phylum Streptophyta; class Magnoliopsida; order Asterales; family Asteraceae; genus Flaveria; species Flaveria sonorensis. The sequence goes on from CM046423.1 coordinate 30,897,469, forward strand.
AATTTCCAGTTGGCAGGTAACGTTGCTGAGGATGGCACGGGGCATCTACTTGGCGTTTTTGGGATGGCATCCATTGTTTAAATTATGATGTTTTTGCATTGTAATGCGAACAAACAATATTTTGTAACGATTATCAATGTTGTATTATTTTGCAAAAGCAATGAATGAAATGATTTTAAATTATTCCGCTATGTTGTTTTTAGTACACCTAAATATATGTTTTACATTTTATGTGCAATGATTGACCAGCTGTAAGCGTCCCGGGAACGGGGCCTTACAAGTTGGTATCAGAGCCAAAGTTTAAGTGAAACGGGTAAATATTTTCAAAAGAAACCTAAACTTAAACTGAGAATGGGACAAAGGGAAGGGATGCCAGTCCGAGTAGCTGCGTGCCATCAGGTATTTTCTTAATGTTAACCGGTATTACATGCGCAAGTTATGTGATTTATGTGCTTCTTAGTAGATTTAGATACTGATGAAGTCAGGATAGGAAATGCTTGGGGTATGAAGAGTAAATTAAGTGGCTAATCACAACTGGCCACTGTAATTAGGGACTTACTATACTTGAAATAAATTGAGTTGTTACCTTGAATGACCGTGTTGGTGTTTGAATCTTATAGTGTGTCAGAGGATGGCCGGTGGTAGATCTTCAAAGGCTTCTCGAGGTGGAGGTCGTGGTGGACGTGGTGCTGGACCACGGGTCACGAGAGGAAGGCCTAGGGCTGAAGGGGTGGCTCACGAAGAGCCCAAGACCCCTCATCCGGAGGGTGATGATGAGAGTGCCAATTTAAGGGCCTCCGTGAAGGAGGCGGTGGTGGAAGAGGTTCACCAGGTCATGCAGACGATTCTACCGTCTGTGGTGACCGAAGTGATTAAGGATGTACAAGAAGGAGAGAGGAAGGAAAGGAGTAGACCCACGGAGGAAAGGGAGCAACCAGAGACTGAGACGGTTGTCTCCAGTGAAGAAGAAGGAGAAGAGCCTGTGCGGGAGATAGCACGAGGCTGTAACTATGGGGCATTTCAAAGATGCAAGCCCCTGACTTTTGACGGAAATGGCACTGCGGCTGCTGCTCACCGGTGGGTGAGAGAGATGGAAGTTGTTCTAGATATCAGCGAGTGCCGGGAAGATCAAATGGTGAAGTTTGCCACCCACTCATTTGTGGACTCGGCCCTATGTTGGTGGGACAATATTGTCCAGGCCGAGGGTAGTAGAGCGATTGGTAGGATGAGGTGGAATGAGTTGAAGAAACTGGTGATCGAGGAGTTTTGTCCTCACCGAGAGCTCGATAAGGTTGAGAGGGAGTCCCTACAGCTGGAGGCAGGAACCATGACACATCAGCAATATACCACCAAATTCAATGAGATGGCACGGCTGGTGCCAGATCAGGTGACACCCTTGTCACGAAAGATTAAGAGATATATTCAGGGCTTGCCGGCGGACATCCGCAGGCACATGATCGCCGCCCGACCGAGCACGTTTAGGTCAGTGGTTGATCTGGCAGGGAGGCTGTATGATGAACGGGAAGTGTGGTGGTGACCGGATTTGGAATGGGAAGAGGTTTGGTAGGGGTGGTTCCCCAACAAACAACAAGCGTGCACGGGTGGATGACCGCCGTGTGGTCACATCTGGTGCGGGGTCGAAGAGGTGTGGCAAATGTGGAAAGGAGCATTTCGGAGAATGTAGGTGGGGATTGAATGTATGCTTCCTGTGTGGGAGGACAGGGCATATAGTAAAGGATTGTCATATGGCCAGATGTTTTAACTGTGGTGGAGAGGGTCACATGAGCAGGGAATGCAAGAAGCCAAGGGCTGAGAGTTCCGGAGCGAAGAAGACGACCAGAACCGAAGGGCAGAAAGCAAGCACCAGAGCATTCACGATGACCCAGGAGGAGGCTAGGACGGACCCTGATGTCGTGTCAGGTACGTTCCTAGTAAACCAAACTCTTTCTTTCGTGTTATTTGATTCCGGTGCTAGTAAGAGCTTCATTTCTGCTGCCTTTTGTGCTAAGTTGCCTTTAAGGAGTAGGAGTATTGACGAGCCCTTCGATGTAGAAACTGCCATAGGTAAGTCTATAAGGATTCCAGAGATGATGGAAGGCTGTCTCATAGAAGTAGAAGGTCATGAATTTCCTGTTAAACCATTCGTGATGATCTTAGGCGGTTTCGATGTAGTCCTGGGAATGGACTGGTTAGCGGCCTACGAGGCGAATATCGTATGTCGCAAGAAGATGATTGGACTGACAGTGCCTGACGGGAGTTCGGTGACGATTTACGGTGATCGAGTTACTATGATTCCGAAGGTGATTTCAATGGCAGTGGTGGGAAAGTGTATGAGACGTGGATGTAGTGCCTACTTGGCCTACGTAAAAGATGTTGATACGCCAACACCACAATAGTCTGATGTACCGGTTGTGTGTGACTTCCCAGACGTGCTCCCAGAAGATTTACCAGGTGTACCGCCGAACCGTGAGATTGAGTTTCAAATCGACCTGATACCAGGTGCCCAACCTGTTGCTAAGGCACCGTATCGGTTAGCCCCCTCTGAGCTGAAGGAATTGATGGAGCAACTGTAAGAGTTGCTTGATAAGGGGTTCATTAGACCGAGTATCTCTCCATGGGGTGCCCCGGTTTTGTTTATAAAGAAGAAGGACGGTAGTATGAGGATGTCTATTGACTACCGCGAGCTGAACAAGTTGACGGTGAAGAATCGGTATCCATTGCCGAGGATTGATGTCCTGTTTGATCAGCTCCAAGGTGCCAGTTGGTTTTCAAGAATAGATCTCCGATCTGGTTACCATCAGTTGAAGGTGAAGGAGCAGGATATTCCTAAAAAAGCTTTTCGTACACGTTATGGACACTACGAGTTCCTCGTTATGTCTTTCGGTTTAACCAACGCGCCAGCTTCTTTTATGGATCTGATGAATCGAGTGTGTCGGCCGATGTTGGATAAATCAGTGATTGTGTTCATTTATGATATCTTGATTTATTCGAAGAGCAAGGTGGAACATGCCGGTCATATTCGAGAGGTATTAGAGAAATTGAAAAAGGAGAAGTTGTATGCTAAGTTCTCCAAGTGCGCATTCTGGTTGCGCGAGGTTCGGTTTTTGGGTCACGTGGTGAATCCCGAGGGGATTATGGTAGACCCGGCAAAAGTGGAAGCTGTGATGCAATGGAAGTCTCCAAGGACGCCTTCCGAGATCCGTAGTTTCTTGGGGTTGGCGGGCTATTATAGGAGATTCATCCAAGACTTCTCTAAGATAGCTTCTACGCTGACCAAGTTGACCGGTAAGGATGTGAAGTTTGTTTGGGTCAAGATCAAGAGAAGGTTTTCGAAGAGTTGAAGATGAGGTTGACTCAAGCTCCTGTCTTATCATTACCTGAAGGGAGCGAGGATTTGGTGGTTTATTCAGATGCTTCTTACTCGGGATTGGGTTGCGTACTGATGCAGCGAGGAAAGGTTATAGTTTACGCATCCCGACAATTGAAGGTTCATGAGGTTAATTACCCTACACATGATTTGGAGCTAGCAGCTGTGGTCTTTGCATTAAAAATTTGGAGGCACTACCTGTATGGGACGAAGTGCACCATTTTCACCAACCACAAGAGCTTGAAGTACTTCTTCGAGTTAAAAGATTTGAACATGAGGCAAAGGAGATGGTTGGAACTGATAAAGGATTATGATTGTGAAATCCATTACCATCCGAACAAAGCCAATTTAGTGACGGATGCCCTTAGTTGAAAGGAGATGCCTGAACCAATTCGGGTGAAGGCTTATCAATTGGTTATGACCTCAGACATAATGAAGCAGGTCAAGGAGTTTCAAGACGAGGCGTTGAAAGAAGATCGTCTTAACTTCGAAAGGATGAGATGTCTAGTCGCGGAATTGGGTGAAAACAATCTTGGTGTTAGAACCCGATTCGGACGAATGTGGATTCCTCGTTATGGGGATCTACGTGGGAAGATCATGGATGAAGCTCATAAGACTCGATACTCCATTCATCCCGGTGCCACGAAAATGTATCAGGATATGAAGAAAGATTATTGGTGGACGGGTATGAAGCATGACGTAGTGGAGTACGTGAGTAAGTGTCTTACTTGCTTGCAAGTGAAGGCGGAGCATCAGAAGCCATACGGTAAGATCCAACCTTTGGATATACCCGAGTGGAAGTGGGAGCATATCACCATGGACTTTATCACGAAACTACCGCATATCGTGAAGGGGTACGATGCCATATGGGTGATAGTCGACCGTCTTACGAAGAGTGCTCACTTCCTACCGATCCGAGAGACGTATTCATCTGAGAAGTTAGCGGATCTATTCATCAGGGAGATTGTAACTCGTCACGGTGTGTCGGTGTCTATTGTTTCTGATCGTGACACTCGGTTTACATATAAGTTCTGGAAGAGATTTCATGATGCAATAGGGACGAGGTTACACATCAGCACGGCTTATCATCCACAAATGGATGGTCAGTCGAAGAGAACCATTCAGCTGCTTGAGGATATGCTTCGGGCATGCGTCATTGATTTTGGAGGTAGTTGGGATGACCACTTACCGTTAGCGGAGTTCTCATACAATAACAGTTATCATGCCAGCATTGGTATGCCCCCTTATGAGATGCTATACGGTAGGAGATGTAGAACACCCATTTGTTGGGGTGATATTGGTCAGAAGGAGTTGGGAAGTATTGAGGTGATTGAGGCTACGACTGAGAAGCTCGAGAAGATCAAAGCCCTTATGAAGGCAGCCAAAGATAGGCAGAAGTCGTATGCCGATAGAGTCATGTTGAAAGTCTCGCCATGGAGGGGGATCATTCGGTTTAGAAAGCGGGGCAAGTTGAGCCCGAGATACATAGGGCCTTTCCGAATCATTGCTCGAGTAGGAGAGGTGGCCTACAGGTTGGAGTTACCCGATGAGTTAAGTGGAATTCACCCTACATTCCATGTATCTCATCTGCGGAAGTGTTTAGCTGACGAAGATATGGTTGTACCACTGGAAGACATTGAAGTTGATGAAAGGCTCAATTATGTAGAGCAACCAGTGGCAATCATTGATCGCAAGGAGAAAAGGTTAAGGAATAAACTGGTTCCCCTGGTGCGTGTACAGTGGAAGCACAGGAAGGGATCCGAGTCTACGTGGGAGACTAAAGAAGAGATGAGGTAGTATTACCCACATCTATTCGAGGAATGACAGGTTTCAGAGACGAAACCTATATAAGGGGGGTGGACTTGTAACACCCGGAAAATTTTAAAAAATGAGAAAGAGAAATAAAAGTGAAGAAAAGAAGAAAACACAATTTAACCTAAGATGAGGGGCGAAATGTGTCAAAAGGACAAAAAGTAAAAAAGTGGGTGCAAAAGGTGATGGCCGCCCACTCTTCTCTGCATATCTTCTTTCACCAGATTTTTGAGAGAGAAAGAGCTGAGCTCTAGGGTTTTGGAGAAGAAGAAGATGAAAACTGAATTCAAGGTAAGAATTCATCATTTTAAGTTGTTCTTGGCTGGCCTATGCCTTAGTTGTATGCTTATGTGTGTTTTGTTATGTTCGGGTGTGTGTTTCTGGTGGGTTTCTAGGTGGTTGAACTCATTGTGCAAACGGGTTTGAAGGAAGTCATACTCGAAGGTTGCTAAGGTGAGTTCTAGATCCCCGGTTTCTATGTTTTAAACCTGTTTTAGCACTGGAAATGCATGTAACTAACTTTTAAATATGTCCAGTATTTTGAATCGTAAGTTTGGCCCTGTTCTTTTTGGGGGTGTGTTAGGGCCTGCATGTTTTGCTCGGTTTATGTGGTTGTATGCTTGTTCTAAGAGATTAGCATGCTAGATCGGTGCGATGAATGTAAAAGAATGAGGATTGGGAACTGATTATAGTGTAAGATGCGGTTTCAGGTTAGTTGATCATCCGCATTAAGTTTGAATATTTCCATAAGTGTTATTCATCCGCATTAGTTAAGTCTTTATCCGCATTTGATGAACACATCGACTATTTTGTTCACCCGCATTTGTTAAGTTTTCATCCGCATTTGTTGTATGTTCATCCGCATTTGTCTTGTCCATGCGCATTTGCTTCAGCCATCCAAATTTGGTTCATGCGCATTTCTTTGGGACACTTAGAATATTTTCTGAGGTTTTCATCCGCATTTGTTTATTCATTCGCATTTGTCTGTTCATCCGCATTTGTTTGCTCATCCGCATTTCTTTAAGGAGACGGAGTTTTCTGAGATTTTGGGATGTAGAGCTTAAGTGTTAAGAAAGGAGGTTTTATGGGGGGGACTGTGTTTGTTTACGATTTGCATGCTTTGTATGCTGTTGTGATGATGTTGTTCCATGTTATGTTTATGTCGTGACCTTACGTGGTGTGACGTATGAATATGTTTATGTAAAGTAGTACTTAACGAAAGTGGAAGATAACAAATGAGAAGTAAGAATGAATGCATGCATTAATGAATGATCGAAAGTAAGAAAGTCTTGCAAGCACTGTAAGGAGGTTCACACCCAATGAAGGGTGTTAGCTCAATGGTGTGTGGGTTAGCTACCCCAGAAGGATGCACACTGGGGTCTAGTCTTTGTGACTGACCATACGTACGGGACCATTGTCACTTACCCCGGTGCTGGGCCCGCCTTGTGCATGATGTTTGAAGTCTATTTATAGTCTTCGGCCCAGTACCCTCTTGTGCATGATGTTTGGGGTATAGCACATGGCATGGTCCAAATGATGATACCCCGGTGCTGTGCCCGCCTCGGACATGATGTTTAAAGTCTATTTATAGTCTTCGGTCTAGTACCTGCCTTGTGCATGATGTTTGGGGTATAGCTCGAGGCATTAGCCTGGAGCATAGAGAAGTGAAAGTAATAATGATCGAATGAAATATACGATAAGAAAGAGAATGAATGAATGAATGTAAGTTGACGATGATGAAAGATAATAATGAGATTATCTATTTGTACGTATGATGTATGATCGCTTACGAAAGTAAAGTACGGTTTTAATCAAAAGAAAAGTATTTTATTTATAAAACTAGAACTCACTCAGCAACGCTGACTTTTATGTAATTTCTAGTTGTCAGGTAACGTTGCTGAGGATGGCACGGGGCAGCTACTTGGCGTTTTTGGGATGGCATCCATTGTTTAAATTATGACGTTTTTGCATTGTAATGCGAACAAACAATATTTTGTAACGATTATGAATGTTGTATTATTTTGCAAAAGCAATGAATGAAATGATTTTAAATTATTCCGCTACGTTGTTTTTGGTACACCTAAATATATGTTTTACGTTTTATGTGCAATGATTGACCAGCTGTAAGCGTCCCGGGAACGGGGCCTTACAAATATACATCATTCTTAAAAACCATATTATCTTGTTCTTGTTATGTTCCTTACTTGTGTTCTTTGTTTCACCATTAAATCGGTTTTCTATTTGATCTGCTAAGTGTTCTAACTCTCCAAACACCATGAAACTGTTGGATTGACCCCTTTCACTGGTCCTGCACTTGTAAAGACCCTACATAAAAATACACAACTTTATCACATAAATTCAAACAAGAAGCAACACCAAAAAAATGTGCTTATAGAATTTCCACTTGGAAGGGAAGTGAGACGCTAGGGTTCCATATTGCATATCACCTATTCATTACCATTAATTTTGACATAAATCAGCTTGAGATCCACCCCCATCCAAGACCAATGGTGAGGCAACTTAATAACAACAACTTTTTTACCGTTATGGAATTCTAAACATGCCTTCATAAGCAATGGTAAAAAGTATAATTAATGAGAGAATACTATCTAGATGTAAAATATATAAGGAATGAGAGTACATTATCTATATGTAATATATATAACAATTCCTGATTATTTAAAATAATATAAAGTAAACCTTCATTTCACCTAATAACGCATTCTTTTAATGCAAAAATCATAAATGTAGACTCTTAGAAGATTAACATTTTGTCTTTGTGTGTTTTTGTGTCATAGTATAGGGACTTATTTATAAATATATGTTCCTTAGTTCTTGATAGTATATATAGGATATTTTATGTATGTGCAGGGTAGATAGACAAGACTGATAGATGAGAGAGATCAAAAAAGACCAGAATAGAACAGTTAGAATCAATTGAACAAATTGTAACCCTAGACATTGTATCCATGCATTTACTATCAATGAATCTATGAATTTTTTGATATAATTGTGTGTGTTTGATTACTTGTGTTTGAATTGATCATTGCATCACGAAATCATCACAGATTCGATCCTTTTGAACCGATCAATTGGTATCAGAGCCTTCGGTTCAGTGATCAGAGCTTATCGACATTTTGAGCTCTTTGAATCACTTGAAATCTGTGATTGATTGCAATTTGATCAATTAATTGTTGTTTTCAGTTGTGTTTCATCAATAGAAACATGATTTGAATCATAATTTTGTATTCAATTCGTTCAAATCTGAGAAATTGATCGAATTAATGTTCAAACTTTGTTCTTCATATTCAGACTGAAATTCTATCAGAATACTGATTTGTTGTTGTTGTTTGAGCAAATTGAGGATTAAGGATTGTTAATCGATCTAATTACTACCTAATTAGAAGTTTTTAGATCAATTAATCAAGTTTTGAATATTTTCATAAGATCTGAGTTCATTAAAGCTGATGAATTAAGCGCATTACGGTTGAAAACTGTTGAAAATCTAGGCGCATCACAACTATTTGAGCGTTTTAGTACTGTTCAGACGTTTCAGATTAGGCGTTTGACCACTGTTGAGACGTTTGTGACTTTGCAAAAATCTAGTCACATTTCAACTGTTTAGGATCTTTAGAACTGTTTGGGCGTTTTATACCCCAGGCGCTTGATAACTGTTTGGGCGTTTTACAACTGTTCAGGCGCATTACAAGTTGGGCGTTTTTTAGAATCCTACTAAGGCATTCCCTTGGGCGTTTCTACTTCAAAGTCAGGTGTTTGAGAACTGTGTAGGTGTTTCACTACTGTGCAGGCGCTTGTCAACTATTCAGGCGCATCAGCTTTCAGACTTATCAGTTTACACTTAGAAATGTTTTTTAGAAACTAAAATCCAAAAATATTTTCATTTCATAGTTTTTAATTCAAAACTTAAAAACAACAAAAACATGTCTTTTTCTTAAATTCAAAAATACAAAATGGTTAAGTCTGAAGATTCTGAGAACAGGGTTCCAAAGCTGAAGAACAGAGCTGATTTCAAGAACTGGTCTTTAAGACTGAAGCATTATCTAAATTCTATTGACACTGACTTGTGGAAGTCAATAGAGAAAGGACCTCATATCCTGATTACATCTGATGGTCTTGATAGAGGATTTGTTTACACAAAAGACTCTAAAGAACCTTATCCTGAGGATGGTCTACTAGGTGATAACTTAAGGAAAGTGAAGAATGATATCAAAGCTTATTCATTGATGTGTAAAGGATTACCATTGGAAGTCTTGACTAGACTTGATGGTTATCAAACTGGGTACACTATGTACAAAGCTTTGAAAATCATATATGAAGAAGGTAAAGAGATACAAGATCTCAAAAAGCAGAAACTTAAGAGGCAGTTAGAGTTGTTTGAGCATATTTCTGGGGAAACAATATATCAAATGATGAATAGATTTGTGCAACTAACTACTGATATGTCAACTGCTGGTATCAAAAATGATCTCAAAGATTTAAATTTCAGACTTCTCAATGCTCTTCCATCTTCATGAAAATAAACAGTAACATTGTTGAAGCATACTGAAAAGTTCCCTATGGATCTTGATCTTTTGATTGCCAAGATAGAATCAGTTGAGATTGATGAAAGCTCAAGAAACAATGATAGAGCAGCATCAATGTCTCAGTACAAGTATGTTGCATCTCCAGCTAATACAGTGGAGAATGATTTTCTGGCCAAAGAAGATAAGTCTCCAGAAGAAGAGGGTGATTTATTTGTCGGAGCTGGTTTCTTTACAGATTCTTCTTACACAAGTGCTCCTGATTATGCAACTCAACCTCAACCTCAGTCTCATCCTAAAACTCAAACTCCTAAACCTCAAACTGAGACTCCATCTTCTAACTCTGCTAAAACTAGCAAAGTTAAAGATGTTATTAACATCCTTTTACAGGATGATAAGTCTAAATCTTCTTTTACCGCTTTTATGGCAAGTCTTCAAGCTTATCAAGGTAGTCATCTAACTCAATTAGATCTTGTTTTGCAGGACTTGTTCGAGATGGATCCAGATGATGTAGAAGAAATGGACTTAAACTAGTAAATGGTGATGATTGCATATAGAACTCAAAAACACTCCTTTGTCAACAGGAACTACAAGCCAAGTGCTAACAAAGCTGTTGGCTTTGACAAATAAAAGTCAAGGTGTTTTAACTGTAACAGCTATGGTCATTTCTCGAGGGAATGTAAAGCTCGCAGAAACCAAGGAGGAAATGGTTAAGCAGGTTCTAGCAGTCAAAGATATCATCAGCAGTCTCAAAAGACATTTTAGAAGCCTTATCAGAGTCTTCCTATGCCAGAACTTAAGGATGAATCAAAAGCATCTAAAGAGCCAAAGAAAGCTCTAGTTGTTAGCATTAAAGATGGATATGACTGGAGTGCTTATGCTGACCAATTTACAGCTGATCTAACCTTTAGTTTATCTCTTGTTGTAGAAATTCAAACTAAAGACTGGTTAGAAGATAGTGATCCTAAGGCTGAAGATGACTCTGAAAATGAGGAAGAAGAGAATGACTGGAGTGATAAATCTGATCCTAAAGAGGATTCAGAAGAAGTTGCTCTAATGGCACAGTCAGATCAACCAAAGGTTGAAAATTCATCTTCTGATTCTAAGACTTCTTTCTCAAAATATCCTGAAATTCTAGTTAAAGTAAGAGAAAAAATGTGCAGGAAGTTACAAAATGGTTATGGATTTACCTGAAGGAGAAAATGCCATAGGCACAAAATGATTGTTTAGAAACAAAACAGACGATCGGAGAATTGTTGTTCGTAACAAAGCGAGACTCGTTGCACAAGGTTACACCCAAGAAGAAGGAATAGATTATGATGAAGTATTTGCTCCAGTTGCAAGATTTGAATCAATTCGTGTCTTCCTGGCTTATGCATCATTCATGAAATTCAAGGTGTACCAAATGGACGTTAAAGGTGCTTTCTTGTATGGACCAATCACTGATGATGTGTATATCAAGCAACCTCCGGGTTTTGAAGACTCAGAATTTCCTCATCGTGTGTACAAGCTTAGCAAAGCTTTGTATGGTCTTCATCAAGCTCCTAGAATCTGGTATGAAACATTATCACAACACTTAATCTAACATGGATACACGCGAGGGAAAATCGATCCTTCTTTGTTTATTAAGAAGGATGCTGATGATCTCTTATGTGTTCAAGTGTATGTTGATAATAACATATTTGGTTCTACAAGTCCAAATTTATGCAATGAATTTGAAGAAATAATGAAGTCTCGTTTCCAAATGAGTTCTATGGGGGAAATTAATTTTTTCCTTGGTCTTCAAGTGAAGCAGTCTGCAGATGGAATTTTTATCAATCAAGAGAAATTCGTTGATAAACTCTTGAAGAAATTTAAACTACAAGATTGTAATCCATAAGAACTCCAGCTGACGTAAATTCCAAGATTAAACCTGATTCTAAAGGAAAATCAGTTGACCAAACTCTATACAGATCTATGATCGGTTCTTTGATGTATCTTACTGCATCTAGACCTGATATAATGTATGATGTTTGTGTCTGTGCCAGGTATCAATCTGACCCAAAGGAATCTCACTTAATTCCTCTAAATGAATATTCAGGTATCTCAAAGGAAAATCGACTTTAGGGCTATGGTATCCTTATGAAGGAAACTTCGAGTTACATGGATATACAGATAGTGATTATGGGGGATGTTGCCAAGATCGTAAATCTACGACGAGTGGTTGTCAGTTTTTAGGTCCCAGATTAGTCTCATGGCAATGCAAAAAACAAACAAATATCTCTGTTTTAACTACAGAAGCTGAGTACATTGTTGCATTAGCAGGATGTTCTCATATCCTTTGGTTACAAAACCAACTACTGGATTACGGGTTCAATTTCCTTAAAACCCCTATTTACATTGATAACACTGCTGCTATGTTTATTATAGCTAATCCTATCCAACACTCAAAAACAAAACATATCGAGATTCGATATCATTTTCTCAGAGATAACTCTGAAAAAGGTTTAATCATTTTGATTCAAATCGCAACTGAAAAACAGTTGGCTGGCCTATTTACAAAAGCCTTTTTACCAGGTCGATTTGAATATTTGGTCGAGTCAATTGGACTTATTAATCATGTTTAAAAACTAGTTTTGAGTTTAATTTAGTTGTTTGAGTCATTGAAAATGATAAGAACCCTCCCTTAGCTTAATCTTGAATATAGAGAAACTATCAAAGTTAACTGCCTGATTGTATATATAGTGTGTGTATGTTCAATAGAAAATGAAAAATCAAATACAAAAATAGAAAATTGAAAAATCAAATAGAAAAATATAAAAAACAAACATAAAAATAGAGTTTTTCTTGTTAGTTAAGTGTTTAGGATTGAATCTGTCTTTGCAATTTATGAGAAATGATAGATACATTAGTTATGATCAGTTGCATACTTCCATTGCTTTTAAAGTCTGACGTGATCAGATATGATGTGCAGGTAAACTCATGTAGTTATACTGAAAAAGTAAATTCTTGTGATCAAACTAAATCACTCATGTAGTGTTGACTTCTCAAATTGATTGCTTGTTAAGTCATGATCTCACACCTGGTGGTTATATGAATAACCATTGAGCTCTAATTAATTTAAAGCATCTAATCACTTCTTTGTTATGAGTCATTATAGACCTGATGTGACGAGATATCCTTTGTTGTAAGTAATTACAGAGCTAGATATTATCACTTGATGGAAAAGATGCCAATGTGCATAATATCAACATGAGATCTGGTTATAAGTATATGTCAGGTTAACAAGTTGAGAATGGTGATTTCTTGCAGATCTTTATGAGAGTTGAACTCTCTAAGTCTAAGTGTGACTTACATAATGTCCATATCTAAAAGTACCTTAATCAATCCAAGAATTGAAAAAGTAAGTGTGCTGAGTATCTTGCCAAAAGCACTCATTTTCTGTCCTTAGATCTCGTGTCTCATTTGATGCAGAAATGCTGACCTGCAACACACTTGATCAGGATTTAATCACTGTCTATGACTATCCATCATTTTTTTTTCTTTTGATGTGCTGATCTAAACTGATATGATCTCACTGCAGGCATATGATTCAATTGTATATTGTAGATTTTTTATTTTGCTTTATTTTGGTTTTTTGCATGATTTTTTGTGTGTAGGCATGTTAATAATGATTAGTTGCTCTTCTTGCAATGAAAAAGAAACTTTTAAGTTTGTAAAACTTAAAATTTTAGGGGGAGTAAAAATGAAAAAGTGAAAATAATTAATTTTCAAAAATGTGAAAAATAAAAAATAAAGAGTGTTTTGGATAAAAAGGATAAAGCTGAAATTACAAGTATGTGTGTGTTTGATATGATGTAAAAATGAACTTGAAAAAGAATTCAAATTCAGTGGAAAGGCTTCTTTTAAACATAATGAGATCATTTGTATTTGTAAAAATTAAATAGAGACTAAAATGATGGGAAATTAATTTTTGAAAATTTGAAATAAAAATAATGGTCAAAAACAGAAAATAAAAATTTTGAATGTCAAAAATGTTAAAATTGAAGGAAATTATTGAAAATTTTGTGTGATCGTCAAACAATTTTGACTAAGTGTTGAAAATTGAGGGTGAACAGTGCTAATGTGTTTAAATAGTGTTAAGATGAATGATGAGAAAAATTACAAGTGTCAAGACTTATGGAAGTATCCTCATGCGTCTGAACAGTTCTCATAAGTCCAATTCAGGAGTATGGTGATTTTTCATAAATTTGCACTAGTGTTGGGCGTTTCAGACAAGCTCATGCGCCTAAACAGTTGTCATATGTCTGAAATTTTTGACCACGTGTTGGGCGTTTCATCTAGTCTCATGCACCTGAACAGTGCCAAAGCGCCTAAACAGTGCTTATGACCTGAACAGTGCCCATGCGTCTAAACCTTATGCGCACAAACAATGCTCTTGCGCCTGAAAAACTTAGTGAAATTTAGTCTCATGCGACTGAATAGTACTAATGCGCCTGACCTCATGCGTATAAACAGTGCTCATGCGCCTAAAATTTCACTTATATATATTCAACACTTGTGATTTTTTCATTCATTCACTCATATTCTCTGATAAACACTCTCGACACTCATACACTCATATCATTCAGTTCATCATTTCTAATTGTTTGGTGCAAATACTTGTGATTCATAGGTAGATACACTAAATCTAAACTTCATTTCAATATCATATTCATCAGATTTCAAGTTTACATTTCGAATTTAACTGGGCGTTTTAGATCTGTGTAGGCGTATGAACCCTAGTCGAATGAAAAACTAAAATTTGTGAATATAATACGAACAATCAACTGAAATTGGACATTGAATGATGATATACACATGTTTTTGAACATATTGGTGTGATTAAATCAGTTTTTCATCAAATTGTGTTCTTGATGATTATGTTCATCAGTCGGTTTTGAATATGAACAGTCAAATTCATAAAATTTTTAATAAATGTCAAATTAATCACAAAATCTCATTCATTAATCTTATTTTGAGAAAAATTTCAATGATTTGGTGTGCTTAAATCATTCAAAAAATTTCAATGATTTGGTGTGCTTAAATCATTCAAACATGAACTTGAATGCAATCTGCTCTTAACAGAGTATGTTGGACACTTAGAAATTTAAAAAAAAAAATTTAAGTTTGAAAGTTTAAAAAATGCTAATTCAATTGAAATCTAATCAAAGTTCAAGACACTTAATGCATTACTTGATTATTATGAATTGTGTAAATCAAACTTGTCACCAATATACTCTTGTTCATGTAATGAGATATATATAAACACTTAGAAAATTTTTAAGTGTTTTGGTTCAAAATTGATAAATCACAATTTGTTTTTCAATTTTGCAAATTCAAAAGTGACTAAATTTCTTTGTTTTATGCATACAGATGGATGAGCTTAAGTTTGAACCAAAGCATAATGTAGCTGCTTTTCTTAACGAAGATGTTCGAGATGCCATTGGTTATGAAGAAAATGATCAGATTTTTGTTAAGGACGAAGTATGTCTATGCTATGTGTTACCAACCAGTCATCTATGCTAGACTGGTTAAGAAGTTTTGGAACACTGCTAATGTGGAGATAGATGAGGAATGTAGAAAAGTTATTTGAGGCTTTATTACTAATGAAAGGATGGTAGAAGTATCTGAACAAGCCATTCAAGAAGCTCTAAGGCTGGGAATAAATGACCCATAAGATTTGGCTGAATTATCTTTTGATGAGTGTAGAGAAACTTTTATTGCCATGGGTCATCCGGATAACTTTTTGAGGAAACAATTTTTCCGAGCAAGAGTGTATAATCACTGGAAATTATTATGTTATATATTCCAACACGGTATGTCCAAATGAAGTGCGGGTTGGAACTCTTTTCCTGTTAATATAGCATCTCCAATTGTTGCCATAGCAACAAACAGAAGATTCAACATGGCTCGTTGGGTTATGAATGGATTTAAAATAAATTTATTTCTTTTATAGATACATAAAATTCATGTTCCCTTTATCATCAAGAGCCTACTAACTAAATGAAATAGAGTCGCTAAAACACATTTAACTTGGAGAAAGGAATTAGAAATAAGTATTAATGAAAGTTTTAAATTCCGCTGTAAAAGTAATGTATGTTTTAAATATTTTATGCGATGACGGTCCAGCTGTAAGCGTCCCGGGAACGGGGCCTTACAAGTTGGTATCAGAGCCAAATTTTGAGAGAATTGGGTAAATATTTTCAAAACCTAAACTTAAACTAAGAATAGGACGAAAGGAAAGGGATGCCAATCTGAGAGCCTCAATGAAGGAGGTGGTGGTTAAGGAGGTTCATCAGGTCATGCAGACGATTTTGCCGACTGTAGTGACCGAGGTTATACGTGTTGTGAGGGAGGATGAAAAGAAAGAGAAGGAGGAGAGGAGGAGGACTGTTGGGAGAGGTTTCGGTGAAAGGGAGCAACCAGAGACTGAGATGGTTGTCACCAATGGTGATGAGGAGGAGGAAGCGATGCAGGAAACCGCCAAGGGGTGTAGCTATGGGGCATTCCAGAGATGCAAGCCCCCAACTTTTGATGGGAATGGAAGTTCTACTGCTACTCATCATTGGGTGAGGGAGATGGAGGCGGTACTGGACATTAGTGAGTGCCGCTAGGATCAGAAGGTGAAGTTCGCTACCTACTCATTTGTGGATTCAGCCTTGTGCTGGTGGGACAACATTGTTCAAGCTGAGGGTACCAGGGAAATAGGGAGGATCAGATGGAAGGAGCTGAAGAGGTTGGTAATTGAGGAATTTTGCCCTCATAGCGAGCTTGATAAAGTTGAGAGAGAGTTCTTGCAGTTGGAGGCGGGAACGATGACGCACCAACAGTACACCACGAACTTCAATAAGATGGAAAGACTGGTGCTAGATCAGGTGATGCGTGTGTCACGAAAGATCAAGAGGTACATTCAAGGTCTGCTGGCAGATATCCGCTGACATCTAATCGCTGCCAGGCCAGGTACATTTAGGTTGGTGGTCGACCTAGCAGGGAGGCTGTATGACAAGCGAGAGGCGGTAGCGATAGTGGATGAAGAGGAGGAGCAGGGCTATGTTAAGAATGGGAATGGAAGGCGGGATAATGATGGTGGATTTATGGCTAGAGGTAAGACGATGAGGGTCGATGATCGGAAAATGAGAATAGGGAGGGAAGAAGCATGCAAGAAGTGTGGTAGAGGCCACGAGGGGGGGGTGCAGGTGGGGATCAAACATCTGCTTCTAGTGTGGGAAAGAGGGCCACAGGGCGAGGGATTGTCATATGGCTAGATGTTACAGATGTGGTAAGACTGGGCATATGAGAAGAGACTGCAAGAAGTTGAGGGCAGAGAGCTCCGGGGAAAGAAAGGGGAGCAGAGGATGAAGGTCAGAGCATTCGCTATGACCGTGAGGAGGCTAGAGCGGACTTCGACGTGATGTCAGGTACGTTTCTAGTAAATTAAATTTGTGCATCTGTGCTTTGATTATGGTGCTAGTAGTAGTTTCATTCCTGCTGCCTTCTGTGATAAGTTGAACGTTAGGAGTAGGAAGGTCGGTGAGCCCTTCGATGTAGAAATTGCTACTGGTAAGTCCACTAGGTTTCATGATGTCATAGAGGATTGTACGATAGAATTGGAAGAGCACGTATTTCCTGCTAGACTGTTCAGGACGAATCTAGGTGGATTGATGCGTGCCTTGGGAAGGATTGCCTAGCATCCTATGAGACAAACATCGGGTGTCGTGAGAACATGGTTTAATCAACCGCGCCCGACAAGAGTTTGGTGCCGACCTACGGCGATGGAGTAATGATGAAGGCGTTGCTATGGGAAGGGGATCATCTGATTCAGAAAGCAAGGAAAGCTAATACTAAGGTATATAGGGCCATTCCGAATTGTTGCTCAGGTAGGAGAAGTGGCCTATCGATTGGAGCTACCCGATGAGTTTAGTGGAATTCACCTGACGTTCCGTGTATCTCATCTAAGAAAGTGCTTAGCCAAGGAGGACATGATCGTGCCACTAGAGAATACTGAGATGGATGAACGACTCAACTACGTGGAGCAACCGGTGGCCATTATTGATAGAAGGGAGAGAAGGGCTAAGGAGAAGGGTGGTTTCATTTGTGATAATACCGGGGAGCCCAGAAGGGGTCAAAGCCTACGTATAAGATCAAGGAAGAGATGAGACAGCATTACCCGTAACTGTTCAAGAAGCGACAGGTTTCGGGGACGAAACCTATATAAGGGGGGTGGACTTGTAACACCCAGAATTTTATTAAAAAGAAGAGAAAATAAAAGTATAAAGGAAGAAATGAGGAATAACACAAGTTGAAGGACTAAAGTTGTGCAAGATGCAAACTTTAAAATAATAGTGTTTAAAAGAGTGGGTATGGCCGCCCACTACATTGCCATACCCATCTTCTCAGCTGAAAAAGGAAGAAAGAAGAAACGTTCACGGTTTTAGAGAGAGAAGAAGCTGAAATCTGTAAAAAATGTGAGTTTTCTTGGGTTAATGTTCGGTTTCAACCGAAGTTTCAGCTTCTAGGCCAAGATTTGTGGTGCTAAGTGCTTGTTTTCGTGGGTTTTAGGAGCTGAATTTGCAGGTGGAAGTGTGTTGCTCGAAGGTTGATTCAGGTGAGTTCTTGAACCCCTCTTTTTACTAGTTTTCAAAGTGTTTAGGGCTATTATGCATACCGAGTAAAAAGATTTTTAAGTAACCGTGAGTTTTCCAGCATGTTGTTCTATGGTGCTCTGTTGTTGTATGTTTAGAGGTTGTTTTTGAGGTTATGTTTGATATTTAGTATGTTTTAGTGTTTGTAGCATGGTAGATTTATGTTAAGATGTACTAGACCGATGTTTTTGAGCTGTTTGTAGAATTTATTATATTTCAGATTGTTGGTCATGTGCCCAGAATGTTCCCATGCGCCTGAAATTGTTTTCATGCGCCTAACTGTCCCCATGCGCCCAAGTGACCTCATGCACCCAAGATCATGCGCCCAAATAGTAGTCATGCACCCAAATAGTAGTTATGCACCCAGCATGATGCCCATGCGCCTAAGTGTAGGCCATGCGCCCAAACAGTTGCCCATGCACCTAAGTGTAGGCCATGCGCCCAAACAGTTGCCCATGCGCCCAGAGTTGCTCATGCACCTAAGCAGGGATCATGCGCCTGCATAGTGGTAATGTGCCTGCATAGTGGTAATGCGCCTAGGCTGTTTTCCTTTGAATTTTTATGCTCATGCGCCTGAGATGTCCAACTGCTCTCTATTTTGTACTTAGGGTTTTCTGAGGATTTTATGAGGTAGTTGGTTGAGATAGGTTCTGTTGTGAAGTGATGGCTTGGGCTTGGTGTGTTATGCATGTTTGTGTGATGTTTTATCTTTCCATGTTTAACGGTTTTCAAAATGTATGTATTACGTTATGTAATACGTTATGTATGATGTTATGACTTTACGTGGTATGATGTATGAATGTTCGTAAAGTATTATGTAATTAAAGTAGAAGATAACGAATGATAAATATGGAAGTAACGGATGATGAGATCCTTGACGCGTACCCCGGTACTGTGTCAGTCTTTGAACATTAGTCGGGGGTTTGTTTATAGGCCCCGGCACAGTATCAGCTTTCGAGCACGAGTCTGGGGTATTGCGTGAGATAGGATGGCATGAGATGAGGTCTTGTTGCTTGCCTCGGTACTGTGTTAGTCTTCGAACACGAGTCGGGGGTTTGTTTACATGCCCCGACATAGTATCAGCTTTTGAGCACGAGTCGGGGGTGTTGAACACGAGATGGGATCCTTGTCGCGTACCCTGGTACTATGTCAGTCTTTAGACACGAGTCAGGGGTTTGTTTACAGGCCCCGACACAGTATCAGCTTTCGGGCACGAGTCGAGGGTATTACATGAGGCAGGATTCGGATGATAGTAAGTATGTATTGTTTGATGATGAACGATGACGAAGATAATAATAATTATTATCAATGTGTACGTATGATGTTTGATCACAAACGAAAGTAAAAGGTTGTTTTAACAAAAGTAAAGTATTTTATTTATAAAACTAGAACTCACTCAGCGTCGCTGACTTTTTGGATGCGTAATAGTTGGCAGGTATTTTGTTGATGCTGAGGAGTTGCAGGCATGGATGCCTAAGCAACTGGGGACGTTTTGAGGCTGGCATCCACATTTTTAATATGATGTTATATTTCGAAATGTAAACGAATGATGTAACGTAATGATATGTTTTAAATTATTAATGAAAGTTTTAAATTCTGCTGCAAAAGTAATGTATGTTTTAAATATTTTATGCGATAACGGTCCAGCTGTAAGCGTCCCGGGAATGGGGCCTTACAACTACAAATAGAATAGAAAGCCCATTCACGATGAAAAACATGTTTTAGTTTGGCAGTTTCAAGGAAAAACTGATGGTGGTGGTCTTACTTTATCAAGAACGCACCTTGGAACCCCCCTAGATTCATACATGTTTAATGTCACCAAGGAAGATGCTTCTCTAGCAGCCATCAACAAAACTAACATAAATGGGCTAAACCTGTTGAATGAAAAACACCAATAATGTAAACTTGAAACTCAAAATGTCAAGCATATCAAATCATAGTCAAATCTCTATGAATTTCCAGTTGTAGAATAGTAGGAGGACCACATGAAATTAAGTATCCAAGAAACCCAATAGAAGTTTAAATAATAAGACCAGTCGAGTCGAGTTCTACCTCAAATATGATTTCATTCTGAAACATAAGGTTTAATTGAAATGAGAATTACATATTATAAAATGTAATCATAAAAATTTTATTTGTATTATTTGATTCATGAATAAAATTATAACAAATTTGAATATCACAAATAAAAGTTTTAATATCATGTGAAATCTAAACCTCAAATCAGCATATATAAATGTGTATAAAAAGATAGATAACTTCACATAAATGAGAATCTATTTTCTTGTTTTGAAGTACACCATGTGCTTGAACTCACACCAAAAATCAAAGACATATGCAAACACAACTAAAAAAGTTCAGTAAAATAGAAACAAATTCATCATCTTTATTCAAAACTAAGAACATGACAGATCATCATCTTTATTCAAAACTAGGAACACGACATATGAAATTAACCAGAAAGAACTTACCTCCACTAATGGAGACTTTTAAAAACCCTTCTACTTGATCGTTTTCCTGCATTGATATGGCTTTTAAGAAATCGTTAACGTAATCAAATGTATTAACCCTAGATCTAAGGCTACACTGGCCAAAACTAGTTAAACCCCCATGTAACTTTGCTTCTTTGTTTCGACCATCCTCGTGGTACCATAGATCTACATAAGAATGCAGCTCCGACCACCACAGTCTCCCATCCACCCATCACTGATGCCGCCTCCACCACTGGGTGTCTCTCTATACGCTGCTCTCTCTCTTTCTTCAGCGTGTTTTGATGCTTTCTAACACTGAATGCCTAAATGCGTGTGTGAATTATTTTGATGACCCGATCCAGGATCCGCGTGAAGCATAACACAGGATTCAAACCCAATTCTATGCATTCGCTTTAAAGACTTGTGCACACAGCTAAAATACTTGTAAAACTTTTAATTTTAAGAGATTTAGATGAAATGACATTCTTGTCCATCTTGTATGCTTATTAATAGAGTGTGTGTGTGTGTGTGTATATATATATATATATATATATATATTTGTGTGTGTATGTATGTATGTATTTATATATATAACTACACCACACACACACACACACACACACACACACACACACACACACACACACACATATATATATATATATATATATATATATATATATATAAATATATGTATGTATGTATGTATATGATGATCAAGAATAGGGTGGTATTCACCTTACCATTTGTTTTTGTTTAGTTATAGTTTATTTCAGCTTAGATATAACGTAATAGGATCTAGTTTACTTTTTTCTTATTTCACATTCTGTGGAATGCGAAACTACATGCGATACTGCAGTTTCGCTCGGTAGTTTCTCATGCCATGGTGCATACAGTTTCGCGGTATGCGAAACTGTATGCGAAACTAGGTCCTGTATATATTTGTTTCTTTGTTCTTCATTATGCAACTCTTGGAACTTTATTGATTATTATAGATTTGAGTTCTTTTCTTGTTTGTGTATTGCTAGGAGCTGATATTATATATTTGTTGGACCAAAAGAACCAATGAGCCTGATCAGAAAAACCTTTAAGTCCCACAGACATTACAACAACTGAAGTAGTCTGCAACAGCTGAAGACATCAACTGATAACAAGGTCTGAAGACAAAGTCTGAAGTTAAAGAACTGAAGACAAAGTCTGAAGACAAAAGCTGAAGACAAAGACTGAAGACCAAGTTTCAGATGTTGTCACAACAGCTGAAGAAGACCTCTTCAGTAGTTGTGATGGTTTCCTTTCAGTAGTTATATTTTCCTTTCAGTTCTTTTGTAATCATTAGTTTTATGTTTCTTGTAATCAGTACTTGTAGTTTCAGTAGTTTTAGTTTCATCTTGTACTTAGCATACTCTGAGATGTTCTCAGTTGTTGTGAACATTCTCAGTAGTTTGCTTACTTTCAGTTGTTTGTAATAATTCTGTTAGATGTCACTATCAAGTGACATCAGCAGACGTCACATTCCTTTATATAAGGAATGTTGACCTAATTGTAAGGTGCGAAGCTTAGCGGCTGATATAGCGAAGCTTAGCGGCGGATATACCGAAGCATTTGTGCATGAATGATATTATCCCTTTTGCAGAAAACCCTCTTTCTCTATAACCGTGTACTGTTCCATTGAATATCTATTGTGTTCTTGCTATATTTGTCTAATTCTTGTTCTAATTCCGCTGAAATTCAACTCTAATTGATCAAACTTAGATCGCTGATCCTGTCAAATGGTATTAGAGCAGGCTAATCATTGATCGGTTTAACAATTGATCATTGAAACTGCTATTTCGATATCTAAAGTTTGATCGAATTAGCATATTTGCAAGAATTGGTAATAGAGATTGATCTTCTGCTGCTTCTGGTTATTCAATTTGAGTTTCTTCTTGGTTCATACTGAGTTTGTTGTGTTTTTGTGCTAAATCTATTGAAACTTGATTGAATTGGTTTGAATCTGAGAATGACTACTCCATCTAATAACCCTCACAATACTGGCTCCTCAACCAAGCCTCCGATGCTGGTTAGGAGTGAGTATAACATATGGCAACGAGGAATGCTCCATCACCTGTCTGTTAACAGTTCAGGTTGTTGGACATCTGTGGTTCACGGTCCACACAAGCCTATGGTGAACAATCCGGAGACCAACCAAATGGTTCCAAAGAAGAAGGAGCAATACTCAGATGAAGATCATAAACTGTTTGAGATTGATGCTAAAGCCCATGGAATTCTGGCCATGGCACTGCCTAATGAAATCTATTCTGGGCTTATGCATCTTGAAACTGCTCATGACGTCTAGAATGCTTTGAACGAACAATTCGAAGGAACAGATGAGGTCTTAGCAAACAACAGAGAAATCCTCTCCCAACAATATGAGACATTCTCTCATAGGAAGGGTGAGACACTGACTCAACAGTTTGAGCGTTTCTCCTGCTTGATCTCTGAGCTGAAAATGGTCAAGCATGAGTATACTAACAGCAAGATGAACAACAGATTCCTCAGATCACTGCCTGAGAGATGGGACACATACACCATTGTCCTACGCTCCAGTGCAAATCTGGATAGCCTATCTCTCACCCAACTCCATGGGAAACTGCTTACATTTGAAAGAGAGATAGAGCAGAAAAGGAATCTGGCATCATCAGGAAAGCTCACTGATGACTTTGTACCAGGGAACACTGCCTTGGTCGATCATGAGTCAGAATATGCTGGATCAGAAAGCCATTATGATGAGCATTTAGATTTCTCTTCAAACAGTTCTGATCATGCATTTGTTGGTGTTGACAGTCATTCTGGGTGTAATAGTGATAATTTATGCTTTATCATGGATGATTTGATGGGTATTGCTGATGATGATTTAGAAGAGATGGATATTTGAGCCAAATGTCCTTGATCAATATCAGATCTCAAAAGTTCTACAAGAGAACTGGTAGGAAATTTCCAGGACTCTCTGGCAAAACCAAAGTTGGTTTTGACAAGAGTAAGTTGAGGTGTCACAAATTCCACAGGCTTGGGCACTTTGCAAGAGAGTGTAGATCAACTAGATCTAACTCCTCTGCACCCTTTGTGACCTTTCCAAGCAATAGTTCACAAAACAAAGGGCAACATCCTGCTAGTTCTGGTCATCACTCACAACCTCAATCTCCTGCATATTTTGTCCCTCAGGGTCCAATGCCATATCCATATCCCTGCTATTACATGCCACAGCCAAATCCAGTTCAAGTTCCTATAGCACAACAACCTCAAGCCCTACCTGAGCCTCAACCATCTCCATCACAATCTCAACCTCATCACAGCTTCTTCACACCAGGAGTTGTTGACTGGAGCAGCTTACCAGATGATCTTTCTGGTTTCAATGAGCAATTATTTGCTGGTGCTGGTCAACATGGTGGTGAACATCCTTTTGGGAATCTTGCTCTCATGGCCCTGGAGTCTACTGAGGGTTCCTGCTCTAATGCATCATCTTCACAGGTAACCCAGGTATCTTCTGAGGCTAAAGCCAAGTTATGTTCTGAATCATGCATAGCTGCCTTTGTCTCTATTAGAGAGGCAAATGTAGCTTTAATCAATCAAAATCTTGAGCTTGAGAAAACTATTTCCAAAAGAAAAGCTGAGTATGAGTCTGCTCTTAATGACAAAGATGATGAGATTTACAAGCTTAAATGCCAACTTAATGATGAAAAGGCTAAGGTAGAGGTCATACTTGAGAACCACAGAAGTCTCAAAGAGACACTTGTAGCTACCCAAGTTGAGTGTGACCGCTGGGTAACATCCTGCAAGGGATTTGAAATGCTTCTCAGCAAGCAAACAGCTTCAAATGTGAAGTTTGGAATAGGTTACAATCATACTACACCACCTACTGATTTTACTTCAAAATCAATAGTAAAATCTGAAGGTGAAAGTAATTTCCAAACCACATCATCATGTGATTCATCCTTAAATGATAATACAAAATTAGAGGATGAAGTCAGTGTTAAGATCTAAGCAAATCAATTGCCTGATGGTTTAAATGCTGATAAACACATGAAGCTGAGCAATTCAGATGTTGTCCCTCAAAGTACTCCAAGTACTGAAGGGCAAGTCACAACATCTGAAAAGCATTTCAAATCTGCTGAAATAAAAGGATTAACAACTGCTGAGGAATCTATCATACGGTCTTTCAGGATGGATAGAGAACAGCTGAAGAACAAGTCTTCAGTTGTTACCGATCCTTCAGTACTTAACACAAGTACTGAAAGGAGGAAAGTACTGAAGATCACACCTTCAGTAGTTTCCACTTCAGCAGTTGATCAATCCAAGATGAAGAATAAGCCATGTGAAATATGTGGTAAATTCAATCATCTGGTGCAGATCATGTGAATTCATCACCTTCTGCAGCTAGTCATCCATCTGGTGGTACTGATATTGATGATGATCCCAGTACTCACCTATTCAAGTTTAGTGATCAACTGCCTGAGTCTACTAAACTTGATGTTCCTGTAGCTTCAGTAGCACCATCCACAACAAATGCTGATGAGATTTCTGAATCCTCTACTTCATTTGACTTGCCATCTAATACTTGGTTTCAAGAATCTGGATCAACATCTGTTGCTGCTGAGCGTGCTACAAACACTTGCACAGATCTCATAGTGTACCAAGAGCTGAAGAATCACCCAATGTCTCAAATCATTGGTGATATCAATGCTGGTGTCTCAACTAGAAGTCAAGTGTCCAACTTCTGCTTCTATACTCTCTTCATCAGTCAGCAAGAGCCAAAGAACTATCATATTGCATTAAGAGACAATGGATGGGTTGATGCCATGCAGCTTGAGCTTCTTCAGTTCAAAAAGCAGCAAGTGTGGGAACTGGTTCCTCTACCCCCAGGTAAGTGTGCAATAGGCACTAAATGGGTGTTTAGGAATAAAACAGATGAAAATGGGCAAATTGTCAAGAACAAGGCCAGACTGGTTGTCCAGGGGTTTTCACAAGAAGAAGGTATTGATTATGATGAAACCTTTGCCCCTGTAGCCAGACTGGAGGCAATTAGATTGTTCTTAGCCTATGCTGCATTCCACAATCTTAAAGTCTTTCAAATGGATGTCAAAAGTGCATTTTTATATGGTAAAATAAAAGAAGAGGTTTATGTGTGTCAACCACCAGGTTTTGAGGATAATAAACATCCTGATTGGGTGTATAAATTTGATAAGGCTCTTTATGGGTTGAAACAAGCTCCTAGAGCCTGGTATGAAACACTGTAAAATTTTCTTCTTCAGAATAATTTCACTAGAGGCTCCATAGATAAAACTTTGTTCATTAAGAAAGTGGGTCAGCATAAGCTCCTTGTTCAAATTTATGTTGATGATATTATTTTTGCATCCTCTGATCCACAGTTGTGTGATGCATTTACAAAGTTGATGCAACAAAAATTCGAAATGAGTGCCATGGGAGAATTACAGTTCTTTCTAGGTTTGCAAATCAAACAAAAGGCTGATGGAACTTTCATTCATCAGTCAAAATACACAAAGAGTCTTTTGGAAAATTTTGATTTACAAAACTGTAAGCCCTGTTCTACTCCCATGTGCAGCACCACACAACTGGATGCAGATCAGAAAGGTAAAGCTGTTGATGAAACACTTTACAGATGTATGATTGGGTCATTGATGTACTTAACAGCTTCTAGACCAGATATTATGTTTGCAACTTGTGTTTGTGCTAGATTTCAGGCTGCTCCTAAAGAGTCTCATTTGATTGCAGTCAAGAGGATCTTTAGATATCTGCAAGGTACTCAATCTCTAGGTCTTTGGTATTCTACTGGGCACTCTTGCAAATTAGTTGCTTTTTCTGATAGTGACTATGCAGGGTGTAAATTAACTAGAAAATCAACTTCTGGTGGATGTCAATTCCTAGGCAACTGTTTGGTTTCTTGGCAGAGTAAGAAACAAACATCTGTTGCTACATCCACTGCTGAAGCCGAGTACATTGCTGCTGCAAGTTGTACATCTCAGGTACTCTGGCTTCAGAATCAGTTATTGGATTATGGCATTACAGAGACTAAGACTTCATTACTAATGGATAGTGCTTTAGCTCTTTGTATTGTCAAGAATCCAGTCCAGCACTCTAGGACCAAACATATTGAGATCAGACACCATTTTATTAGGGATTGTTTTGAAAAAGGTCTGATTGATCCAAAGTTTGTTCCTAGTGCTGATGAGCTTGCAGACATATTTACTAAGCCTTTGGACAGTTTAACTTTCCAAAACCTAGTGTTAAGGCTTGGTATGCTGCAGCTAGAATAAGTGACAACTACTGATGATCTCAGTCAACAAGTACTGATGAGCATTCGTATACTATTGTCACAAATAAGTACTGATAAGTTCTTTTATCCTCGGTAGTTTTCATAACTACTGAAGACTAAATTACTTAAAAGTACTGAAGTACTCTATCTGTTGAAAAGAACTGATGTGGTTACAACTACTGATGTAGTTACAACTACTGATGTCAGTATAACAGATAAGTACTGATGACCAATGAAACGTCTGAAAATCAGACAAAAAGTCTGATAAGTGTTGAGGTCAGAATGAAACAGCTGATGAGCTAAGAATTGACGACAACAGCTGATGAGAAACTTTTCTCTTCAGTTGTTTCTACAACTGCTGTTTCACTTCATACAACTGAAGCCAAAACCATGTCTTCAGTAGTTTTACAACTACTGATGACTAACACCAAATCTTCAGTTGTTTACAACACCTGAAGCCAAAACCATGTCTTCAGTAGTTTCACAACTACTGATGACTAATACCAAGTCTTCAGTTGTTACAACTTCTGAAAGTTAAAACCAGGTCTTCAGTTGTTTTCAAACAACTGATGACAGCACCAACACTTTCAGTCGTTTTATATCAGCCTTTTCTTACCCTATAAATACCTAAATCTACTTTCAAACGTTTCATTAGCCGTTTTATGTCCTTCACTCTCTCAACAATGGCGACCATGAAACTCAAACCCAGACACAACTGTGTTGCCTACATCTCGAAATCGGCCTTTTGGAACAAATTTGATAATGCCATCGATCTTATGGAAGATTCCCAGTACCGAACCGCTTTTCTTCTGAATCCTACCATATACCCCGATTCCCTAAGCCAATTCTGGACCAACGTCTCTGTGCAAACTGGTGAGAATGATAGCCAAATCACTCTCCAGTCGTTGGTTAACCAGAAACAGGTGGTCATCACTCCAGACATCATTCGACAAACCCTAAATCTACATGATGCCACCTGTGTCACAGAATACCCGAAAGGCACAACTGATATGTCTTTCATCAATAACGGGTATGAAGGAGACTTAAGTGCTACCACCATTCTGAAGAAGCACTTCCATGATGCTGAACGTCTTATATTCCACATGGTGAATGCCTGCCTTGCATCAAAAACCTCCTCATGGGATCAGATGTCCTCCTGATGGCAACAGGTATTATACTCTATCTTTGAACGACAAAAACTAAATTTTTCTGAGATAGTTTTCATGGAACTAAAGGATCTGGCTTTGAAACCTGTGGCAAACAGATGGATATTATATCCCAGGTTTCTCATGGCCATAATTTTAAATCAGCTAAAATCAGACGGCCTTGTTGGCCTTGGAGTCCCTGCTCTGGCTGTATTGCCTGAAGTATACTCCAGGCACAACTCTGACCCTACACTGAAAGGGGCTGCCCGGCTGCTAAAACCCAAGCAGCGGGAACCCACAGCCTCCACTTCCAGATCCAAAGTCCCCACCAAACCCAACACCAAAAAGCCCAAAAAGGCTACTCAGGGAGATGAGTCCCCTGAGGATGCCCCTGTACCACCAATACAGGAAACACTTACTGGTTCTAACCCCCCAGTAGTGTCAAAGACTCTACCAGCCCTAGCCACTCAGGCATCCTCTCAACAGGATCCTGATGCAACCATAATTGGGGATACCACAATGCTGGAACCTATCTCAATTGAGAAGGTTACCATTGAAGAGCACCAGTCACCCCGGGTGCAATCTGCTTCAAACCTATCTCCAAATGCAACCGCCCCTCAAAGCCCAACCATTATAGTTGCACAAGTGCTGAGTCAGCTGCATTCCTCTCCTCCTCCCCAGAAACCAATTACAATGGGGAGAACCTCAACAGCTGAGGAAGAGGACCAAAATGCTACTGATAACCCACAGCACAGGGGTTATAATGTTCAATCTCCCCGTGTAGAGGAGGAGGTTAGAACATCTGGTGAGGCTGCCACTTCTACTGATTTAGCAAATGAACAGGATGCAGTTGGTAACATCTCTAAGACCTCACCAGAGGCAACTGCCGATGAAGGACTCAGTCCTGAGGCAGGAAGTCCCCAGAACCAAGAATAAGGGGCACATGCTACAACTGATCTACACTCAGGGCATGTACATCCTGATTCAATCAGGAGGTCAGGTGATTCAGCAAAGACTGATGATGACCTGGGATTTTTCTTTGATGTCTTAGCCCATAACACAATCCTTGAGGCTGAGGTGAGCAGACTCAAAGAACTGCTTGCCAAAATGTCTCAGGATCAAAGTCCATCTCCGCCCCAATAAACCCACAGATGGCACCTTCATCTGAAGGTTCACCAAACACTCAGCCACTACACTCAACTGAGCCACCAGCCACTGCTTTTGGCACCACCTCTCAGGGACAGAACCCCTCTGAGCAGATGGTTGCTACCTTTCAACATTCCTTACCTCTCATCACTCCCATCATCAATGAGATTGTGCATAAAGCCATTGATGAGAGGATCTCCTCAAATCTACAAACACTTGTTGATGATGCTGTGCAAAGAAGCTTTCTGCCATTCAAACCCCTAAACCCAATGCACCCAAAAAGGGGGAGTCTAAGGCAGTGAAAGAAAGAAAGAGAAAGAGAGTGGAAGATGAGAAACAACAAGAGAAAGAAAAGGAGTTAGAAAAGGAAAAACAGCTGATCACATACAAGAGAAAGAAAAGTGCTGAAACTCAAAAGCCTGATGAAGAGAAATCATTGGAAGATCTGGTTAAAGAAGCTGATGAAGCTCACAGCAGATCAATGGACAGAATAATAGACCAACTCTTCAGACAAGGCTTTGATACAGCTACATTAGACACTTAGATCAGAAGGCTGGAGATTAAAGAGATACAAGAGAGATGGGCCAGTTACAGTGTGATGGAAAGGGAGAGGTTGGAGATAATGATCAGGTTTATTGCAAAATACTTGGGAAGATCATTAATTGAGATTAAATCATGGACCAGAGACAGTATTCTGGCAATAACCACCAGAATCTGTGCTTCTGAAGCATTCAATAAGGGGTTGAGTATCGAAGCCTTAGATGAAGCAGGTGCTGGGAAGAGAACTGATATGGCCAAGCTTTCCAAAGCCAAACTTACCACAAAAATGCTAGATCAGCCTTCCCAAACTCCCACTCAAAAACAACCAACCCCACAACTCTCCAAACCAATCCCTAAACCTAAACTTAAACCAACTCAACCCTCAAAACCAACTCCCTTACCCCAAAAACCACCTCAAACCACATCCAATGATGCACCCAGAAGGAGGAGAAGGGTGTTGAGGATGGAAGAAGAAGAAGAAGATGATGATGAAGAAGACAGTCTGCCAATCTCTGCTGTTCTAAAAATACCTGAGCCCAGAAGTCAACAAATGATCACACCAGACTTTCAGAGGCAAATGGTGAAAGTTAAGATTGAAGAAGAAGAACAGCAGAAACAGCACGATGAGCAACTTTTGAAGATGGTTGACAAAGAGTTTCCTCAGTCATCATCTATACAAGCCATGAAGAAACACGCTCAAAGGCTGTATGCTCTCAGGCATACCTTTCAATATCAAAAGGAGAGAGTAAGGATTTGGCCAGACCCCAGGGTTAGTTCTAGAATTCATAAGAAATCCATACCAAGTAGATACAATGGCCAAGTGAGAAAGACCATAGATGCTGTTATTATGTTGGCCATTGTAGTCACACCCTGGGAGATACTTGAAGACTTCAAGAGAGCCTACAAGTCAAAGATGACCCCTCAAACTCTAATGGAGAACAAAATGGTCAAGAAGGGGTTGTTATACAAGAGGCTTAAAGAGATCAAGAAAAATGAACTCCAGTTGTTATTAGAAGGGACTCGCCCAGATGAATTTGCTTACAGAGAGATAACAACTGTTGAGTTGAAAAATGGAAAGACAGTAAAGTACCTATCAGAGTACTATGGGCCAGAGTTCTTCTTCGAAGGAGAAGCAGAAGAACTCACTAAGGAGGAACAAGTTGTTCTCCTTGAGGCCTACGTCAGAGAGTCTTATAGACTCATCAATGGGAAGTAGGTTTCATGGTTGGGATAACAGCTCTGTGTCCAGTTCCCCAAGACAGAGTTCCCTTCCATCCTTTGACATTCACATCTACTGAAACCTGTTCCCTGGCCTGTGCTTATCTGATATCTCTGAAGCTGATCAAGAGAGTATTTCTGCCAAGAATAAGTGGGACCTCAATAAGCTTAAAGGTTTTGGCTGCATTGGTTCAGGGGGAGTTTGTTGAACCAAAAGAACCAATGAGCCTGATCAGAAAAACCTTTAAGTCCCAAACATTACAACAACTGAAGTAGTCTGCAACAGTTGAAGACATCAACTGATAACAAGGTCTGAAGACAAAGTCTGAAGTTAAAGAACTGAAGACAAAGTCTGAAGACAAAAGCTGAAGACAAAGACTGAAGACCAAGTTTCAGATGTTGTCACAACAGCTGAAGAAGACCTCTTCAGTAGTTGTGATGGTTTTCTTTCAGTAGTTATATTTTCCTTTCAGTTCTTTTGTAATCAGTAGTTTTATGTTTCTTGTAATCAGTACTTGTAGTTTCAGTAGTTTTAGTTTCATCTTGTACTTAGCATACTCTGAGATGTTCTCAGTTGTTGTGAACATTCTCAGTAGTTTGCTTACTTTCAGTTGTTTGTAATAATTCTGTTAGATGTCACTATCAAGTGACATCAGCAGACGTCACATTCCTTTATATAAGGAATGTTGACCTAATTGTAAGGTGCGAAGCTTAGCGGCTGATATAGCGAAGCTTAGCGGCGGATATACCGAAGCATTTGTGCATGAATGATATTATCCCTTTTGCAGAAAACCCTCTTTCTCTATAACCGTGTACTGTTCCATTGAATATCTATTGTGTTCTTGCTATAGTTGTCTAATTCTTGTTCTAATTCCGCTGCAATTCAACTCTAATTGATCAAACTTAGAACGCTGATCCTGTCAATATTTTTGAGCATTATTCATCTTATTCCCTTACAAATGGGTTTTATGTTTGATTTATGTTCATATCTTATCATTACTTGGTCCACAAGATATTAGAATTAGTGATATCTTACGGATTTCTATGTTAAACCGTCATCAAAAGCACATTCACTCGATCAGTTGGACTAACAATATAGTATCAGAGCCTTTGTGCTCTTGATTGTTTGTGTTTTTTCGGGTAGCTTTGACATATTCATCTTTTCAATCATTTCGAAGCTGTTTTTCGTGTGTTATCCATGGAAGTTGCTTGAGGAAAGTGTGGTATAAACTTGGGAAACCTCTGAAATCATTAGATCTCAAATTGGTTATGATCTGAGTGAGTTTTGTTGATTTTTGGGTCTTTTTCGTAAAAAGGGGGTTTTCAGATTCAAAGTGAAAAACTGTTGTTCTTCTTGCGAAACTATAGTATGAAACTTTTGATCTTTGGTGGTTTTGATTCCTTTGCAAATCTAGAACGAAAGTTCTTCATTCTGATCAGTTTCCTTGCGAAACTATCTTTCATTTTCTTTGAACGAAAGTTCAATAGTTTATGCCGAAACTGCTGCCGAAACTACTGCAGAAACTAGCTGCGAAACTAAGTTCTATATGCGAAACTATCACCTGCGAAACTACATACTGTTGTGTAAAACTACTGGTTTTTGACTTAATCAAATTTCAATGACGACAAGTCTTACTCTTGCTGATCTTGTGAGTGTGGCACCAAAAAGACCTCCTAAGCTAATCAATGGTGACAACTTTGACGATTGGAAAAGATGTTTAAAAGACTTCTTCCTGTACACAGATCACACCCAATGGGAGTCAATTGTGAAAGGACCTCATATGCCTATTTCAATAGAAGATAATATGACCATTCAAATTGTAGTTCCGACAAAATACTCTGAGAGAGACATCAAGTTGATTGATCGGGATCAAAAGGCATTCAACTCTTTTTTTGGACACAAAAATAAGAGTCTCACTAATCTCACCAATCGCTTTTTGTCTGGTACTAGCACACTGAAGAAGTATGATGAGAAGCTGTCAAACAATGAACAGGTCACGAAGCTTCTAGATTCTCTAACACCATAATGGAGTCTGCAAGTGAGGATGTTGAGGCGAGAAAGGGGATTTCTGGATTACAAACTTATGGACATAATCAACAAGTAGAAGTCCTTCGAGTTAGACATGAAATGAAGAGAATACAATCAAACAATGCTTCCATCTCAAGCTTATTCACAAAATGCATCTCTTATTTCATCTAGTGCAGACTCGTCAAAGCATTTGTCATCTTATGGTGGTATGATTGGCACTTCCGACAAGACTACAAGCAGTGGATCTACATCAAAATTGCCAAATCTTCCACAGGTTCCTTCAGAGAGTATGGCTCTATTAGTGTCTAGTGAACTAAAGGGAAGAGGAATGACTATGGAAGATATGTATCAGGTGGATCCTGATGATCTGGAGGAAGCCGATCTTCAGTGGCAGATGGCTATGATCACTTTAAGGGTGAGAAGATTCATAGAGAGAACATGAAGGAAGAATTTTAAAAACCAGAATGAAAAGGTTGGATTTGACAAATCAAAGCTCAGGTGCTTTAACTACAAACAGCTCGGGCATTTTAAAAGAGAATATCCATCTCCTATCATCATTGAACCTAGAACAAGAGTTAACTAGGTCATTCTGATTGATGATAAGGAAGAGAACAAGAAGAAGAAGGAAACATCTCTACTAACTAACTTTGACTGGAGTGCTGAGTTAGCCGAGACTGAAGAAGAAATCAATCATGCCCTGGTAGCTGAGATTGCAGAGGTAGTGAAGAATGAAGCAGAAAGAAGGAAGGGTGTGAAGAGAAAGACAGTTTGAAGAATGCTTGTGAAGAGGAGGAGAAGGAGAGTGTGGTAATGACCAGTGTGATGGATGCTTGTGTAAAAAAAGAAATAATGAAGATGGAAAAGCTGTAAGGGAAGAGGAGTTGAAAATGGAATCAAGGGTTTGCAACTATGAGAAGGCCTTGGCTAAAGAGAAGAAGGTGATGGAGATTCCATATGAGGTAGTTCAAGAAATGTGTTCATCTGCTTGTAAAATTCATTTGTTTGGGATTTATAAAGTCAACAATATATTAAAAGAACATGAATGGAAATTAAGAAGGGTAAATGAGGAACTAAAAAAAATAAAGCAAAATTTTTTTTAAAATTAAATGAAGCTTTAAAAGAAAATGATCATTAAAAAAAACCTTTTTGAGAGAAACGTGGAAGTAAATGCTTTGAAAGAAAGGGTAACTTTAGCTGAATTCGAGACCACTAAACTTAAAACAATACTTTATAAATGGAAAATTTCTAGAATGAAGCTAGAGGAACTCTATAGCAAACAAAGGGGAGTTAGAATTAAGACAGGGTTGGGTTGTGGTGAAACCACTCATGTTTAGCCACTGCCTAGCACCTTTTGCTATTCTCCAATGCCTACACCTCATCCTACAAATGATTTAATTAAAAAGGATAATAATAGTTTGTTTGCATGTTTAGAAGGGGTGAATCATAAAGAGGTTTATGAAGACTATGATTATAGAGGAAGTAGAGGTCTTGGCAGTAGTAGTTCTAGCTCTTCAAATTCCAAAAAGTCTTTTGTAGACAATAGATCTAGTAGCATAGATTGTAGTTTGGATAGTTTGCATTCCAGTTGTTCTCATTCCACAATGTTTGAAGCAAATGAAGTCAATGTTTTAAGCATTAATGAAAAAGTTGGTGTTCTCAGTAAAGGCGATAAACATTCTTCAAAATCAAACTATTTTGAAAAATTCATTTCTCTTCCTATTCCTACTTTCACTCCCATTCGGATCACTACTCCAAGTGAAACAACAACCTCACATGATTGTAAAATTTCAGAGATAAGAGAATCCACAAATCATGACAGATCATTTGACTCAGAAAACAAATCACAGGAAGTGCACATCACTTACAGTGATTGTGATTCTCTTATGTCTGAGTGTGAGGAAGAGATTATTATGGATAATATTCCTATTCAAAAAGATAAAAGAAAAGGTCTAAAATCTCGTTGTTTCAACTGTGGAAAAGATGATCGTATTGTTAAGCATTGCCCAGAGGTTGTAAATAGAAATGTAGATAACCGTTCTTTAGGAAATAGAATAAAATGTTTTGTTGATAGTTTCTTTTGTACAAATTCATCTTCTCCCAGAACCAAGCCGGTTAAGGTTTGGGTCCCCGTGTCTAAATGATTTTCTTTAATTCATTTGCTAGGAACATTCGAGAAGGGCTATCAACAGCACTTGGCACATAGATAGTGGATGTTCCAAGCATATGACTTGCTTGAAGGACATTCTTACCAATTATCGGATAATCAACGGAGAATATGTTGCTTTTACGGGTGATAAAAAAGGAGGTCAAATGGTAGGTCAAGGTGAGGTATCCAATGGTTCTTTAACCTTGGAAAAGGTAAACTTCGTACCTGAATTAGCATTCAATCTTCTGAGCGTGTCACAAGTTTGTGACAAGAATATACCCATGCTTTTTAAATCTAACAAATGTTTGTTTCATAAGCCAGAATCTTCAGTTTCAGATGATTTGGTTATCATGCGAGCTCCAAGGAAGAATGACACGTATCTGCTTGATATGAACACCAAAGAATCAACCTCCATCATGACCGGTCTCTTGTCAAAAGCTTCTCCCTCTGAGTCATTTCTCTGGCATAGATGTTTAGGCCATGTGAATTTTTAAAATATTAACAAGTTGGTTAAAAATAATCTTGTCAGAGGTTTACCACAAAAGGATTTTTCTGTAATAATCCTCTTGAGTTATTACATTGTGATCTGTTAGATCCAATAAGTATGAAGATTATTGCTAAGAAATCTTATTATCTTGTTGTTATAGATGATTATTCCAGATATTCTTGGGTTCGGTTCCTAACACATAAAGGGGAGACAGCAGAGGCGTTGCAGAAGCTACTTTTAACAATTAAGATATTAGCAACAAGAAAGTTTTGGCGATCAGAAGCGACAACGAAACATAATTTAAAATTCAGATCTTTGATTCATTCTGTGCATGCAAAGGGATTCTCAGACAATTCAGCGCTGCCCGAACATCTCAGCAAAATGATGTTGCAGAAAGAAAGAATCGAACTCTTATTAAAGCAGCACAGACTATGCTCATAGAATCTAAACTTCCTATTATTTTCTGGGTAGAAGCAGTCAACTGTGCTTCCTACATTCTAAATAGAGTTCTAATTATGAAAGACTAGAAGATGACTCCATATGAACTGTTTCACAAGCGAAACCATTGATTGAATTTTTTCATCCTTTCGGTTGCTCTTGCACATTGTTGAATACTCAAGCTCAAAATTCCAAGTTTGGAGCAGTGTTAGATGAATGTTACTTTGTCGGATACTCTTCAACTCAAAAGGCTTATAGAGTATACAACAAATGGACACGAATAGTGCAAGAATCTTTCTATGTTGATTGGCAAGAGTCCAATGTTTCCTACATTGGTTCTGATCCAGATTGGTTCCATGATTTAAACACCATTTTTCAATCTATTCTTGCCTGATGATGAGTTTCTTCATCAAGTGGTTAACCCTTCATTCCTATTCAACCACAATGTCACACCCCGAGCCCAGGTAGGGTGGGACGTCACAGACTAGTAACAATATATGGCAGCGGAAACAAACCATCATAAGAGCACAAAAGGAGAGAACATCACATGGCATTAAAGTTTAAAGAAATATTGGGCTAGATGTAGGTCTAGCCACCCATACAAGTATATGATTCAACCGTACAAATTGTTCCCAACAATAGTAAATGAAAATAATTCCAAGTTGTTTGAAAATGAAAACAAGTCAATGCCATGGGTCACGGTGCTAGGTCAAGTCTTCTACACCGCTAGACTCCCTTCAAGGATTACCTGAAACATGCTCAAAAGAAATTTGTGTCAACTAAAAAGTTGATGAATTCAAGTGCTTAAAGTTCAAAAACAAAAGGATTCAAAAGAATCCACATTTGATTTAAAAATCATAAATCATAGTATCATGGTTGTGGGGATCACAATCACCTCTACACTCAGTCCCGGCTAGCCTCTTCTAAAGTTATGTTATACCGGCTAATCCCGAAGGAAGAACTGAGCCTCATACGGCGGACCATAACTGCTGGATGGTTCACCCTAGTATCTTATTAAAACTTGTCACATGCCACAAACGACCCCGCAGGATCTCAGTGTGGTATCCTTCCCGTTCACCAAGGAAGGCACTGTGTGTGGGGGATTCCCCAAGTAGATCTACCCATATAAAACAAGCGGTTCACACAAGAATTAAAGATCGTGATAAAAGTAAACGCAGGTTCTAACACTTCCACAACATATAGCATCATCATATAGCACAGATTTAATTCAGTTTAAACAGAGCATGCTTCATCCCAAAAACAGTAGTAAAAAGGGGACACTAGAACTCACCTTAGGGTTTCAAGCAACGGGTTCTTCGTGTACCGGGAAGGTTTCAAGTCAAGCACCCTACCAACAAGATTAAGTGATAAGCCACTAATTCTAGGGTCATACGAGGTAGGGAAAATGTGTTAAGAGGTTAAATGTTCAACTAGCTTAGAGTTGCCAAGACTTGCATTAGAAAGTTTCCTTTTATAGAAAGTCATCGTTTCTTATGGATAAATATAGATTTTTACACTATTAGGTCATTGATACCAGTTAAATTAAGTTTACCAAGTGATTACATGTCCATTGGGTCGTTTTATAGAGTTTTGGCAGAATTTACAGTTTAGCCCCTCAAGTTTCAGAATTTACAATTTCTACCCTAAAGTTTTGCTTCTTTACATTTAATGGCCTTAATGACAAAATAACAGATTTTTGGAGTTAAGTAATGCATCTTAATCAAGTTATGTTTCCAATTTTCAGAACTTTAGAATTGAGTTGGTAAACATATGTTTTTAAGTTACCGGTTACGGTAAAACCGACGGTTTTTAACGGTTAAGTATTAAACCTTATAATTTTATGTCTTAAAACATTAAATACTATATTAAGGACTTTTAATAAGTTTTATAATCTGTTGAGAATGTATTCTTAAGCCCTTTTTGTTGAATGTCTCGTTTTTAAGTTCAACCCGTTTAAACGCGTTTTTACCCGAAATCGACGGTGCGAAGTCATGTTTGACCAATTTTTCACCATCTTTAAGTATTAAAGTTCCTAACTTACTAAAATAACAAGTCTCCCATAGATTTTAGGTTTATTCTTGCATTTCCATGATTTTCACCATCTTTAAGTCTTTTTATTTCGGGACGAAATTTTTTAAAGTTTGGGAGACTGTGACCTCTCGTATTTTTGTTAAACGTTTGTTAACTTTGTTATCTCTTGTAAGTGTGTGTTTTCTCATAAAAGCAAATATGAGGATTCATTTTTATTTCTTTTTATCTTGAACTTATTTAACATATAACATTTTAATGTTATTGATTAGAATAATAATAATAATAATAATAATAATAATAATAATAATAATAATAATAATAATAATAATAATAATAATAATAATAATAATAATAATAATAATAACAACAACAATAAAATACTAATAATAATAATAAACCTAAAGGAGTGTTAATCGTGAAAATAAATAAATACAATATAGGTTTAATATTTTTAAAACTTATAATTTATTATTTTTGGGCATAAAATAATAAAGTTGAAAACTACTGGGACTAAATTGTAATTTATTTTAAACTACAATTTAAACTTTGGAACTAAATTAACAAAACATGAACTGTGAGGGGCCTAACTGTAAATTCATTTAAACCCAACCCTCACCCCCGATATCCCGGCCAACCTCCGGCCACACCTCCGGTCGACCTCCGGCGACCCCTAAAACCCACGAAAATTGTCGAATTTAACTCAATTAAACCATACATTACCCTCTCGTTAGTTTCGAACCCTAACCAATTTAAATGTTGTTTTGATGATAATCGGACATGAAACCGAAAAACAATCAAACCAAAATCGGTTTTACCATTAAATCGAGTTAATAATTCAATTAAACGGGCACTAACGTTCCTCTAATCATCTTGAACTCAATGTGATGTTTTATTACACTTGAAACAACAATTGGCATAACAAATTCGACCTGAAACCCCCGACAGTTACTTTATAGTCGTTGAGCATCTAAACCTCCCAATTGAAGCTATAAATCCGAGGTTTTATGCTTAAGGCATCCCCTTTCAACCTCTGGAACTCTTAATTTCACCTGAAATACACACACACATTGAAATCCCAATCAAGAACAGTCGAAGGCATATCGAACTTAAATCGTTGATCACAACTTCGAATCAGGTAATTGGTTACATGAATGTGTGCGGTTTGATGTGGGGAACGAAAGCCCCATGTTTAATTTGGGTAATAACAACAAAGCGGGGTTCGATTTAATCATCAAACAAAACTAGGGTTTATATGATTTGGGGGTGATTTATGGGTTATGTTTTAAGATTTTCTTTCCACTTTTTGACACCAAACAGGGATTTGGCACGGTGGTGTGGGGATTGTTTGGTGTGGCAAAGGGCCCGGGTTCGAACCCGAGGCCCTGACACAATTTTTTTTCAAAAGGGTTTTTGCAATATCTAAAATTCTGAAAAATATTTAAATATTATTAATAATCATATAAAAACTATTTTTAATCAGAAAATTAATAAAATCATTTTCTTTTATATTTTATCAAAAATTTAAATTAAGAAATTTCCAATTCTGTTATTTCAAAATTATAAAAATCATACAAAATACAATTTATTATTAATCTTAAATTGTAATGAATTTCCACTAAATTTGTAATAATTTCTATTAAATAAATTCTTTATTATTACACTTTTATTTATTTATATTATTTAAGAAAATAAATATACAAGTACGTACTTAAAAATATACACTTACTGTAATTAATATAATTATTTTAACCACTTTAATCTACAAATTATTATTTTATTCAAATAGTAAATAATATCTATTTGAAAATAAAGGTTTAACTTTTAGTGTTAATCACCAAAATTCTTATCATTTAACCACGAAAATGATAACAAATTGTATCTATATTATAACTTAAAAATCACGGCTTAAATGGTTTATAAATATAACACTATAATCACCATGATTAACTTAACACATTATCCATTTAGGTTGAACGTTAACGAATCCTCGGCATTATATACAAGACCTTCTTATTTGACATTCTTATTATCCATGTGAGTTTTCATACCCCTTTTTATATTATTTCACACTTTTGGGGTGAAACATGTTAATCGTAATATAAACACACTTGTAACCACATTTTTAATCTTGTAACACTTGTGCAATTCATTTTATGTTGTCATCGTTATTTGAACACTTGTAATTATCATGTGATGACTCTTATAAGATACAATCATTAACTATTGCTAGCCTGGTGACGTCATAGATCTATGAGCCTGACAAGCCTATTTGGTGCTAAAGTCGAGGTTATTGCCGGCTCCTAGTGTCGTATTCTTGAACACTACGTGAACCAAGTACACTTAGCTAATCGTTTAATCTTGTAATGGCCATATTTGTCAAGGTTTGATTGTTACATTTGTTCATCCATCTTTATTTACTTTATTCAATAACCTATGACGTGAATTGCCATCTTTTGCCTAATATTTATGTATGCTAAATCTATGGAAACTCACTAACATATTGTTGACTTTATTTTTAACATGTTTCAGGAAATGATACAGCTTAAGTTGCTCTTGAAGACTTGAACACATCTAGGATTTGGACCTAGATTAAAATAAAATGACTTATACTGTCACATGATGCTATGGAAACTTTTGTATTTTTGTTTGCTTGAAACTTATGATATCTCTTTCCTGTATGTTATGAACCTTGGAAAATAATTATATTTACACTTTTGAATTAGCGTTGTGTGGCATGAACAATCTTAACCCTCACATCTTGATGTTTTTCTCCGTTAAGGTTGGGGTGTGACATGATAATTGACCGTTTACGAAGAGTGCTCACTTTCTACCAATTTGTGAGACGTATTAATCTGAGAGGTTGGTGGACTTGTTCATCAAAGAGATTGTGACTCGTCATGGTGTATCGGTGTCTATAGTGTCTGACCGTGACACTCGGTTTACATCTAAATTTTGGAAGAGATTCCATGATACGATGGGTATGAGACTACACATCAGTACAACTTATCATCCTCAGACATGGTTAGTCAGAGAGAACCATACAGACGCTTGAGGATATGCTCCGAGCATGTGTTATTGATTTTGGAGGAAGTTGGGACGAACACTTACCGTTAGCTGAATTTTCATACAACAACAGTTATCATGCCAGCATTGGTATGCCACCATATGAGATGCTATACGGTAGGAAGTGTAGGACGCCTATATGTTGGGGAGACATCGGGCAGAAGGAGTTGGGAAGAATTGAAGTGATCGAGGCTACGACTGAAAAGTTGAAAAAGATTAAGGCCTTTATGAAGGCGGCAAAAGATAGACAGAAGTGCGTATGCTAACAAGAGGTGTAGACCGATTGAATTCAAGGTGGGTGATAGAGTCATGTTGAAGGTCTCACCTTGGAAGGGGATCATCCGGTTTAGAAAGCGGGGTGAGCTGAGCCCGAGATATATAGGGCCTTTTCGAATCATGGCTCGAGTAGGAGAGGTGGCCTACAGGTTGGAGCTACCAGATGAGTTAAGCGGAATTCATCCGACATTCCATGTATCTCATCTAAGAAAGTGCTTACCCGATGAAGATATGATTGTGCCACTGGAGGACATTGAAGTGGATGAACGACTCAATTATGTGGAGCAACCAATGGCCATCATTGATAGAAAAAAGAAGAGGCTACAGAATAAAGTGGTTCCACTGATGCGAGTACAGTGGAGGAACAGGAAGGGATACGAGTCTACGTGGGAGACTGAGGAAGAAATAAGACAACATTACCCGCGGCTGTTCAAGGAATGACGGGTTTCAGGAACAAAACCTATATAAGGGGGGTGGACTTATAACACCTGGAAATTTAAAAGAAAAGAAGAATAAAAAGAGAAAGGGTGAAATGTCCCAAGTCAGGGGGTTAAAGCTATGTAAGTGGCAAACTTGCACCTTTATGAGATTTCAAAGAAGTACGGAAACCCACACTTCTCCTTTTACAGACATTCTCGACTGCTAGAGAGAGAGAGAGGAGCTACAAATCGATTTCTAGAGAGAGAATAAGGAAGATCTGCTTCTAGGTAAGGTTTTCTTGCATTTCCTGTTCGGTTTCAGCTGTGTTCGAGCTGCTGGACTGACTCTTGTGTGTTTCTGTGTGTTCGGTTGTGTGTTTTTGTGTGTTTAGGTGTTTGAACTCCAGGTTGCTCATGGGTCTGAAGAAGTCTTACTCGTAAGCTGTTGAGGTGAGTTCTAGATCCCCGGTTTTACTTGTTTTAAACTTTTTTGGGCCTGAAATGCATATTACCTACTGCTTTACAACCAAAGATATGAACTGATCTATGTTTTGCACCTGTTTTGCGTGTGGGTATGCGTTTTTGAACCTGTTTTGCGTGTGGGTATGCTTGTTCTAAGTGTTTAGAATTCTAGATCTGGGCTAAGAATGTATAAGAATGAGGATTTGGAACTGAATATAGCATAAGTTCAACTGCAGATTGGTATAGTTCATTCGCATTTAGGTTTGAATATTTGCATAAGTGTTTTTGTTCAGGCGCATTTGCTACAGTGATCATGCGCATTTCTTTTGTTCATGCGCATTTGCGACAGTGTTCAAGCGCATTTGCTTCAGTCATCCGTATTTGGTTCATGCGCACTTCCTTGGATACTTGGAATATTTTCTGAAAACTTTCATATGCTTTGTGCATGCGCATTTGCTATAGTATTTATACGCATTTCTTTGGGACACTTGGAATATTTTCTGAGGTGTTCATCCGCATTTGTCTGTTCATCCGCATTTCTTTGCTCATCCGCATTTCTTTATTCATCCGCATATCTTTGCTCATCCGCATTTCTTTAAGGACTTAGAATTTTCTGAGATTTTGGGAAGTAGAATTTAAGTGCTAAGAAATGATGTTTTATGGTGGCTTATGCATCTTTATATGTATGCATTGTATGATGTTGTTCCATGTTATGTAAGATATGACTTTAAGTGGTGTGTTATACTTATGAATGTAAAGTATTATATAACGAAAGTGAAAGACAACTTTAACAAAGTGGAACATAATGAATGAATAAAAGTCTTGCAAGCATGTAAAAAGGGGTTCACAACTCTTTATGGGTTGCCACCTCGACAGTGTGCCGAGTGCACACCTAACGGTCAGTCTTTGTGACTGATAGAAACGTGCGAAACGGGGTCCTTGCCACTTGCCCCCAATACTTTAGTCGCTTTATGCACCAAAGATAGGGCATGGCAGGATCTGGATAGA
Organism: Flaveria sonorensis; assembly: GCA_025506505.1. Classification (NCBI taxonomy): domain Eukaryota; kingdom Viridiplantae; phylum Streptophyta; class Magnoliopsida; order Asterales; family Asteraceae; genus Flaveria; species Flaveria sonorensis. The sequence continues at coordinate 30,941,041 of CM046423.1, forward strand.
AGTGAAAGATAATAATATACGAAATGAACGATTATGTACGATGTTAAAGGATAATAATAGATTATTATCAAGATGTACGTATGTTGTGTGATCACGAACGAAAGTAATGGAAAGGTTTTCATTTATAGTAAAGTATTTTTATTATATAAAACTAGAACTCACCAGCAATACTGACTTTTTATATGTATTATTAGTTGGCAGGTAATGTTGTTGCTGAGGATGGCATAGGGGTGCAACTACTTGGCGGGTAAGGACTGGCATCCATCTCATACAATAATAATGATGTTGTTTTGTAATACAACTATTTGATCTCCATTAATCTTTTAAATAACGATGTATTACTTGGCAAACGTATTTATTAAAGCATGAAATGGGTTTTTTGATGAATTATTCCGCTGTTATGTTTTATTACTTAATAAATCTTAATGTGTTTTGATATAAATGATGCTATGAATGACCAACTGTGGGGTTTCTAGGAACGGGGGCCTTACATCTTTCAACCTCTTCAACACATCTGGATGAACATAATCTATCCCTTACGTCTCGGCCATAGGTGGAATTTTGTTCTCCATGTAAGCCATCAATGCTTGATTCTCCTCCAAAACATCTTTCTCATACATGCTCCAATCATAAGTACCATTGTCACAACCTCAAAATCCGCGAGCGGGGTTTTACCGCGAGGCGCGTGACATACCAGGATCTCAGTCATTAGTTACTAAGAACGACTCTATATGATAAATAAACAAAACCAGAGTTAACGTTTAAAATACTGCGGAAGCGTTTTTAAAACAAGAAAACTCAAAACAAGTAATATGTAGAGAGAATGCGCAAAACATACGCGCCCCAAACACAAATGTTTAGTAGGAAAATAAACCCAAATGTGTAAACAAACAATGTAGACAACTCAACGATGCTGGTGTGCGTGCTCCTAGGCAACTGGCAACCTTAACCTGAGAATAGCATACTAAACAAGTCAACACATGGTTGGTGAGTTCAATAGTTTGCGTTAAAATATAAACCAATCAACAGTTTCCAGAGCATAAGTAGTGTATTGCAATAGATAGCTAGTCTATTAACATAAAAATATTAATAATAGTGATTTCGCGATCGAAGCTGACTGTGTTACGTTTGTTGCCTCCCGTCACGACTTACCAGGTCGTGACGAATATGTGTTAGGACAAAATTGCACCCGTTTGACCTCGAGTCGCACAGGTGGGGCTCGTCAGACCCAGTAGTACTACCCAATATTTCCCCGCTATTCAATATTAACAATCCGAAAGTGTGAGGACTTTCCATGGTAAACAACACTATATCAATATTATACACACTCATAAATAAAAGCGTTTGTGATCAACAGTATGCTATCTCCCCCAAAAGAGATGATGTAAAATGAGTGGGGCAAGAACTCACCTGATGCGCGCAAGAATTAACCTAGAGCTTAACTTGAAAGAAAAAGACAACCTTCAAAGGTCACCTAGAACACAAGAGTACATAAGTACGTGTATACAAAATCAACACGAAACCCTAAGTGCTCTACAAACCATGGAACTCAAGGTTTAAGAAAGACAAGACACATTTGACCCGTTTGACCCGTTGGTGACATTATAGGTGATAATTCGTTAATACTAACACAACAGTATGTCATACATGATCAATATACAACTTGATTACATATAGCACATCATTAACCACATGTACTACCTAGATCATCATACAACCAATTATCATACAAGTCATGCGAATTACAACAGGCCAAAACAGGTAACAAACCAAATCAACATTCATATAACCTAGACAACACATTTAATCAACTTAGAAATCATCCATGAACACACTAGCATGATCCTAATATCCCAAACATGCTCAAATCATCCAATTCAAGGATTTGCACAATTAAAGTTTCCCTTTTGGGAAAGTTCATCCCAAATTCATCAAACTCACACTACATTCATGAATTCATCAATTATATACCAATTCAAGTCCATGACAACATCTAAACATGATCAACAACACTTAATCATCATGATTCATCAACATTCAACACCAAAAGTTACTATTTTTAGCAATGTATGAACTATAACACATCTTCTTGATTTTCAATTGTTCATAACATCAACTTAGCATCTAATCATCATCACAAACACATCCATAACATTCATACATCATCCAATCATCAATTCATGCAAAATAAAGTTACTATTATTAGTAACCTATGAACAATGTATCAAAATCATAGCTTTCTTGCATAATCGACGTTAACTAGCATATATACAATCCAACTAACATAATAACACTAACCAACATCAACAAATCGATCCACAATTGCAAGTTTCGAATTAGGGTTTCGGCCCTAATGTAATTTCCATAAAAACTCGTAAAAATCCAACCTTTATTGCATACTTGACGTTAATTAACATGTAATCTATCTAACAAACACATTAACATCAACAAACAACATGTAATCGACCATCAATTGCAAAATTCGCATGGAACTTTCGGCCAATCATGAACAATCATCAAATCATACAAAAATCTAACCTTTAAACGTGTAATGGCTTGCAATTGATGATTCTAACTTGTTGTGATGCTTGAAATCGATCAAATCCGTGGCTTTGTTGGTGTTCTTGGCCGAAATCGTAAAGGGAGAGGGAGAAGGGATGAAGTCGCGGCCGATTAGGTGTTTAGGGTTAGGATTTTTTTTTGATTTTGTAACTTAATTAATCATATTTACCCTTTTAACCCTTATAATTTGTATTTTATAAAGATTAGGCTTTTAAATACTCTTTTAGAATGTTTTTGACTAGAATAATAAACATATAAACTAGTAGTAACAATTATATGTATTATCTTTACAAGCTACAAGATTTACAAAGTAAATACACACGTTTTCACGTTACGCGATAAAATTCACAATTAATATTTAAATCACATAATCACAACTAATAATCAACATAGAAATTATTGTTTAACATTATTAATTATTATTAAGTCACCAACGTTCAACGACAACTAGTGTGTGCTCCCGACACGTGTATGCAAGACTTAACGGAACAAACGGAGTTTGGTAACGGAAAATTACCGGATGTCACAACCATCCTGCAAGATAATTAACCCAGTTTCTTTAGTGTTACTTGTACCTGCTTGTAAGGCCCCTTTTTCGGAAACCCCACAATTGGTCAATCATTGCATAAAAACATTGAAAAGGTACATCATTATCGTAGAGGAATTTAAAAACTTCTCATTTATAAGTTAAAACATATCATTTTATTACATCATTCATGTAAAATTTCAAAATACAACATCATATCAAAATATGAATGCCAGCCTCAAAACGCTCCCAGTAGCTTATGCATCCATGCCTGCACCTCCTCAGCATCAACAAAATACCTGCCAACTATTATTCATACAAAAAGTCAGCGACGCTAAGTGAGTTCTAGTTTTATAAATAAACTATAGTTTACTTTCGTTAAAACATAACCTTTACATTCGTTCGTGATCACACATCATACGTACACATTGATAATAATTATTATTATCTTCAACATCTTTCATCATTATTATTATTCATTACCTCTTTTACTATTATCCAGATCCTGTCTCATGCACTACCACCGACTCGTGCACGAAAGCTGATACTGTGTCGGGGCCTGTAAACAAACCCCCGACTCGTGCCTGAAGGCTGACACAGTACCGGGGTACGCGACAAGGATCTCATCTCGTATGTAACACCCCCGACTCGTGCTCGAAAGCTGATACTGTGTCGGGGCCTGTAAACAAACCCCCGACTCGTGCTCGAAAGCTGACACAGTACCGAGGCGAGCTACAAGGTCTCATCTCCTTCATATGCCATCCTGTCCCATGCAATACCCCTGACTCGTGCTCGAAAGCTGATATTGTGCCGGGGACTGTAAACAAACCCCCGACTCATGCTAAAAAGCTGACACAGTACCGGGGTACGCGACAAGGATCTCATCGTCCGTTACTTCCATTCTCATCATTCATTATCTTCCACTTTCGTTACATAATACTTTACATATGTACTCATACATAATAGGTAAAGTCACATCATACATATCATAAACATCATCAACAACACACAAACATGCACAGTAGATCAGGCATAACCATCACATCACATCAGAACTTAGCACAACCATCTACCTCACAAAAACCCCAGAATTCCTAATTCTACCAAGAAATGCGGATAATCATCTTAGGCGCAAGAGCATCAAAATGCGGAAGAACAGCCTAGGTGCATGAGCACCAAATGTGGATGAACAGTCTAGGCGCATGAGCACCAAATGCGGATGAATAGTTTAGGAGCATGAGTACCAAATGCGGATGAAAAGTCTAGGTGCATGAGCACTATATGGGCGCTTGATCACTATGCAGGTGCATGAACACTTAGGCGCATGGGCAACTCTGGGCCCATGGACACTTCTGGGGCTCTCTAGGCACATGGGCACTGCTGGGGCGCATGGCAAACACTTGGGCGCATGGGCACTCTGGGCGTATGGGCACTGCTGGGGTGCATGGCCAACACTTAGGTGCATGGGCTCTCTGGGAGCATGGAAACAATCTGGGCGCATGACCAACAATCTGAAATATAACAAATTCTACAAACAACCCCCAAACATCGATCTAGCACATCTTAAGATAAATCTACCATGCTACAAACACTAAAACATGCTAAACATCAAACATAACTAATAACAACCTCTAAAACATACAACAACAGAGCACCATCGAACAACATGCTGAAACTCACGGTTACTTCAAAAATCTTTTTCTTGGTATGCATAATAACCCCAAACACTTTGAAAACCAGTAAAAAGAGGGGATCTAGAAACTCACCTTGAACAGCCTTCGAGTAGACATCAAACCCGAGACCCACCTGTAATTCACACCTAAAATCCATGAAAACGAGCACTAAACACCCAAAATCTTGGCCTAAAACCTGAAAATCCAGCTGAAACCGAACATATATTCAAGAAAACTCACTTTTCGCAGCTTTTTCTTCTTCTTTCTCTAAAACCGGTGAAGTTTTATTCTCTTCTTCTTCACAACCAAGAACAGGTAGTAAGTGGGGGCATGGGCGGCCATGCCCTCCTTTTTAAACACAATAATACTATAGTTTGCATCTTGCACAACTTTAGTCCCTCAACTTGGTTTATTTATCCTTTCTTTCTTTATACTTTCCTCTTTTTTTTAATAAATTTCCAGGTGTTACACTGCTAAAGAACTTGTTGCTGGTGGGGATGAGTTTGTAAGTTGAGGTTGCTTGAAGTTTCTTTGGTTTGCTTGTCTCAAGTCACTTGTTGATTGCTGATTGCATTCTCTTGAAAAATGACCATACAAATTGCACTTGTAGCATCTTACTTTGGATTTATCAACACCAATCTTTGTAGTTTTCCCTACAACAACCAATCCCTTATTCCTTCTCAAATACATCTTAGCTCTGTATGCAATCATGGCCATTTGCCATTGTAAATCCATTTCCTTCACTTCATCAGGATGAAGTTCTTCAAGGTCTTGTTGACAAATGTGAGCAGGGGTCAAAGTACTACCCAGATAAGCTTGAAAGCTTGAAGAGAAGGTTACAAAGTGTGCCTTTTGCTCTTCTGATTCTACTACCACAGTAATTGGTGCAGATTGAGTGTTGCTTTTGTTGGTTGTGGATCCCTTTGTGGCTGTAGCATTTGAGGTTTTTGTATCATCAAGTTTCCCTTTCACTTTCTTGTTTGAACTGCTTTGAGAGTTTGATTTAGAGGACTTTACTGCATAAAAATCTGCTTCATCTTCATCATAACTCTCAACATAAGAGCTTTCATCATCATCATTGGAAATAAATGCACTTCAAACACCCTTTGTTTCTTTAAATTGATATGGTGCAATTGGTGCATTACACTTTTGTTTCTTGTTTTCTCATCCAATTCTAGAGCTTCCACCTTTGCTACCAAAGTATCTAGTCCAATTGCTTTTAGATCAATGGTATTCTTGAACATAGACACAGTTTGAGTCCAACTTTCTGGCAAAGTATGGAGCATCTTTTTGTTCAACCCCATATTACTATACTTCAACTCAAAGATGTTCATTTCAGTAACAAGTTGCATGTATCTATGGAGTTGTTGAGGAATAGATTCACCCTCAATATGATGAAAAGTCTCATATTGTAAATGAAGGGTAACCTTCCTAATGCTTCTGATCTCATCACTTCCTTCACACAAACTGTGAAGAATCTTCCACAAAGAGTGGGCTATTTTGTAAGCTTCACATCTGATCAAGAGGTCTTCAAGTAAAGCCATAGTAAGCATACTGTAGGCCTTAATATCAATTTTGACTCTCTTAGCATCTTTAGGAGATAGATCTTTCAAACTTATGGACTGATTGTTGTCATTATAATCAGGTCCAAGAGTAGGTGGAATGTAAGGACCTTCAGTCATAGACACCCATAAGTCAGAATTAGTGTAGTTAACATGGTTCCTGAATCTAATTTTCCATGCTTTAAAATCAGCTTTGTTTTCCAATTTTGGGGGTTGATAAGCTGAGCCAATAATTGAATTACTTATTTTAGTTAACTTGGTAATTATCAAACTATCAACTGATCTAATACCCTATGAATGTGTAAAGTAAACGTAATGCAAACACACTCACACCGCAGTAACAAATCACTGATAATACTTATATTAAATTAACTAAGACATAAATTTCTTTGAATTAATGGCTTTTGTTGAGAATAAGCTAATTAATGACAAACTCTTAATTATCAGTCAATTAAGCAGTTGTGGTCAAAATTAGACAAACCTCTCAGTAAATTCTCAGATGATTTGAATTTGAGATGTTAGATGATGGGATCTGTTCAAATTTGTTTGAACAACCTTTAAATATCGTACAATAACATAAATCCATGAATCAAAATGATTTTGATGTAGATCCGAGTGAATCGAGCAATGGAACAGTACTCGATGATCGATATAACAAGGTTTGATGATTTTAACAAATTACACCAATTCGTTGAGTAAAATACCTTAGCTATTAATTAGCTAAACCCAACTTGTGTTTTGATTAAATTGTTCAACAACACGCTTAAATCTGAGTTATGAACTCTCAAGCTGTGATGAACACACAAAAGCAATTTTAAGCTAAATTATCATATCTAATCAAAAACTTATTGATCTAATGAAATTAACAACTAATTACACTAATAAAAACTGATAGATCAATTGATCGAGATCAATGAGCACGAGGCTCTGATACCACCTGTGAATCCAAGGATAGAAATAGGAATTTATCAGTTTGATTAAACAAATAATGATCGCGGAATTATCACAACTTGTGTTTAATTAATTGTTTAAGAAATTGTAATTGTAACGTAAATCAATGAAGAACAGATGAGAGAAATGGAAAACAAGTTAAAGTAATATGATAAATAAATTTGCTTCAAATGATTTCCATTAATACTGAATTGGTTACAATCGGTTTTGATTTTTGCTGATATGATAATTGCTAGGTGATGTTCTTGGTGTTTTTAGTGTTCTAATTGCTATTCTGGTGTAATCAGAATTGTTGTATTGTTTTTCTGTGTATTGTTGGTGTATTGTTGGTATCTGAAAAGAGTGCACCCATGCCTTTTATTTATAGGTAGAGGGATTCACTTTTACATGGGTAAAAGTAACTTTCTTATTGTGATAAGAAAGTTACACAAATAAAATTCTTGACGTGACATGCAATATTTATTTCTGATAGAAGTGCAGTCTTCCGCAGATGTTGACTTGATGACATCACTCCAGAGAGTTAGACTTGTTGACTTCGTGAGGCTTCCTTGATGAATGGAGTTCATGCAAGTACTTTGTTCTTCCGTAGGAGATAGCCTTCCGTAGGAGTTGGTTATTTGATCTTCATATTGAACTTCATCCGCAGGAGCAAGCTTTCTTCCTCCGCAGTAGCAGCAGTAACTTGATCTCACGATCAGCCTTGTTCTTCCGTAGATGTTACAATGCTTCCGCAGCAGATCCACGGATGCATATTCCTTGACTTGTTCTTCCATAGATGTTCTTGTACTTGGTCAAATTTCAAAATTGACCAAGTATGATGTTTTCCTGCAATTACACATATAATCAACATAAATAATAATTTGGGTTAATATATACATATCTTGCATACAAAACGATAAAGATTTACAAGAGTTCATTACAAGTGATGAATAATCTTCTAAACCTATACAATCAATCTAGACCTAACAAATATATGTAATCATAACCTAAGCGACCCCATGTAATCATATACTTGCTAAAGCCTTACGGAGGGATTTTAGAAAAAATGTTGGTTATTGAAGAACGAAGATGAAAAGTGGAAAAAATAGTTAACTCATATAGCATGAGAAAACAAGAAATACAAATACATATGCCTTTTTTCTTTGCAAGACCTTTGTTCTTTGTTATTCTCTTTGTTCTTTTTTTTGATTGAGTAGTCTGCATTTCGTTTATCTTCTATGAGTAGAGAATACAAACAAGGAAGAAAGAATATTAATTGGAAAAGAGGTCGTGTGTAGGTCTTATATTAATGGTTTTTTTAAGAACCAAAATAAATTAAATGATCTTTCTTTAGACTTAAACTACATTTAATAAATTAACAATGGAACGGTACTTCTCGAAAACAAAAATACAAAAATATTATTTCTTGAAAACTAAATAATTTAAATATTTTTTATATTTAAACACAATAATTAAATGTTGGTATACAACTTCATGGCAGTATCTAATATTTTTCGAATGTCATTTATTATGGTAATTTAGTAGTACGATTTTTGTCAGTTAATTGAATGTTTCATTAATCCGTCAACTTGAGCTTTAGACCACCATATTTTTATGTTACTTGATTATATATACTAGAGCAAACTAGCCAACAATCTGTTATTGTGACTAATTTTTATTTATTAAAGGAACAGAACAATAAAAAAAAATCTTTAATTAACCACCTTATAACTACCCTCAAAAACTTAAAATATTTTGGTGTCCGATTCAACTGAACCAAAATTTCACTGACTTGACTCAATCCGAAAAAAAAATATCAACGACCCGAATTGATAATAAATCCCCATTTATAGACATACGGAAACCAAAAAATTTTCGACACACATGAAATAATATCCTAGGTCCGTCACTACATACGTACAACACACCCCACCCACATATATCACATATATACATGCATACACATACACAACACACACGTATATATACACACTAGCAATCACACTCGTATATCTATACATCTATACATATTAATAAAAGACTAACTTGGGTGCCACATGGTATTTTTCTAGGGTATCCACCTAGGATTTGTCCACTATAATCACCATAATAATCCTATCATTTTAAACAAAAATCAATTATGTCAAACTTTCCAAATTAAAGAATATAAATAAAAAATCAATTAAGTCAAACTTTACAAATTTGTTAATATTTTTAAGTAAATAAATTTTTATTTAATATGATAGTAATATCCTAATAGTCGAGAATTTGATTTTTTTTTAATAATCACAACTCAATTTTTAAAGTTTACATATCATGATTTAATATGATTAAATTAAAACAAGTGAAATAATTAATTCTATGTATCTCCTATTCAACCACTGTAGTACACGGGTCACTAACCTAATATATATATATGTATACACCCATACTTTCATACGTATACACACATATAAATAAATATAAATAGATATATACATACATACACCCGAGCATATAACATACATACATTCACATAACACATATACACATGCATACACCTACACATACATACATATATATACATATATATATATATATATATATATATATATATATATAACATAACGACACACACGATCATGCATACATGCGTACGCACATATGTGACAAAACACACACACACACACATACACACACACACACACATATATATATATATATATATATATATATATATATACATACATACATATACATACATCTAAACTTTATAAAAATAATCAAAAGTATTACAAGTTTTGACTAGTCTAATCACCCCCATATTAACATAAAGCATGGAGCTTGTGTGCCTAGAAACTTGATCACCCAAATCTTAACAAAATCTAGATTCAACCAAGAGGCTAGATCCCGCCTCCCTCCTCTCTCTCCCCTATTTCGGCCGAGCACGACACCAGCATCACCCTCACTTCTCATTTTCAGTACTATACACTCCCTCATACTCTATCAAGCACTCTTTAATCTCCTCTAGTTACTTCCTTGTTCCATTTCACTCAAAATAACTAAGGTCCCAACCATTTGAAGCTGAGAATCAACCCAACGCAAGCATCATCAACCATATCAAGTCAAGGTAATCACACATACACACACATCTACACTGTGTCAAGTTCCCATCTTCCATTTCATTCACTTATAGAACCTAAACTAATCTATCATTCTGGACAGCTTTTTTTCATCATTTCAAGCCCCCACATCAGCTCTTGAACCCTTCTAGTTCAACGCTTGTATCAAGGTAACCCGTCATAACCCAAAAACACACGAATTATCACGTGTTGTCATGTTAATAACACAACAAACCCCATCACACCCCTAACTTCTTACAAATCGTTATAACACCTTGTTTTTCGTAATTAGAAGATATAAAAGCATTTTCAAAACCCGCATTGATCACAAGCATGGTTTTGGTAAGGCTAGTACACCCGAAAACCCGATTTCTTAGAAAATGTAAAAACATGTAGGATGAGTTTAAAATCAGAAACTAGATATTTCTGCAAGTTAATAATATCTAAAATAAGTTAAATATACAATTTCATGGCATATGGATATGTGTTTTACAATGTACAAGAGGTTTAATGTAAGGCCCCGTTTCCGGAAACCCCACAGTTGGTCAATCATCGCACCAAAAACATTTAAAAGATACATCACTATCGCTACGGAATTTAAAAGCTTTCATTAATAATTAAGAGATGTCATTACATTACATCATTCGTTTACATTCCAAAACACAATAATAAGTCAAAATGTGGATGCCAGCCTCAAAACGCTCCCAGCAGCTTATGCATCCATGCCTGCACCTCCTAAGCATCAACAAAATACATGCCAACTATTATGCATACAAAAAGTCAGCGACGCTGAGTGAGTTATAGTTTTATAAATAAAATACTCTACTTAAGTTAAAACATAACCTTTACGTTCGTTCGTGATCAAACATCATACGTACATATTGATAATAATTATTATTATCTTCATCATCGTTCATCATTATTATTCATTACCTCTTTTACCATCATCCAGATCCTGTCTCATGCAATGCCCCCGACTCGTGCTCAAAGGCTAATACTATGCCAGGGCCTGTAAACAAACCCCTGACTCATGCCCGAAGGCTAACATAGTACCGGGGTACACGACAAGGACCCCATCTCGTATGCACACCCCCGACTCGTGCCCGAAAGCTGATACTGTGCCGGGGCCTGTAAACAAACCCCCGACTCATGCTCGAAAGCTGACACAGTACTAGCACGAGCAACAAGACCTCATCACTTTCATATGCCATCCTATCTCATGCAATACCCCCGACTCATGCTCGAAACCTGATACTGTGCTGGGGCCTGTAAACAAACCCCCGACTCGTGCCCGAAGGCTGACACAGTACCGGGGTACGCGACAAGGATCTCATCGTCTATTACTTCCATTCTCATCATTCATTATCTTCCACTTTCGTTACATAATACTTTACGTATGTACTCATACATAATAGGTAAAATCACATCATACATATCATAAACATTATCAGCAACACACAAATATGCACGGCACAACAGGCATAACCATCACATCACAAGGCAACTTAGCAAAACCATCTTCCTCACAAAACCCAAAAATTCCTAAGTCTACCAAGAAATGCGGATGAACAACTAGGCGCATGAGCACCAAATGCGGATGAACAGTTTAGGCGCATGAGCACTATGCGGGCGCTTGATCACTATGCAGGCGTATGAATACTACTTTGGCGCATGAACACTTAGGCGCATGAGCAACTCTGGGCGCATGGGCACTGCTGGGGTGCATGTCCAACACTTAGGCGCATGGGCTCTCTGGGCGCATGGGCACTATTGGGGCGCATGGCCAACACTTAGGCGCATGAGCAACTCTGGGCGCATAACCACTAGTTGGGCGCATAAAGTACTTGGATGCCTGGGCAACTCTTAGGTGCATGGGCACTAGTTGGTCGCATGACCAACACTTATGCGCATGGGGTCAGTTACGCGCATGGAAACAATCTGGGCGCGTGACCAACAATCTGAAATATAATAAATTCTACAAACAACCCCCAAACATCAATCTAGCATATCTTAACATAAATCTACCATGCTACAAACACTAGAACATGCTAAACATCAAATGTAACCTCAAAACAGCCTCAAAAAACAAGCATCAACAGGGCACAGTCGAACAACATGCTGAAAATTCACGGTTTTTTTAAAAATCTTTTGCCCGGTATGCATAATAGCCCCAACACTTAGAAAACAAGTAAAAAGAGGGGATCTAGAAACTCACCTGTTGCATCCTTCGAGTAGCACACTTCAAACCCGAGACCCACCTGCAATTTCAGCTCCTAAAACCCATAAAAACAAGCACTAAACACCCAAAATCTCGATCTAAAACCCGAAAATCCAGCTAAAACCAAACATATATCCAAGAAAACTCACCTTTCATAGCTTCTTCTTCTTCTTTCCTTAAAACCGGTGAAGTTTTCTTCTCTTCTCCTTTCTTCTTCCTAAACCGAGAACAGGAAAGTGGGTATGGCAGTGTAGTGGGCGGCCATGCCCACTCTTTTAAACACAATAATATTAAAGTTTGCATCTTGCACAACTTCAGTTCCTCAACTTGGGATATTTATCCTTTCTTTCTTTATACTTTCCTTTTTTTTCTTTTTAATAAATTTTCGGGTGTTACATTTAAAAACTTAAAAATATATATATATTTTGAGATGAATATAAAACTAAAACTGAGGATATAACTTACTATAAATTTGGGGTTATTTAAGTAATATTTATCTAATAGGTCTAATTGGTAGGGGAATAGCCTAACTAAAGTACTCAATGTATAAAAACCGAGACTTAACAAACCGTTAATGAGACTAACGCGATAATATAATGAAAATATCAAAACCATAAAAATCAGAAAACGTAAAATTTTAGTAGACTTAGAATGTTAAGGAATGACTAGTAAGTTTCATATTTTTAGAATTTATTTCCTTAGTAAATAAAAATATAAAAGTTAAGCAGGCAAAAATAGTAAAAATTAAAAAAAAAAGCTCTTGTGCCAAAATATTGAAAACTCTAGAACCTTAACTTGCTTATTATATAAAAGTAATCTATGGCTAAAATTGATCAAAGTCAACCCAAACCCAAAAACTCGTTAAAAATCAAATCGCGAGCGTTAAAATCTTAAAATTGACAAGAATGACTCGGACTCTGGAATTTCATTAAAAATGACTTTATTATGATAAAATTAAGTTAAAACTAAATTTTATCCTTTATATAGTTTTCTTGTAATTTATACATAATTTATCATTAATAACAAATAGTAAAGGCACTATTAAAAATAAATTTATAAAAATCCCCAAAAATAAAGAATTTGATATTTCTAGTAGAATATGACTCAAAGATATAACCACAAATTACAATTTTGATAAACCATTTGACTTAAAAATATGTTTCATAACGCGTCCGAAACGCGATCCAATACACGCTTAAAATATAAAAACCAGCACACCAATTCTACAATCATAATATTAATATTACAGGGATAAATTTATACTTAAAATAAGTTATAAAAATATGAACATATATTAAGCCACCCAAAAGTGCTAAGTATGAAATTCCAATCTTATCGACACAAAACAACTAATTGAAAAATAAATTTTACAAAACCGTTAGAGGAGCCCTAATAATATAAAAATTGATATACTTCAGTAGCTCAACCTACCAAAAATAATAAAATCATTCATAATCAATCAAAGTACAAAATTCCAAACTTTAGGGTTAAAAGTGTCAATTTAACAAAGTTTAGGGACCAAAGTTGCCGACAATTGAAACCTTGCTGTTTTGGGATTAAAAGGCACTTATAATAAATATTTCAATATGAAATTTTAACTTGTTAACCCATACTTAGATGAAATAAAAGTTAAGACTTCAAAAACTCAAAGACATAAAGCAAATTACACACGTGTAATGTTAATCAACAATTCAAGAAAGATAAATCTAAAAATCATGGATTGGGATTAGATAATCATTTAATGAGATGATAATTCATATAAAATGTGCTTAGGAACCTTGCCGGTCGGTATTACTCTTGACCCCGAACACTTACCACAAGAACAAAGCTAACGTGAGTCTTATAAAACCTTTTTCACTAAATTCATTTTGAGGTGAAATACATACTCTTTAAAAACATTTTATGGTGCAACAGTTGTTTTTTTGTCCCTGAATGTTAGCATAATCATTAACTCTAGTAAGAGCCACGTAATTTGTCGATGGTAATATTTAAGGAGTCCCCTACATAATGGGCTCTTATAACAGGGAAACCCACCCCCCCCCCCTAATTGAGATTGAATAACCGTTGTGTCATAAATTAGTTCATATTTATCTTGTTTAGTAGGACAATAAAAGATATGGGTTAGGGAATGTTTTAGCACTCGGGAGGGTAATCCGGGTCAAGGTTTAATAGTGATATTTCTTTAGTGCACGAATGTTATTGTTAATATATTTTATTTGTGATAAGTCATGTGATTTAAACTTACAAGCTCACCAACATTATGTTTATATATTTTGGGTGTGTATTTTAAGGAGAAAATTAATCTTAGCAGGTGACAATGGATAGGAGCCGCCTTAGTTGGACTATCGAAGTTTTAGCCACCGCCCTATTCATTAATTAATGTTAGAGACAATTAAATAGAATATGTAATTGGGTTTTAGACTTGGATAATCTAATTTAAATGAATGCCACATAGACTATTAACCCTTGGATATGAATTTATTATAAAACTCTATTATTATATCAGTCAGTCATAGCCAATCCCGCTAAATGGGGTGTGACATCTTATGTGGTAGTTTGTTCTACACATCAGCCAAACACTCTTTGCTCAATCTCACAGTTGAGATCTACTCCAACTTCTTCTTATTTATGACCAATTCTTTCAGAACTTCGCATACTTACGCATGTGCTGTATGACTCTACAAAAGGTAAGTTCACCTTGAGCTTCTTTAATATCTCAAGGAACTTCCTATATTGCTCTTGAGATTGATGTTGGGACAATCGTCTGGGATATGGAAGTCCATCAATATGGACTAATGGCTCCTTTGCCTTCTTCTTCTTAGCAACCTTTTCTACCAGCTCCACTGATTGTGCTGTAATTTTTGGGCGCAACCTCTAATGCACCTTGCGAGCACGAGCCTCCATCTCAATCTCTTTATCGAAATCCTCTTTAACCACTAGATGAGGTTCAACCACATCTGATGACTTACCGCTCCAAGTTATTAAGTACGACTAACCATTTTTAGACCGATCGTTAGAGTGAGCATACTGTTCATACTTTTGAGGATATGTGGAATGAATATGTTATTGATTTTAGTTCTAGCTGGGACACTAACTTACTTTTGGTTGAGTTCTCTTATAACAAGAGCTACAAAACTAGTATTAAGTTTGCACCGTTCGAGGTACTCTATGAGCGTAAGTGTCGATCGATGGTGTGTTGGGCTGAATATGGGGAATGTTAGATGATTGGACCTGAGATTTTCAAAAGACTACCAACAAAGGGTTTCAAAGCAAGGACAGACAGAAGGTAACCCAAGATTATTAGAAGAGTTATGCTGATAATTGAAGAAAACCTTTAAAATTTAATGTTAGGGATATTGTTTTATTGAAGTTGTTGCCTTAGAAAGGCATTGTTCGGTTTGGTAAAATGAGCAAATTGGTAGCTAGGTATATGAGCATGTTTAAGATTACTAAGAAGATCGGTCATGTGGCTTATTAGTTGGAATTACCATAAAAGCTAA
The DNA here is from genome assembly GCA_025506505.1 of Flaveria sonorensis. Classification (NCBI taxonomy): domain Eukaryota; kingdom Viridiplantae; phylum Streptophyta; class Magnoliopsida; order Asterales; family Asteraceae; genus Flaveria; species Flaveria sonorensis. Next base: position 30,957,113 of record CM046423.1, read on the forward strand.
GCAGGGTGCATGACATATTCAATGTATCAAACCTCAAGAAGTGTCTTACTGATAAGAAATTGTATATGCTACATGAAGAAATTTAAGTGGATGATAAGCTTTAATCTTTTGAAGAATAGCTGAAATTATGGATAGGGAAATCAAGATTTTGAAATGTAGTAGAATCCCTATCATCAAGGTTAGATGGAACTCTAAGCAAGGACCAATATTTACTTGGGGCAAAAAGATTAATGAGGCTTATGTACCCTCAACTAGTAACGAAAGTTGTTGCAAATGGTAAATCCATCTAAATTTTAGAACGAAATTATCTCAACTAGGGATACTATAACATCTTTCACCAAAATAGGTACTTTGACTTTAGACTCTAAATTTGACCATAATGTTGACTTTGACGCGAAAGTTGACTTGACTTTGACTTTGACTATGAATAGTCACTTTTACACGTATTATACATGAGATGTATGATACGGGTCATATAGAGACAAACGGGCAATAGACATGGTGGTAGTGGTAGTTTCACTGGATTGGTCTTCGTATGATGGTTTTGTGCTGAGGATATGACTAAAAACTTGGAAAATGTAAATTCATAAAGATTTACGCCAAAAACGCAACGAAATCGTAAAATGGTAGACTTTATTGTAGGTATATTAATTAAACAAAATATGACCAAAAATTAAATATTCCAACTTATATGTTGTATAGTAGCTCGAAAGACTCGTAAAAATGTAAAGAAATCAAAAGCATGAAATTAAGGCAAAACACGGGATGATACGGGATGGAATTATACAAGAGGGCCAAGTGACTTGGCCTTTGCCCCCCTCTGTTGTTATGGCTAAGATAATCAAAAAGGGGGGTTTCCCCTTTGTATTCTTCATGAAACACTAGCCACCACGCATCATCTTTTTGTTCTATACTATCATTAATCACCATCGCCTCCATTCTCATCGATTTTGGTCAAGCTCTAGTCATCAAGCTATCATCTACGCATTTCGATAAGATTACTTATTTTAATTTTACTAATTAATACTCTGTAAGATCAAGATGATTATCTTAGAGGCTAATGCTAACCATAGATCTCTCAGCATACACTGAAGTATAAGGAAGTACTTTGGAAGATTTGACAATGTACAAAGAAAAATAACTAAGTGTCAAATCTTCCAAATCAAAAGACAGAAACTTCCAAAGCCAAAAATGAAGTCTTCTGAAGCTTAAAGACAACGTCTTTCAAAGCTTGAAGACTAAACTTTTCCGAAGACTAAGAAGACATGTGAGTCTGACATACTTTTGACAAAAGCAGAGGACCTTTCCGCTCTTAGCTCTAAAGATTTACCAAGTTATATAAGTTGGTGTTTTTCACTTTTGTCAATTGTACATCATGGTTTCTTTTCTGTAACTTCCTACTTTAGCACTTTTATCCTTATTGTAATACAATAGGATATGAGCTATGACATGTCATAGTCACAAGTCAAAATGCAATCTGCCTTTTGACTTTACATTAATCTTATTGTCTAGATTAGTGTCCAGCTGGCCTTCAAAGTATGGCCGATTGCAGGTTGTAGTATAAAGTATCTCATGTATCAGTCTTAGGACTAAGCTTTGGTAACACTTGTAAAACACTTAAGAGAAATATACATCAACCTTGAAAAGCACTTTTTGTGTTCTTTATTGTTCTTACTTGTTAGTTCATTGTTTCACTGCCTCCCTATTTGATTTAGGAAGTGTGTTTTGTTAACAATCTTCGACTGTGAAACTGTTGTTTAACCATAACAGGTCCTGCAATTGGTATTAAAACTTCTCAGGCTCTTGATTGCAAGATCTCGCCATCTTGAATCACTTTTCAGTTTGACATTCACTTACTTTCTTAAATGGTAGCTCTTTCCAAAGCTAATATGGAAACCAACATAATGACTAAATCTCCACTGATCACTCCTGATAACTTTGACACTTGGTGCATGAGAATGGAAGGCTTTATCAAGTCTCAAGACAGCAGGATGTAGAGATCTAAAGTCTCTAGGCCTTAAATCCCAAAAATTACTTCAAAAACTATTAGAGGTGGGGTGATACCCAAGGAAGTGGCTGATTATTTTGAAGAAAACTGGAAGAACATAGATATTGATCAGACAGACATGACCGCTCTTTAAACTGCTCTTCCTAACTCTATCTACAAAGGCTTCAAGAAGTGCAAGAGTGCAAAAGAACTCTAGGATGCACTAAAGTTGATGTATGAAGGATATGAGGAAGCTAAGGAGAAAAAGAAAGACATCATGAAGTAGCAGTTTGAAAACTTCTCCTACAAGATAGGTGAAACTATGACTCAACAATACTTTAGGTATATTGAGATTGTAGACACTCTAATGGATATTGGAGTCAAACTTGAGAACAAGGATATAGTGAGGAAGTTTATGTTCTCTCTTCGTAGATAATGGACACACTACTACATGGCCATCAAGAGAACTAAGAACCTCTCTACCCTCAATCTCATTAAGATATATGGTATTCTGAGTGGTTGCCAAATTGAGATGAATATGCAAAATCCTTCTACCAGCTCATCCAGCATCCAAAAGAGTTCAACCCTTCATATGGTTGAAAGGGATAGTAGAGAACCATAGCATCATCACATCTGCTACCCTGACAACTCACCAAAAGGTCTTTTCATCACCTTCCCAGAGACACCTAGAGAGAGCTATACTCAAGGAAGTCCATTCCAAAAGCCCAGCTCTTCTCAGGCCTTTGTGTCTTCAGATAAACATTCTGGCAACTTTCTCTTCACCCTTGAAGACCTGGACTGCATCTTTCCGGATGATCTGGAGTACATGGAGATAGTCCAGCAGATGGCTCTTCTCACACACAGAGCCAAGAAGTTCTATAAGAGGACAGGGAGGAAGTTTCCAAGCAATGTGTCTAGTGGAAAGTTTAGGCTGGATATGAGCAAAGTAAAGTGTTACAGCTGTAACCAAATGGGCCACTTTGCTAGGGAGTGTAATGGTAGCCATACATAGTCCAGGCCAAACTACACTGAATCAGCTCCAATATCTAAGAAGCCCAACCAACCAAAGCAGCAAGCTTCAGTAGTTGTTGTAGAAGGAGGCTTTGATTGGAGCTTTCAGGTGGAAGATGTCTCCCCAAACCAAGCACTAATGGCAGACCATGATGAATCAAAGGTAGTGGAACATCTTTGCTTTCCTGAATGCATTGCTAAAGTTAATATGTACAGGTCCTACAACTTGGAAGTAAGATCTGATCTTAAGTCCTTAAGCATTTTAAAAGCTGATTTCAAAAGAGCAGAAAATGATTATAAGCTTAAAATAGAAGACTTAGAGAAACCATTTCTACTCTAAAACATTAGCATACAAACTACAGGACTTAGATTAAAGATCTTGTTTCTAAGTTGACTGATTGTCAGGCTGAGCTTGTGATCAACAAAGCCAAGAAAGAAAAATGTGTTCTTGAAGAGGTAACCTTCAAGAACATTATATTTTCATCCTTGTATACAAAAGTTTGTTATTAGAACAGAAAGGGACTTGGATAAAATGAAATAGTTCTTCCACACACATTACTATCAATGATAGAACCAAGGTGTGGAACTTGTGAAGATAAGTTGCCTCCTATTGATCCTATCCTAGAGTAAGATAAAGATAAAGAGGATATAATGAAGGGTGAACCAGAAATGAGTAAAGAGGTTCACACAAAGAAGGGTCACTATATCCCTAAATAGAATAAGAAACCAGGGATGGCCAAGTCTGCAAGAAAGAACCTGACTAGGGCTGCAAAAAGAAGATCATAGAAAGTGTAGGAGATCAAGCCCACCTTCAACCCCAAGCAAAAATAAGTTTTCATATTTGCTGGGTTTGAGGTGAGGAAGACTAAATACTTAACTAAAGACTCTAGTACCAGGAGTCCTAGTTCAAGTCTAAGCCATCCTAGTAAGGAGAAGAAGGTTGCGCCAATATGCACCACTGCTACATAGGCTGGACCATCCAACTCCAAAGGTAAGGTTCACCCTCTGAAGCATGTTGCATCATCCAAGAAGATGAAGAAGGAGCTGGAAAATGATCAGAACAAACCTTATCCTCAAGACAAGACTCTCAAAAGAAAGAAGGTGGACTGCATCATGTGTGGTGATACAACTCATTATGCTAAGGATTGTATTTACAATCTTAAGAGTACCATCCATATGAACAAGAAGATGACTTCTGAAAAGAAAAAGAAAAAAGCATCGGAAGGAAAATCATTTTCCTTCGAAAGCATCAAGGTGACCCAGAAGAAGATAGGTGGAAAACTATCTTCGAAAGCAAGTTTGGTCTCGGAAGAAATGAATGCTTCTGAAGCATTAAAGTCTGTTGCAGAGGATGCAAAAGCTTTCAAAGGTTCACTCTCCAAAACTTTCAAAGTTTTGAAAGCCAAGTCTAATCTTCCAAAGATGGTGTGGAAGATGAAGGAAGGCCATGTGACCAAAGTTTCTTCATCAACAACAACCAAGGATCGCATATAGGATCAATGACTATTGAACTATCTTCAGTTCATCTTGATAAGCCCAAGACTAGTAAGGATTGGGTTTCCAAATTTAACTAATCATCTTTTTTCATGTCCAGGAATAGCTGATGACCAAAAGTAATGTACGGATAATTGAAAGTAGTTGTTCTAGGCACATGACTAGTAATGGCTCTTTGCTTCAAAACTTTGAGAAATTTGATAGAGGGCCAGTTGCTTTTGGAAGTGAATCAGGAGGTTACATTACTTGAAGGGGTAGGGTCATAAAGGGTAAGCTCAATATTGAAAATGTAAAATTTGTCAAGGAGCTTGAGTATAATCTTTTGAGGGTATCTTAATTTTGTGACTAGAGACATAACATGCTCTTTACTGAGCATGTATGCATTGTTCTCAAGCCCGGGGTGATCATTCCTCAAGAGCATAGTCTGTTAGAGCCCTCACGAAAGGGAACATGTACAAGATGGATTTGCAAGAAACCTTCCCTTCTGGAGAAGTTTCTTACTTTTTATCCAAAGCAAATAGTGATGAGTCATTCCTTTGGAATAAAAGAATGTGCCATGAAAACTTTATGAATATGAATAAACTTATTAAGAATGATTTGGTAACTGAATGCCAAAGAAACAGTTTACAAGTTATGATCACTGTGTTGCATGTTTGAAAGGAAAGCAACATAAAGTGTCATACAGGCCAAAGAAAATGAACACCATCACTACTCCCTTTCACTTATTACAAATGGATCTTTTTGGCCTCACAAGTTTAATGAGTTTAGGAAGAACTTCATATTGTCTTATGATCATAGATGATTTTACAAGATATACTTGGGTATTTTTTCTTAGAAGTAAGGATGAGACCCCTGAAATTTTGAAATCCTTCATTCTAAAAATTGAATATCAATGTAATCACAAGGTTAAGATCATAAGATATGATCAAGGAACTAAATTCAAGAACCAAATTCTTGATTCATTTTATGATGAAAAGGGTGTTTCAAGACAGTATAGTGATCCTAGAACTCTAGAACAAAATGATGTTGCTGAAAGGATAAATAGGACACTTATTAAGGCTGCAAGAACACTAATCTCTTACTGTAAACTGCCTATCACCTTCTGGGCAGAGGCAGTCAACACTGCCTGCTATGTGCAGAATAGAGTTTTAGTAGTCAAATCTCATGGTAAGACACCTTATGAACTGTGGCACAAAAGGAGACGTTTCATTGGTTTCCTCATGTCATTTGGATGTCCATGAACCATCTTGAATACCAGAGATCACATAGCCAAGTTTGCTAAGAAGGCAGATGATGGACATTTCGTTGGATACTATTTGTCTAGATGATTGTTAGAACATGCTTTTTAACCTTGGAAAAGGTAAATTTCGTGCCTGAATTGGCATTCAATCTTTTGAGCGTGTCACAAATTTATGACAAGAATATTCCTATGCTTTTTAAATCTAATGAATGTTTGTTTCTTAAGCCTGAATTTTAAGTTTTTGATGATTTGATAATCTTGTCAGAGGTTTAACTCAAAAAGACTTTTCAGTACTCAAAAAGTGTATATCTTGTGCTAAAGGTAAACAACACAAGAAATCACACAAGCCTAAACAAGAAAATTCTATTTCTAATCCTCTTGAGTTATTACATTGTGATCTGTTCGGTCCAATAAGTGTGAAGAGTATTGCTAAGAAATCTTATTGTCTTGTTGTTAGAGATGATTTTTAAAGATACTCTTGGGTTTGTTTCCTAGCACATAAGGGGGAGACAGCAGAGGTGTTACAGAAGCTGATTTTAACAATTGAGAATATCAGCAACAAGAAAGTTTTGGCGATTCAAAGCGACAACGGGACAGTGTTTAGAAATCAGATCTTTGATTCATTCTGGGCAGGAAAAGGAATCCTCAGACAATTCAGCGTAGTGTGAACTCCTCAACAGAATGGCGTTGCTGAAAGGTAGAATCGCACTCTTATTGAAGCAGCCCAGACTAAGCTCATAGAATCTAAACTTCATATTATTTTCTGGGCAGAAGCAGTCAACTGTGCCTCCTACATTCTAAATAGAGTTTTGATTGTGAAAGACAAGATGAAGACTCCATATGAACTGTTTCATAAGTGTAAGTTGTTGATTGACTTCTTTCATCCTTTTGGATGCTCATGCATGTTGTTAAATACTCAAGCTCAAAATTCTAAGTTTGGAGCAGTGTTAGATGAATGTTACTTTGTCGGGTACTCTTCTACTCAAAAGGCTTACAAAGTATACAAAAAATGAACCCAAATAGTGCAAGAATCTTTCTATGTTGATTGGCAAGAGTCGAATGTTTCCAACGTTGGTTTTGATCCAGATTGGTTCTATGATTCGAACACCGTTTTTAATTCATCAATCTGCCATCCTTCCTTGACGATGACGTTCCTTCATCAAGTGGTCAACCTTTCTCCTGTTCAACCACCACCTCAACCACAACCAGAACCAGTACCTCAACCTCAACCTCAACTACTACCTCACCTTCAACCAGAATTCCTACCTTAACATCAACCTGAACCTGAAAACCAAATTCTTTTAATACCATCACAAATTCCACAATGTCCTTTTTCCAATCAATAATCCCCCTTACCGTTATCAACCTCACAACCATCTTTCCCACAACCTACTTCATCCAATTCCTCAACCCTCAACACTAACTATAAAACACTAAAAGACCACCTACATGATTATGTCATTGGTTCAATATCTGATGGTGTTAGGACTCGAAGCCAATTTGGGCTTATCAATGAATGTCTTTTTGCTTGTTTTCTATCATAAATCATTCCCAAAAATGTCGCCATGGCTCTTCAAGATCCAAGCTGGGTTGAGTCAATGCAGTTAGAACTTCAATAGTTCAGAAAACTAAAAGTGTGGCAACTAGTTGATCTTCCTCCAGATAAGTATCCAATTAGTACAAAGTGGGTATTCAAGAACAAACCAGATGATCATGGAGTTGTGATTAGAAACAAATCAAGGTTGGTTGTTCAAGGCTTTGCTCAGGAGGAGGGGATTGATTACATAGAGGTGTTTGCCCCTGCAACCTGGATTGAAGCCATTTGGATTTTCCTTGCTCATGCTGCTCATAAAAACTTCAAAGTTTTTCATATGGACATCAAATATGCCTTCCTATATGTAGCTATTGACGAAGAGATCTATGTTTGCCAACCACCAGGTTTCGAAGATCCAGATTTTCCTGAAAAAGTCTACAAACTGGATAAATCCTTATATGGATTACATCAAGCTCCTAGAATCTGGTACGAAACCCTAACACAATTTTGGGGACTTTATTGATATTATAGATTTGAGTTCATTGATTGTTGGTATATTGCTAGGAGCTTATATTTCTTACATTTGAGCATTATTCTTCTTGTTTTTCACAAATCATCTTACAAATGAGTATTATGTTTGATTTGGGTTCATATTCTCTCATTACTTGGTCCACAAGCTATTAGACTTAGTGATATCTTGTGGATTTCAGTGTTAAATTTTCATCAAAAGCATGTTCTGATGATCATCTGGACCAATAATAGAAAACAGAGTTTCACACGAGGAATCTGAAAACCCTCTTTTTGCGAAAATGAACTAAAATTCACCAAATCTCACTAAAATAACAATCAATTTTTGATCTGATAATTCCAGAAGGTTCCCAAGCTAACACCACACTTTCCTCAATCAATTTCCATGGAAAACATACGTAAAACAGCTCCGAAATGATTGAAAAGGTGAATATGTCAAAACTACCCAAAAACACAAACATTCAAGAGCACAAAGGCTCTGATACCATATTGTTGGTCCAGATGATCGTTAGAACGTGCTTTTGATGAAGATTTAACATTGAAATCCACAAGATATCACTAAGTCTAATAGCTTGTGGACCAAGTAATGAGAGAATATGAACCCAAATCAAACATAATACTCATTTATAAGATGATTTGTGAAGAAGAAGAAGAATAATGCTTAAATGTAAGAAGTATAAGCTCCTAGCAATATACCAACAATCAATGAACTCAAATCTGTAATATCAATAAAGTTCCTAGAGTTACATAATGAAGAACAAAGATACATATATATACAGGACATAGTTTCGCATATTGTGAAACTATATGCACCATGGCATGCGAGACTAGCGGGCGAAACTGCAGTTTCGTATGCAGTTTAGCATGCCACAGAATACAAAAGAAGACAAAAGTAAACTAGATCCTATTACAATAATATCTAACCTATCATAAACTTTAACTAAACAACAAAAAAAAATAGCAAGGTGAATACCACCCTATACTTGATCATCAGATACTCTTCTCAAGCTAAGGCTTATAGAGTATACAATCTCAGAACTAGAGTACTTGAAGAGTCAGCCAATGTCACCTTCAATGAACACACTCCAAATATGAAAGGTTCTGGTCCTGATTGGTTATTTGATCTTGTAGTTACCAACTGTTTTAACAAATCTTTTGAACATGTTTCAGAAACAACATGTAATATTTCTATAGAAGATCCTGATCCAAGATTTGAGCTAAGAAGACCAAATGTTCAAATTCCTTCAGCACCAGTGGTAACAAACACTGCAAGTGGAAATCCTGTCAGCATAAATACGATAACAAATTCTTCTACTGATACATCTGAGATGCCGACCAATTCCAGCAATGAGGCACAAAACTCAAATGAAGGGATCTCCAATGCAGTAGAAGATGGAGATGATAAAAGTGATCAAGAATATCTTGATGCTGACAACTACTCCATTGAAGAAAACATCAATGATGTTACACACTCTCTATATCAAAAAGTGTGCTTATTTGGTAGGTGATACTCAATCACCAGATCTAAATTTCTCAAATTTAGCTCTATCAAATAAACTTGCTCTGATTCCATAGCTAAGAATCCACAAGTCACATCCGATCATAGACATCATTGGTGATGTTAAGACTTAGGTGAGAACAAGAGGACAAACCCATGATCAAAATGTGTGTCTGCACTCTTGCTTGTTATCCCAGATTGAACCAAAGAGAGGAGATGAAGCTTTAAGAAATGGAAGCTGGATTGAAGCAATATAGGAGGAATTGCTTCAATTTAAAAGACATGGTGTTTGGAACCTATGTCCTCTTTCTCTTAGGAAGATGCCAATAGAAACCAAATGGGTGTTTATAAATAAGAAAGTTGATAAAGGACTTGTCATCAAGAATAAGGCAAGACTAGTAGCCCAAGGGTACACTCAAGAGGAAGGGATTGACTACACAGATGTCTTTGCTCCTATAGCAAGAGTTGAAGCTGTAAGAATATTCATTGCTTTTTCTACATCAAAGGATTTCAAGGTCTACCAACTTTATGTCAAGTGTGCTTTTCTATATGGGGTGATAGATGAAGAAGTGTATGTTTGTCAACCACCTGGCTTTGTAGATCCAGATCATCCTGATTATGTCTAAAAGCTTGACAAAGCTCTTTATGGGCTGCATCAAGCACCAAGGAAGTGGTATGAGACACAGTCCTAGTACCTAGTTCAACATGGTTACAAAAGAGGTACTATTAACAGTACACTCTTTATCAAAAGAATAGGGAATGACTTGATGCTAGTTTAAGTTTATGTTGATGACATTGTCTTTGGGTCAACTAATGAAAGGCTCTACAAAGAGTTTAAGAAACTGAAGAAGAATAGGTTTGAAATGAGTGCCATGGGGAACTCAATTTCTTTCTAGGAATTTAAGTGAACAAGTTGATAGTGGCATCTTTATAAACCAGTCAAAGTATGTACAGGACATACTAAGCAGACTTCATGTGACTGATTGTAAGGTTGCTAAGAATCCTATAGCCCGAAACCACTCCCTAGGACCTGATCTTTAAGGGGAGTTTGTGGATGAACATCAACATAGGGCTATGATTGGGTCTCTTATGTACCTAATAGCCAACAAGCCTAATATCATTTTTGCTACATGCATATGTGCAAGATATCAAGCCAATCCCAAGATGCACACCTAGTTTCTTTCAAAAGGATTCTTAGATATCTTAAAAGAGCTCCTAAACTGTAAATTTTGGTATCCAAAGACTTTTAACTTCAATTTGTATGCATATACAGATAGTGACTATGGTGGTTGTAATATGACTAGTAAGTCTACATCTAGGGGATGTCAGTTTTTTGGTGGAAGGTTAGTCTCATGGAAATGCAAGAAGCAATGTTGTGTATCTGCATCAACTACTGAAGCTGAATACATTGTTGCTGCAAGCTGCTATGATCAACTGCTTTGGATTCAAAATCAGATGCTACATTATGTATTTAACTACAAGAAGACTCCTGTTCACATAGACAACAATAATGCTATCTCCATCATAGAGAATTCAGTGCAACACTCAAAGACAAAGCATATCAATATTAGGTATCATTTGATCAGAGATAATTTTGAAAAAGGATTGATTAAACTAGTCAAAGTTAACACAAATTGAACAATACGCTAATCTGTTCACAAAAGCATTTGATGAACAGAGATTGTAATATCCTATATCAGCTATTGGGATGATTAACTTTGAGTAAATTTTCCTAAATTAATTTTGAAATTATTTTTCAAAAGGTGTGTGTCTTTTTTATTGTCTAATTTATCATTCATATAAGCTCTGTTAATCTTGGAAGAAATTTTTTCAAAGTATATATTCCTTATAATTTTAAGAAGTATGGACAGATTTTCTCTCGGAATAAATTGATTTGACTTCGGAAGAAAATTATGTCTTCAAAACTAACAACTACTTATTAAGGGATTTAACTTCAAAAGAAATTCTAATATATCTTCTGAAGCTTAAGTCTACTTCTGAGTACTTATGTGTCTTGAATGACAATTTTCTTCCGCATGCAATTAAGTCTCGGAAGTTTTATTCTCTCCTTGAGAATAACTTCTGAAGCTTAATATCTACCGAAACCAAATCTGTCTTGGAAGCAAATTTACACTAAGTACATTTTCCTCCGAAGCACTTCTTCTCAAACTAAGGAATATCTTACGAAGTCAATTTAGCTTCGAAAGCTTTCTTTAAGCTTCGAAAGCTTTCTTTAAGCTTCCGAAGACAAATTACCTTCAGAAGATTTTAAACTTCCAAGATAACTACCTTTTTGTGCACTTTTTCAGAGGTGGGACCGACATTTGGACTTCAAAGTTTATCTTTTGCAATAACTTTTTCTCAAATCCAAGCATATAAATAGCCTTTCCAACGAGTCTCATGCTCTCCTCTTCTTCTTCATCTGAATCTTTCAAGCCCTAAATTCTCCTCAAACCCTCATTGTACTTTCAATCCCTCCTCCAAAAGCTTCATAAATGGCCAACCCTAAACCCCAAAACCAGCCAGCCTTCATCATGCATCTACACAGGTAACGCAACTAAGTTGCTTAATATCTTCCGAAACCAAATCTGTCTTGGAAGCAAAATTACTCTAAGTACATTTTCCTCTAAAGCACTTCTTCTCAAACAAAGGAATATCTTACGAAGTCAATTTAGCTTCGGAAGCTTTCTTTAAGCTTCCGAAGACAAATTACCTTCAGAAGATTTTAAACTTCCAAGATAACTACCTTTTTGTGCACTTTTTCAGAGGTGGGATCGACATCCAGATTTCAAAGTTTATCTTTTGCAATAACTTTGTCTTAAATCCAAGCATATAAATACCATTTCCTACGGGTCTCACTCTCTCCTCTTCTTCTTCATCTAAATCTTTCAAGCCCTAAATTATCCTCAAACCCTCATTGTACTTTCAATCTCTCCTCCAAAAGCTACATAAATAGCCAGCCCTAAACCCCAAAACCAGCCAGCCTTCACATGCATCTACACTGGCAACACAACCAAGTTGCTCTTTTATCTGCTAAAAAAGACACTGGTTTTTCAGAGATTTGCCGCTTTCTTTCACACTCTTCCTACCTCACCACCCTTACCATTGACCCTCCTCTATATGAAGATCAACTTTTGGAGTTCTTAAGAACTTTCCAGAAGGTTATCATGGACGGTGAGAAGGCACTCTCTGCCTTAGTGCAGCGTAGGACAGTTTCATCACTCCATCAACCATAAACCAACTCCTGTAGCTTGATGATGAACATGGTGAGTTGTCCTTCACCAAGGAGGCAGTCAATGGATCATTCTAATAGATTGGCTTTAAAGGTGATTACTCAGTCAGAACCTTCAAGAAGAGAAAGGTCTCTTCATAGTGGAAATACCTCCTCCATGTAGTCATTCACTCATTATGCAACAAGAATGGAGGATGGGACCAACTCCTAGAAGACCTATCCTATATAGTCATAGAAAGATCCAGGGGATCAAGTTCAGGTACTCTTAATTTGTCAATAAAAATTTACTTGCAAACTTAGATTCCCTTGTATATTACATGTTCCCTAGATATGTCCAGTATATTCTCAACTGTGAACTGGGCTCACAGTTGATGGGAACAGGTAATATTCTAAAGCTGGGACAGATGAAGCCCGACATCTTTAAAATAATAAGGAAAACCACTATTGGTTTTTCCAGGGTAGAAACAGCCCTTGTACCAAAAATATTAGAGCAACCTACTCAAGGTGAAGACTTGGCAATCCCATCCAATGTTGAACCCATACCTTCTTCACCACCGCCTACACAACCTCAAATCACCATCACCTACACTAGAAACTCCAAACGAACCCCTGCCCAGTCTATTCAGATTGACCAGGGCCCTATATACTCACCCATACAGGAGCAAGTGGAAACAAGAGTTCCCACTAGTCCTAAGGAGAAAACCACTCCCATTCCTTCAAGTGTTAGGTTAAGGTTCTTATGCTCAGCCTGATGAGCTCACAACACCAACCTTAAAGCATCATCCTGAGTCTCAACAATCAGACAATCAACCTTCAGGGGAAAGCTACCATCCCTATCTGTAATGATTATACATAGAGGCTGATGCAACCAAAGAGTTGTTAGCATGCACATGTGAAGTACAAGGAAGTTACTTTGGAAGATTTGATACAACTCAATGAAATACACTAAGTATCAAATCTTTCGAAGATAAATGACCATTTCTTCCGAAGCCAAAGATGAAGTCTTCCAAAGCTTCAAGACAAAGTATTCCAAAGCCAAAAGACTGATTTCTTCCAAAGACAAAGAAGACATAATTCATCTGATTAACTTTTGACAAAAGCTAAATCACTTTCCGCTACCATCTCTGAGACTCACCAACTTATATGAGTTGGTGAAAAGTCCATACTTTTGTCAAATGTAGATTATGGTCATAGTGTTTGTAACTTTCTACTTATGTACTTTTATCCTTTTTTGTATTAGATAAGAATGTGAGCTATGGCATGTCATATTTTCTAGTCAAAAGGCAATATGCCTTTTGACTTTACATTGATCTTGTTGTCTAGATTAGTGTTTCCAGCTAGCCTTCAAAGTATGACCGGCTATAGGATGTAGTATAAAGTATCTCAGGTACTAGTCCATAGGACTAAGCCTTTAAACACTTTGTAAAACACTTGAGAGCAATATAAAACATTCTTGAAACCATCTTATTGTGTTCTGCTTATGTTTATTGTTTCAACATACTCGGTTCCATATTTGATATGTAAGTGTGATAAGTCTCTCCATCCCTGTGAAACTGTTACGTTGACCCCCTTCACCGGTCCTACAATTGGTATCAGAGATTGTTAGGCTCTTGATTGTAAGATCTCACCTTTTTTAATCCCTTCAGTTTCATGAAACACTTAACAGCTCAAATGGAAGCTATGACAAAAGCTGATATGGAAACTGGTACCATAACAAAGTCTCCACAGATCACTCCTAATGACTTTGATACTTGGTGCCAATGTATGGAAGGGTTCATCAAGTCTCAAGATAGCAGGATGTGGAGCTCTATTATCAAAAGAACCTCACATCCCAAGTACCTCTTCAGCCATTGCTGGAGGTGGGATGATACCAAAGGAAGTGGCTGACTATTTTGAGGATGATAAGAAGAAGACTGACATAGATCAAAAGGCCATGACCGCTCTTCAGACTACTATTCCAAACTCTATATACAAAGGCTTCAAGAAGTGCAAAACTTCTAAGCAGCTCTGGGATGCACTGAAACTTATGTATGAGGGGTCTGTTGTAGCTAAAGAAAATAAGAATGACCTAATAAAGCACCAGTTTGAGAACTTCACCTACAAATCAGGTGAAACTATGACTCAACAACACTTTAGGTATGTTGGGATTGTAGATACTCTCATGGATAATGGAGTTAAGCTTGAGAATAGGGACATTTAAGGAAGTTCACATTCTCTCTTCCCAGACAATGGACTTACTACTATATGGCCATTAAGAGAACTAAAAACCTCCCCACCCTTACTCTCATAGAGCTGTATGGTATCCTTAGTGGTTACCAAATGGATATGAACATGCAGAAACCATCAAACAGCACTTCCAGCAATCAACAGAGTTCAGCCCTCCATGTGGTTGAAAGGGATAGTAGAGAACCACAACATCATCTTATCTGTTACCCTGAAAACTCAAAGAAGGGGGCCCTTTCATCACCTTCCCTGAGACACCAAGGGAGAGCTACGTCCAAGAAAACCCATTCCAAGAGACAAGGTCATCTCAAGCCTTTGTGTCTGCTGATGAAAGTAGTGTCAGCTTTCTCTTCACTCTTGAAGACTTGGACTATATCTATCCAGATGACCTAAAGTATATGGAGATAGTCTGGCAGGTGGCTCTTCTCACTCATAGAGCCAAGAAATTCTACAAGAGAATCGAAAGAAAGTTTCCCAGCAATGTATCTAGTAGAAAGTTTGGACTAGATAAAAGCAAAGTCAAGTGTTACAACTGTAACCAGATGGGACACTTTGCTAGGGAGTGCAAGGCACCAAGGACTAATGGTGGCTAAGCACAATCCAGACCAAACTACACTCATGCAGCTCCTAGATCTGAAAAGCCAAGCCAACCAAAACAACAAGCTATTGTTGCTGTTGAAGAAGGAGGCTTTGACGGGAGCTTTCAGGTTAAAGATGTTTCTCCCAACCAAGCACTGATGGCTGATCATGAAGAAGCCAATGTATTAAAATATCTCTGTACACCTGATTGCATTGCTAAAGTAAATATGTATAGGTCATATAACCTGGAAGTGGGATCTGATCTTGAGTCCTTGAATATTTTAAATGATGATTTCAAAAGGGCTGAAAATGACTATAAACTTAAAATAGAAGATTTAGAGAAAACAATTTCAAATCTTAAGCATGAGCATATAAATTACAAGACTCAAATTAAAGATCATATTACCAAGTTAACTGAATGCCAGGCTGAGCTTGTGATCAGCAAAGCCAAGGCAGAAAAGTGGTTTCTTGAAGAGGAAAACATCAAGAACATCATATCTTCATCCTTGCATGCAAAGATTTTTTATCAGAACAGGCAGGGATTGGGTTTAAGTGAGATAGCTCTTCCACACACTCTACAATATGTAAGATCTCCAAGGTGTGGAATTAGTAAAGATGAGTTTCCCCTCATAGACCCTATCCAAGAAGAGTATGAAGACAAAGAGGAGATAGTGAAAGATGAAGCTATAGTGACTAAGGAGGATCATCCTAAGATGGGTCACTATGCTCCTGGAGAGAAGCTATAGTGACTAAGGAGGATCATCCTGGTCAAGAGAAGAAGGTTGATCAAATGTGCACCACTACTGCACAGCTTGAACCATCCAGTTCCAAGAGCAAGCCTCACCCTAAGAAGCTTGTTGCATCATCTATGAATATGAAGAAGGAAGTGGAAAGAGATCAAGCTTAGCCTTCTATTTATAAGAAGCCTCTCAAAAGTATGCAAGTTGAATGTATCATGTGTGGTGGTATCTCCCACTTTGCTAAGGATCGCATCTACAATCCCAAGAGTACCATCCATATGACTAAGAAGAAAACTTCTAAGAAGAAGAAGAAGAAAATATATTTAGAAGGAAAAACTTTTCCCTTTAGAAGCTCCATAGTGAAAAATTTTTTCCTTCTGAAGCTCCAAAGTGAAAAAAAAAGACAAGTGAAAAATTACCTTTGGAAGAAATTTTGGTCTCGAAAGAAAGGAATGCTTTCGAAGTACTGAAGTCAGCTGCGGTGGATGCAAAAGCTTCCAGGGGTCCAGTCTCCAAACCTCCAAAGTTATTAAAACTTTTGAAGTCTTGAAGGCCAAGTCTAATCTTCCAAAGATGGTATGGAAGATGAAGGAAGGCCATGTAACCGAAAGTTCTTCATCAACAACAACAAATGATCCTCATAGCTTGCATATAGGATTAATAACTATTGAACTATCTTCAATTCACTTTGATAAGTCCAATACCAATAAGGCTTGGGTTTTCAAAAGTAACTAACCATCTCTTTTTGTGCAGGAATAGCTAAATACCAAAGGAAATGTATGAATCATTAATAGTGGTTGTTCCAGGCACATGACAGGTAATGACTTTTTGCTTCAGAACTTTGAGAAAAATGATGGAGGGCCAATTGCTTTTGAAGGAGAATCAGGTGGTTACAAGGTAAATAGGAAGCTCAGCATTGAGAAGGTAAACTATGTTAAAGAGCTAGGGTACAATCTCTTGAGTGTATCCTAAATTTGTGATCAGAGACATAACATGCTCTATACTAAGCATGAGTGCATTGTTCTTAAGCCTGAGTGGTCATTCCTTTAGAGCATATCCTTCTCAGAGTCCCCATGAAAAGGAACATGTACAATATGGATTTGCAAGAAACATCCCCATCAGGAGAAGTTTCTTGCTTTCTATCTAAAGCCAATAATGATGAGTCTTTCCTCTGGCATAAAAGAATATGCCATGTAAACTTTAAGAACATGAATAAATTAATTAAGAATGATTTGGTAACTGGTATGCCAAAGAAAGAGTTTACAAGTGATGACTATTGTGTTGCATGTCTGAAAGAAAAGCAACACAAAGTGTCTCACAAGCCGAAGGAAAAGAACTCCATCACTACTCCTCTACACTTGTTACATATTGGTATTTTTGGCCCCACTAGTGTAATGAGTTTAGGAAGAACTTCATATTGCCTCGTGATCACAGACGATTTCATAAGATACAGTTGGGTCTTCTTTCTTAGAACTAAGGATGAGACCCCTGAGATCTTGAGGAACTTCATTCTGAAAATTGAGAATCAATGTGATCACAAGGTCAAAATCATAAGATGTGATCAAGGAACTGAATTTAAGAACCTGTAAGGAACATCTGAAGATTAAAGGCTGATGCAACCAAAGGATACCAGAACAATCAAGTCTTCCAGCATGCACTAAGGAACAAGGATGAACTAGCTTCAAAAGTCTTACACTCACAAATAAGTCTAAGTGTAAGATCT
The DNA here is from genome assembly GCA_025506505.1 of Flaveria sonorensis. Taxonomy (NCBI): domain Eukaryota; kingdom Viridiplantae; phylum Streptophyta; class Magnoliopsida; order Asterales; family Asteraceae; genus Flaveria; species Flaveria sonorensis. The sequence continues at coordinate 30,974,902 of CM046423.1, forward strand.
TCCGAAGCCAACAGTTCAGAAGAAGTTGCTTCGAAAGTTTCACACTTATCAAAAAGTATTACAAGTGTGAGATCTTTCGAAGCCAAAGACAATTTTCTTCCGAAGCCAAAGATGAAGTCTTCCGAATCACAAGACAGAGTCTTCTGAAGCCATTTTGAAGAGTTGACTGATTTTTCAGAAGACAGAGAAAATATGCTTCCTCTGAGTTACTTTTTGATAAAGCTGTTGTACCTTCCACTGCTGCTCTAAAGACTCACCTGCTTTTCATTAGTTGGTTAAACTTCCATACTTTATCAAACTGTAGAAGAAGGTCTTTGCCTGTAACTTTCTATAATTGTTCCTATAGACTTGTCTTATTAGATAAAGTCAGTGAGCTATGGCATGTCATAGTCACTAGTCAAAAGGCAATCTGCCTTTTGACTGTAAATTGATCTTGTTGTTTAGATTAGTCAAATTCCAACTGTCTTTTTGTATATTGACGGTTGTAGGTTGTAGTATATAAGAGTCTCACATTCTTGTAACTAAAATATACAAAGACACACTTGTAATAGAACTAGAGAATCAATATACAACTTCCTTGAAAACTTTATTTTGTGTTCTTGTGATATTGTTATTGTTTCACTTACATTACTTGTGTTTGCTTAGTATCTTCTAAATAGTGTCCAGTTCCCCATTTGAATTATTAAGTGATCTAAAGTTCTCTCCTCATGTGAAGCCAATTGCAAACATAATCACCCTTACCCGGTCCTGCAATTGGTATCAGAGCTTTATAGGCTCTTAATTGTAAGATCTTTAATCCTCTTCGCTTCACACATCACTTAACTCTTCAAATGGTAGCTATCTCTAAAGCTGATATGGAAACTAGAACTATGACAAAGTCCCCACTGATCACTCCTGAGGATTTTGACACTTGGTGCCAAAGAATGGAAGGCTTTATCAAGTCTAAGGATTCCAGGATGTGGGAGTCTATTGTCAACGGACCTCATGTACTATCCACTACTTCAGCTGCTGCTGGTGGTAGTATGATACTCAAAGAAAGGGCTAACTTCTCTAAAGAAGACTGGAAGAAGATTGACATTGATTAGAAAGCCATGACAACCCTTCAGACTGCTCTTCCAAATTCCATCTACAGAGGTTTCAAGAAGTTCAAGACCACTAAACAACTGTGGGATGCATTGAAACTGATGTATGAGGGGTCCAATAAAGCTAAGGAAAACAAGAAGGACCTCTTGAAGTAGCAGTTTGAAAATTTCACCTTCAAGACAGGTGAAACCATGACTCAATAGTATTTCAGCTATGTTAAGATTGTGGATACTCTGGCTGATGTTGGAGTAATTATTGAAAATAGGGATATTGTTAGGAAGTTCATGTCCTCTCTTCCCAGACAATGGACACACTATTGTGTGGTCATTAAGAGGATTTAAAACCTTAAGACCCTAACTCTCACTGAGTTATATGGAATACTCAATAGATACCAGATGAAGATGAACATGCAAAACCCATCTGGTAACTCCAACACTCACCAGAGTTCGGCTCTTCATGTGGGTGAAAGGGATAGCAGAGAACCACAACACCATCTTATATGCTGCCCTGAAACTTCATAAAAAGGCCCTTTCATCACCTTCCCAAAGACACCTAGAGAGTGCTACATTCAAGGAAATCCATTCTAAGAGACAAGCACCTCTCAAGCCTTTGTCTCTACTAATGAAAGTTAAGGCAACTTTCTTTTCACTCTTGAAGACCTAGATTGTATCCATCCAGATGATCTGGAATACATGGAGATAGTCTAGCATATGGCTCTTCTCACTTACAGAGCCCAAAATTTCTACAAGAGGACAGGGAGAAGATTTCCCTGCAATGCTGCCAGTGGCAAGTTTGGACTGGACAAAAGCAAAGTGAAGTGTTACAACTGTAACCAGATAGGTCACTTTGCCAGAGAATGCAAGGCACCTAAGTCAAATGGTGACCAAGTATCATCCAGGCTAAACTACACTAAGGGAGGGCACCAGAATGAAAAGCCAAGACAGCAAGCGGCTATTGCTGTTGAAGAAGGAGGCTTTGACTGGAGCTTTCAGGCTGAAGATGCTTCACCAAATCAAGCACTCATGGCTGACCATGATAAGGCTAAGGTACTAGAACATCTTTGCTCTCCTGAATGTATTGCTAAAGTGAATAGATACAGGTCCTACAACTTTTAAATGAGATCTGATATTGAGTCCTTGAATATCCTAAAAGCTGGTTTTAAAAGAGCTAAAAATGACTATAAACTTGAGATAGAAGATCTAGAGAAAACAGTTTCATCTCTTAAACATGAGCAAACAAATTACAGGACTCAAATTAATGATCTCATTACCAAGTTAACTGAATGCCAGGATGAGCTTGTGATCAGCAAAGCCCGGGCTGAAAAATGTGTTCTTGAAGAAGAGACCTTCAGGAATATCATATCCTCATCTCTGCATGCAAAAGTCTGTTATCAGAATAAGCAGGGACTGGGATCTACTGAGATAGCTCTTCCACACACTCTATTATCTGTAAGATCTCCAAGGTGTGGAACTGGTGAAGATGAGCTTCCCCTCATAGACCCTAGTGTTGAAGAGGATGAAGAGGAGATGGTGAGGGATGACTCTAAAATAAGTGAAGAGAGTCAATCCAAAAAGGGTCACCATGCTCCTGAGGAGAGTAGGAAGGCTGGTATGACAAAGACAAAGAGGAAGAACTTGATCAGAAGAGCAAAGAGAAGATCAAAGAAGGCTCAAGAGATCAAGGCCACTTTTGACTCCAAGCTGAAACAAGTGTTCATCTTTGTAGGGTTTGAAGTGGTAAAAGCTGAGGAATCAACTACAAACTCTAGTACCAGGAGTTTTAGTACAGTTCCAACTCATTCCAGCAAAGAGAAGGCTGAATTGTTGTGTACCATTGCTACACAGTCTGAACCATCCTCCTCCAAGAGCAAGTCTCTCCCTAAGAAAATTGCTGCATCATCTGTGAAGAAGAAGCTGGAGAAAGAAAGTGTTCAAGTTTAGTCTTGCTCTCAGAAGAAGACTCCCAGAAGGAAGCAAATGGAATGCATCATGTGTGGTAGTACTTCCCATCTGGCTAAGGATTGCATCTACAATCCCAAAAGCACTATCCATATGTTTAAAGAGAAAGCTTCTAGGAAGAAGAAGGAAAACCTAGCTTTGGAAGGAAAATTTGTTTCCTTTGGAAGCCCAAAAATGAAAAGGAAAACAGGTGGTAAATTGCCTTCGGAAGGAAAAATGGTCTCGGAAGAAAGGAATACTTTCGAAGCACCAAAGCCAGCTGCAGTGAAAGCTAGATCTTCTGAAGGCCCAGTCTCCAAATATTCTAAAGTTGTTAAAACTTTCGAAGCTTTAAAGGTCAAGCCTAATCTTCCAAAGGTGGTGTGGAAGATCAAAGAAGACCATGTGACTGAAAGTTCATCATCAGCAACACCAAAAGTTCCTCAAAGCCTGAACATAGGATCACTTACTGTTTCATTGTCTGCTATTCACTTTAACAAGCCCAAGACCAATGAGGCTTGGGTTCCCAAATGTAACTAAATCATCTCTTTTTGTGTAGGGGCCGCTGAAAACCAACAGGAATGTATGGATCATTGATAGCGGCTGCTCAAGACACATGACAGGCAATGGCTCCTTGCTTTAAGACTTTGAGAAGTTTGATGGAGGGCCAGTTGCTTTTGAGGAGATGCAGGAGGTTCCATCACTGGCAGGGGCATGGTCTCAAATGGTAAGCTTAGCATTAAGAATGTAAACATTGCCAAGGAGCTTGGATACAATCTTTTGAGTGTGTCCAAATTTTGTGACCAAAAACATCACATGCTCTTCACTAAGCATGAGTGCATTGTTCTCAAGCCTGGGGTGGTTATTCCTCAGGAGTACATCCTGCTCAGATCCCTCAGGAAGGGAAACATGTACAAGATGGATCTACATGAAACAACTCCCTCCGGAGAAGTGTCTTGCTTTCTATCTAAAGCAAATAGTGACGAGTCTTTCCTCTGGCATAAAATAATGTGCCATGTAAACTTCAAAAACATGAATAAATTGATTAAAAATGATTTGGTAACTGGAATGCCAAAGAAAGAGTTTACAAGTGATGACCATTGTGTTGCATGCCTGAAAGGGAAGCAGCACAAAGTGTCTCACAAGCCAAAGGAAACCAACTCTATCACTACTCCCCTACACTTGTTACATATGGATCTGTTTGGCCCCACCAGTGTAATGAGTCTAGGAAGGACCTCTTATTGTTAAGTGATCACATATGATTTCACAAGACTCACTTGGGTCTTCTTCCTTAGAACTAAGGATGATACCCCTGAGATCTTGAAGAACTTCATTCTAAAAATTGAGAATCAATGTGATCACAAGGTCAAAACCATAAGATTAGATCATCGAACAGAATTTAAAAACCAAATACTTGATACATTTTGTGATGAAAAGGGTATTTCAAGACAATATAGTGCTCCCGGGACTCCTCAGCAAAATGGTGTTGCTGAGAGGAGAAACAGGACACTTATTGAGGTTGCTAGAACCATGTTGTCTGACTCTAAACTGCCTATCACCTTCTGGGCAGAGGCTGTCAACACAGCCTGCTATGTGCAGAATAGAGTTTTAGTAGTTAAGACTCATGGTAAGACTCCTTATGAGCTGTGGCATAAAAGGAGACCATTCATTGGTTTCCTCAGGTCATTTGGATGTCCATGCACCATCTTGAATACCAAAGATCAAGTAGCCAAGTTTGTAGAGAAATCAGATGATGGACACTTTGTTGGATACTCCTCTCAAGCTAAGGCTTATAGAGTATACAACCTCAAAACTAGAATAATTGAGGAGTCAACCAATGTGACCTTCAATGAAAACAGTCCTAGTGTTAAAGGTTCTCATCCGGATTGGCTATTTGATCTTCATTTAGTTACCTACTATTTTAACAAATCTTATGAGAATCTTTTAGGATTTACAGATAATATATCAACAGGTGATCCTGACCCAAGATTGGAGCTGAGAAGACCAAACAAGAATACTACTTCAGTTCCAATGGTAACTAACCCTGCAAGTGAAGCTCCTATCAGCACAAGCATGACAAATACTACTGATTCATCTGAGATGCCTTCAAATTCCAGCTCAAAGGCTCCAAGTCCAGGTGAAGGAACTTCAAATGCAGAAGGAGATGGAGGTGGTGACAGTGATCAGGAATTTCTTGATGCTGATAACCACTCCATAGAAGACAACATTAATGATGTAACACACTTATTAGATCAAGCTTCTCTTGATAAGTGTGTTGATCTGGTGGGTAGCACTTCTTTGCCAGATCTAAATTTCTCTAACTTAGAACTCTCAAATCAACTTGCTGTGATCCCTCAACATAGGATCCACAAGTCACAGCCCATCACAAACATCATTGGAAATGTTGACATAGGAGTGAGAACAAGAGAACAAACACATGAGAGAAATGTTTGTCTGTATTCTTGTTTCTTATCCTAGATTGAGCCGAAGAAAGTTGATAAGGCTTTAAAGGATGGAAGCTGGATTCAGACAATGCAAGAAGAGTTGCTTCAAATAAGAAGACAGAAGGTGTGGAACTTATGTCCTCTTCCTTAAGGGAAAAGTGTCATAGGAACCAAATGGGTATTTAGGAAAAAGACTGATGATAAAGGGATTGTCATCAAGAACAAGGCTAGACTGGTTGATCAGGGGTACACTCAAGAATAAGGAATTGACTACACTGATGTCTTTGCTCCTGTAGCAAGACTTGAAGCTGTAAGAATATTCCTGGCTTATGCTGCATCCAAGGATCTCAAGGTCTACCAGCTTGATGTAAAGTGTGCCTTTCTCTATGAGGTGATAGATGAAGAAGTTTATGTCAAACAACCACCTGGCTTTGTAGACCCAAATCATCCTAATTATGTCTGCAAGCTTGATAAAGCTCTATATGGACTGCATCAGGCTCCAAGAAAATGGTATGAGACACTATCAAAGTATATTTGTCAACATGGATACAAAAGAGGTACTATTGATGGGAATCTCTTCATCAAAGAAATAGGGAATGATATAATGCTAGTTCAGATATATGTAGATAAAATCATCTTTGGTTCAACTAATCCAAAGCTCTTCAAAGACTTTGAGAAGCTGATGAAGGATAGATTTGAAATGAGTGCCATGGGGGAACTCAACTTCTTTCTAGGAATTCAAGTGAAGCAGGTTGAAAATGGCATCTTCATTAGTCAGTCAAAATATGTACAAGACATACTTACAAGATTCAAGATGATTGATTGTGAGGTTGCAAAGACACCCATAGCCAGAAACCACTCCCTTGGTCCTGATCTTGAGGGGGAGTGTGTTGATAAACATCTCTACAGGGCGTTGATTGGGTCTTTTATGTACCTCACTGCTAGCAAGATTGATATTATGTTTGCCACATGCATATGTGCAAGATATTAAGCCAACCCCAAGATGTCACACCTAGTTACTATGAAAAGAATTCTCAGATACCTCAAAGGTGCTCCTAAACTAGACCTTCGGTATCCAAAGAATTCAGACTTTAATCTGTATGCTTATACAGATAGTGACTATGGTAGCTGCAACATGACTGCAAAGTCTACATCTAGGGGATGTCAATTCGTTGGTGGAAGGATAGTCTCTTGGCAATGCAAGAAACAATCATGTGTGTCTGTATCAACTGCTGAAGCTGAATACATTGCTGCTGCAAGCTGCTATGCTTAAGTGCTTTGGATTCAGAATCAGATGCTGGACTATGGATTCAATTTCAAGGAGACTCCTATCCACATAGACAACAACAGTGCTATCTCTATTACAGAAAATCCTGTGCAGCACTCTAGGACCAAACACATCAACATCAGGTATCATTTGATTAGAGATAATTTTGAGAAAGGATTAATCAAACTAATCAAGGTTAACACAAATGAACAATATGCTGATCTGTTCACTAAAGCTTTTGATGAACAGAGGTTTAAATATCTTATATCAGCTATTGGGATGATTAACTTTGAATAGTGTTTTTCTTTAAACTCTTAATCAATTTCAATGAGACTCCTATCCACATAGACAACAACAGTGCTATCTCTATTACAGAGAAACCCGTGCAGCACTCTAGGACCAAACACATCAACATCAGGTATCATTTGATTTGAGATAATTTTGAGAAAGGATTAATCAAACTAATCAAGGTTAACACAAATGAACAATATGCTGATCTGTTCACTAAAGCTTTTGATGAACAGAGGTTTAAATATCTTATATCAGCTATTGGGATGATTAACTTTGAATAGTTTTTTCTTTAAACACTTAATCAACTTTATTTCTAAAATTTGTGTGTCCTAAGTTGTCTAAATTATCACCTTCATAAACCCAGTTCTCTTTGGAAGTAAATCAAATTTTTTTAAATTCCTTAGATTTGTGAAAAAAATTTATTTTGTCTCGGAAGAACTCAAATTACCTTCGGAAGAAATTTATGTCTTTAAATCATTTAACTACTCATAAGCGATTACCTTCGGAAGAAATTCTTAGATTATCTTTCGAAGCTTAAATATGCTTATAAGTACTTAAATGCATTTAAAGAGCTCATATCTTCTGAAGCAATTTCATCTCGGAAGATTTATTATCTATGATAATAATTTTCTCAGACTTAGTTCTTCCGAAGCAAAATTTATGCCGGAAGAAATTTCTTTAAGTATATTCCTCCCAAAGTCAAATTTTCACAACTCTTTGAAATATCTTCTGAAGCAAAGTTTCCTTCGGAAGCTTCTCTTAAAAAAAAAAAAACAAACTTCCGAAGCAAAAATACCTTCGGAAGTTTTTCAACTTCCAAGAAAACTAACTTTTTGGGCACTTTTTCAGAAGTGGGACCCACTTGCGGATTTCAAAGTTTATCTTTTTGTTCTAACTTTGTATTAAATCCACTGCATATATCTTCTCAACGATTCTATTTCTTCTCTCTACTCTCACAATCTTTAACCTAGTTTCACCCCAAACTCTCTTTCTTCTTCCTTTCTTCACTGATAAGCTTCACCAAATGGCCAACATCGATCGCAGAAATGACCCTGATTTCACCATGCACCTACACAGGCAACACAATCAAGTTGCCCTGTTGAACTCTGAGAAGGATCCAAGCTTCTCAGATGTTTGTTGGTGTCTTTCTTCATCTCACTACTTCACCTCCCTTACAATCGATCCTCCTCTCTATGAGGATCAGTTGCTTGAATTCTGGCGGACCTGTCAAGAGGTCACCATGGATGGGGAGAAGGCACTGTCTGCTACGGTGCAGGGGAGGATAGTATTCATCACTCTGGCCATCATAAACACCCATTTGCAGCTGGATGATGAAGCAGGTGAACTGTCCTTTCCAAAATTTGTTGTCAACCATTCCTTCCAGCAGATGGGCTATGAAGGAGACTTCTCAATCAAAACCTTCAAGAAGGGGAAGGTTTCATCCCAGTGGAAGTTCCTCCTCCATGTCATCATACACAGCTTATCTAACAAACATGGAGGATGGGATCAAGTTCCAAAAGACCTCTCCTTCATAGTCCATGGGATGGTACAAGGGGTCAAGTTCAGGTACTCTCAGTTTGTTTACACAAATTTACTTGCTAACTTGGACTCCTTAGAATATTACATGTTCTCCAGGTATGTTCAACACATTCTCAACTGTGAAATGGGACCACAGTTGAGGGAAACAGGAAATATTATTAAATTAGAACAGATGAGGCCCGGCATTTTCCAAATCTTAAAGAAGCCAATTGTTGGCTTCTCAGGGGTAGAAATAACCCTTGTCCCACAAATGTTTGAGCTCATTGCTCAGGGTGACAAGCTAGCAGCACCAGCTAGTGTTGATCCCACACCCTCCACTTCCCAACCACCTCAAACACAGCCTACCATCACCATCACCTATAAAAGAAAATCCAAACAAACCCCTGCACTTGCTACTGAGCATACGTAGGCTCCCATATCACAACCCATACAGGAGGAAGTGGAATCTTGAGCTCCCACTTCCCCTGAGGAGCAGACCACTCCCATTTTTCCAATAATCAGTTCTGATGTTCCTCATGCTCAGGCTGATGAGCTCATTGCCCAACAGCCTTTAGCCTTCACTCTGACTCTCTAAACTCAAGTGATCAACCTTTAGGGACAGCTACCATCCCCAACCTCTAGATCTCAACCAACCAATACCCAGCTTAGACTTTTATGATAATGAGGACTTGGATGTCAGTGAATACCATAAGTCTCTCTTCTCCACCCCTACTCAAAGAGAGATGAGTATTTCTAACTCACCTAGGTCTAGCCCACATCATCTATCCTCCACTGAGGTGGATGCTCCTGAACTTGTTCAGGAGATCCATATGGAAGAGACTCTCACTTTTGCAAGTGAAAACATCAATAGGACCTCAACCATGGCAACCCAACCTCTTAACACTTCTCTGGAAGCTGTGTAGATGCTTCTTTAAAGATTAACATTTGTCTTTGTGTGTCTTTTACATTTTTGTCATAGTATAGGGACTTTTATGTAAATATTGTTCCTTGTGTATTGATAGTATAAATAGCATAGATAAGGTATAGATAGAAAAGAATCTAACGAATTATAACTGTTTTTCTTTCTACACTTGTATTCTCTATGCATTCTATCAATGAAACTATGAATTTTTGTGATATGTTTGCTTAGATTTGATTACTTGTGTTTGTGTTGATTGAATTGTATCACGATATCATCACAGATCGATCCGTTTTGAGCCATCAAATGGTATCAGAGCTGTTGGTTCAGTGATTTGAGTTCTTCAAACTGTCGAACTTTTGAATCACTTGAATCTATGATTGATAAGTAATTCAATCAAATAATTGTTGATTTCAGTTGTGTTTCATCATCAGAAACATGAATTGAATCACAATTTGCAGCTCAATTCGTTCAAATTCAGTAAATTGTTCAAATCAGTGTTAGAACTTGTTCTTCATCAGTCGAACTGATTTTCAAGCCAAAGATCGATTTGTTGTTGTTAATTGATGAAATTGAAGTTAGAGGACTGATAATTGACCGAATTCCTACCTAATTGAAAGATTTTAGGTCAATTCATCAAGTTTTGAAGGATTTCAGAAGATCTGAGTTCGTTTGAATCTGTTGAAGTTGGCGCATTAGGTCAAAACACTACTGAAAATTGCACAAGTGTTTGAGCGCTTGATAAGTGTTCAGGCGTTTCACAACTGTTAAGGCGTGTTAGGATTAGGCGTTTTACCACTGTTGGGCCTTATTACGTCTGGACTAGGCGCATTACAACTATTGAGGCGTTTTTAATCAGGGCGTTTCACAACTGTTCGGGCGCATTTCATATTGGGTGTTTTTGAGAATTATTCTAAGGCATTCTCTTAGGCATTTCTAAGTCAACTGTTTGGGCGCTTCATCACTGTTTAGGCGCTTCAACATCAACACTTAGGAATTTTTCAGATATTTTTAAAAAACTTAAAAATCCAAAAATATTTTCAATTCATTGTTTTAATTCAAAAACTTAAAAACAACAAAACAAATCCTTTTCTAAAATACAAAATAAAAAATGGTGAAATCAGAAGACTCAGAGAACAGAGTTCCTAAACTGAAGAACAGAGCTGATTTTAAGAATTGGTCACTTAGATTAAATCATCACCTTAATTCTATTGATACTGATCTATGGAAATAAATAGAAAGAGGTCCTCACACTCCTATCACTTCAGATGGTCCTGGTGGAGGAATTGTCTACACTAAAGACTCTCTAGAACCATACCCTGAAGATAGATTGCAGGGTGATGATTTAAAGAAAGTTAAGAATGATATAAAAGCATATTCTCTGATGTGTAAAGGACTACCTCTTGAAGTCCTAACAATACTAGATGGATATCAAACGGGATATACCATCTATAAAGCCTTGAAGATAATTTGTGAAGGAGGTAAAGAAATTCAAGATCTCAAAAAGCAGAAATTGAAGAGACAATTAGAACTATTTGAGCACTTAACTGGTGAACCAATAAACCAAATGATGAATGGGTTTGTGCAACTCACAACTGAGATGTCAATAGCTGGTATCAAAAATGATCGAAAAGATCTAAACTTTAGGCTTCTCAATGCTCTTCCATCTTCATGGAAGCAAACAGTTACACTGTTAAAGCATACTGAGAAATTTCTCATGGATCTTGATCTGTTGATAGCCGAAATTGAGTCTGTTGAAATTGAGGAAATCTCGAGGAATAATGATAGAGCAGTTTCAATGTCTCAGTACAAATATGTTGCATCACCAGCAAGTATTGTGCAAAATGCATTTATGGCTAAAAATGAGAGTTTACCTGAAAAAGAAGGTGATCTGTTTGTAGGAGCAGGGTTATTTACTGATTCGTCTTATACAAGTGCTCCTGCTTATACATCTCAGCCACAACCTCAGTCTCTTCCTATGCCTCAAAGTTCTAAAACTCAAAATGAGACTCCATCTGTTAACTCTGCTAAATCTAGCAAAGTTAAAGATGTCATTAACATCCTATTACAGGATGAAGAGTCCAAATCTGCTTTTACTGCTTTTATGGCTAGTTTTCAAGCTTATCAAGGTAGTGATTTAACTTAATTAGATTTTGTTTTACAGGACTTATTCGAAATGGATCTGAATCGGCAAATGGTGATGATTGCATACAGGACTCAGAAACACTCTTATGTCAACAGGAACTACAAGCCAAATGCTAACAAGACTGTTGGATTTGACAAGTCTAAGTCAAGTTGTTTCAACTGTAATAGTTATGGCCACTTTTCAAGAGAATGCAAAGCTCCTAGAAACAAAGGAGGGAATGGACAATCGAGTTCAAGCAATCAGAAATTTCAACAATCATCTCAAAAGACATTCCAGAAACCATACCAAAGCTTACCAATGCCTGAACTGAGAGATGAATCTAAGTCATCTGAAGAGCCTAAGAAAGCTCTGGTTGTTAATATTAAAGATGGATATGATTGGAGTGCTTATGCTGAGCAATTTACTGCTGATCTAACATCCAATTTATCTCTTATTGCAGAAGTTTAAGGAGAAGATTGGTTAGACGACAATGATCCAAAGGCTAAATATGACTCTGAGAATGAAGAAGAAGATTATGACTGGAGTGACAAGTCTGATCTCAAGGAAGATTCAGAGGAAGTTGCTTTGATGGAAAAATCTGATCAGCCAAAGGTTGAAAGCTCTAACTCTGAAACATCTCCTCCTAAATATTCTAAAATTCCATCAGAAGTCAGAGAAAAGTTATGCACAAAGTCTTGCTTCGAGCATGTTGAATACTACAGAAATTATTCTTACAAAATTTGTGAAAAACTTAAGCAAGAAGAACTAATGCATACCAAACTTAAAAATGATCATAAAGTATCTGACGAAAAGATTATCTCTCTTCAAAATTCTTGGAACAAAACTCTAAGAGAACTTGAAATTGTATCAAAATAACTTGAAGAGATGACAAAAAATCTTGAACTGGAAAAGATTGCTCATGCAGCAACTCAAGTTGATCTCGCCAAAGTTAAAAGTTCTAAAACCATTATGGAGAAGCTGGTAAATGAACAAAAAGATAAACAAAAGGCAAGATTGGGTTTCACTCATGAACCGATGCCAGAATCAATAACAAACACCTTACCAGAAAATTTTAACACTCATGATCACTCTCCAGAAAACAAGGAAAAATTAAAAGCTTTTCAAAACAAGACTAAGATGTCCGATGCTGAAGAAGAGAAAACAAATGTGGAAATTTTTGAAGAAAAAGATAATGAAAAGATAAAAAATGGTCACCCTATTAAAGTAAAATCTTATGAACCAAAGCCTAAAACTAAGAAAATTTTTGTTCCTAAAGAATCTGTCTTGGAGGAAGTAATTACTAAAAATGATAACCAAAACTCCAAAACCAAAGATAAAGCTAAACAAGAAGAAGTAACATCAGAAGATTCTAACTCATATGGTCTAAATAATCCTGAATTTATTAAATGGCAAAAGGACCATAAAAAGAAAGAAAATGAAAAAGAATCTTCCACTGAAGATTTTCAATCTCAAGTAAAATCAAGTTCCACAAAATCAAGGAACCAGAGAAGAAGAAGAAAAATAAATAAAGCTAAAAATGATCAAATTAAAGAAAATCAGATAAAAGAAACAAATCAAGTAACAAAACTAAAACCAATTAAATTTGTATCTGCTGGTTTGTTGAATGTGAACTCAATTCAAGATGTTAAAGAAAATCCGAAGAACAAATCAACCCCTGATCTGAAAACAGGTTTAGATTCTAAGTCTTCCGCTGTCGTTAAACGATTTGTATCTAAGGAAACAAAGGATGAAATTCATATTCAAAAACAAAAACAAATTGTGCAAAAGAAAAGTGGTTTAAATCAAAAGAATAATTTTTCAAATCAAAAACAACAAATTAACTTTTTGACACCTAAACCTAAACAAGGAACAAATGTTGCGTCAACATCAAAAGTTAATAATCAACTGTTTAACACTCCATAGAGGTACTGCGAAATATGTGACATGTACAATCACAACACTGCTGAATGTTTTTTTTAACAAATACTGTCATATTTGTGATATGAGAAATCACTCAACTTCAGAGTGTTATTTTAACAAATACTGTACTTACTGTGATGAGGAAACTCACAACACTAAAGATTGTTATTTTAGAAAGAATTCACAGACTCAACAGTAAGCAAAGGTTATGTTAATCCGCAATATAAAAGAAACCAAAATGTCGATTTTCAAAGATTAACACACAAACCCTCCTTAGGTTTGAACACTTTTAAAAGATATAATTCAGTGAGACCTAAACAATACTTTAATGATAATTTCATTCCAAGATCAGTGAGAACTAATAACAAAAGTTTTGAAAACAAAAAATTTTGAAACAATGGTCAGTCAAAAAGAATGAATTTTCCAAACAAGCATAATTTTGTTATAAATAACAGAATTGGTAAATTCATAAAAAATTAACCTGATGTTAACAAACTTCGCTTTAAACAATTTACTATTGTTGACAAGTTTTGAAAACCCAAGACCATTTCGGCTTAGGTAGATAATTCACCTTAAATTGTTTTGTTTTGCAGGTACGCCCGAGAAGACCAATCAATACTTGGTATGTGGATAGCGGGTGTAGCCGTCACATGACAGGCAATCAGGCCTTATTACAAGATTTTAAGTTAAAAGATGGAACACATGTCGCCTTTGGTGGTGATGCGGGAGGAAAAATAACCAGAGAAGGAACAGTATCCAACGAGATTATAAGCTTTGATAAAGTCAACTTCTGTTCACAGTTGAACTTTAATTTGTTAAGCGTATCCCAAATTTGTGATAAATCCTACTCTGTACTTTTTGATGATTCTTCCTGTTATATCTTGAAGCCAGGATTTCAGATAAGCAAGGATAGCGTGGTTGTTAAAGCTGTCAGAGACCGAGACGTATAGAAACTGGATATGTCTCAAGTGGACTCTTCTACAGAAACAACTTGTCTCTTTGCTAAAGCATCAAATGATGAAAGCCAGCTATGGCATAGACGTCTCGGACATTCCAACTTCAAGAATATGAACAAGCTTGTAACTGGAAATCATGTTATTGGCTTTCCATCAAAGAAGTTTGCCACAACTGATTTATGCTCAGCATGTTTAAAAGGGAAACAACACAGAGCATCTTATAAGTCCAAGCTGATAAACTCAAATTCCAAACCCCTTCAGTTGTTGCATATGGACCATTTTGGACCAACCAACGTGAAGAGTATTGGAAGAAAATCTTTTTGTTTAGTTATCATTTATGACTATACAAGATTTTTATGGGTTTTCTTTCTAAATGCTAAATCTGAAACAGCTAAATTAATAAAAGAATTTATCATAAAAGTAGAAAACCACCTTGAACAAAAAGTAAAAATAATTAGAAGTGATAATAGGACGGAATTCAAAAATCTAACTCTTGACATGTTTTGTGTAGAGAAAGGAATAGCTCATCAGTTTAGTGCTCCCAGAACTCCTCAACAAAATGGAGTTATTGAAAGGAAGAACCGAACATTGATTGAAGCAGCACGATCCATATTAGCCGATGCTAAAATTCCAATCACATTCTGGGATGAAGCAATATCAACTGCATGTTTTGTTCAGAACCGTTCATTAATTGTTGTAGACAAACTGAAAACTCCATATGAGTTAATGTTTGGAAGGTAACCAAACATAGATTTTCTTAAATCTTTTGGTTGTCCGGTTATGATTCTGAATTCAAGTGATCATTTAGGAAAATTTGAATCAAAATTTGATGATGGATTTTTCGTTGGATATTCATCTGTGTCAAAGGCCTATCGAGTTTATAACTCTAAGACTAATGTTATAGTTGAAACATTCAATGTTAAATTTCTTGAAAACTCTTTTCCATCAGTGTCAAATGGTCCTGCATGGTTATTTGATTTAGATTCATTGTCAAACTCTTTTCAATCCAACTTGTTTAATCAATCTAACTTGCTTGATTCTACAGGTAAAAGAAAATTCAAGGAGATCTCGGTTCATTCAGTGACAATCCGGATTCTGATGATGCAGATGATTCAAGCCCAGACTATCCCTTCTTTTCTTTCGTTAGAGATTCTATTATTCAGTCTAATAATAATGATCAGTCTCATCAAGATAATGATCATTTTGTTTCAGAAAACCAAGATGTGTCACAACCAATTCCTAATGATGGTACATAAATTGTACAACCGGAACGTCATATATTTCTGGTGATGTAGTTGATTCTGGTAATCTTGATTACTTTATCAACTCACCGACTCAAGTTCTCAATTTCAGTCCACATTCTTCAAGCTTATTGCATCAGCTTTCCAACTTGAATCAAACCAATCTAGATGTTCATGTTCAATGAGATAAGATTCCGACATCTCGTATTCACAAGAACCATCCAACATCTCAGATTATTGGTCCTTTGAGTGAGATAATGACGAGAAGTAAATCAGAACAAGAAAACGTCTGCTTATACTCTTTCTTTCTTTCTCAAATTGTTCCTAATAACGTTACCGAAGTGTTAAAGGACAATGGTTGGATCGAGGCTATGCAAGAAGAATTATTACAGTTCTGCAAACAAGAAGTGTGGAATCTGGTGGATTTACCTGAAGGAGAAAATGCTATTGGCACAAAATGGTTATTCAGAAATAAAACTAATGATCGTGGAATTGTTATCCGAAATAAAGCGAGACTAGTTGCACAAGGATACACTCAAGAAGAAGGTATTGATTATGATGAAGTATTTGCTCCAGTTGCAAGACTTGAATCTATTCGTGTCTTCCTGGCTTATGCCTCATTCATGAAATTTAAAGTCTATCAAATGGACATAAAGGGTGCATTTTTGTATGGTTCTATCACCGATGATGTGTACATGAAGCAACCTCCAGGTTTTGAAGATGCTACATATCCACATCGTGTGTACAAGTTGAGCAAAGCTTTATATGGACTACATCAAGCCCCTAGAATCTGGTATGAGACATTGTCGCAACATTTAATCCAACATGGATACACACGTGGGAAAATAAATCCGACTTTGTTTATCAAGAAGGATGATGAAGATCTTTTATGCATACAAGTGTATGTTGATGACATCATATTTGGTTCTACAAGTCCAAAAATGTGCAATGAATTCAAAGAAATCATGAAATCTCGATTTCAGATGAGTTCTATGGGAGAGATAAATTTCTTTCTTGGACTACAAGTTAAGCAATCTACAGATGGTATTTTTATCAACCAAGAGAAGTTCGTAGACAAACTCTTGAAGAATTTTAAGCTGCTAGATTGTCAATCAATTAGAACTCCAACTGATGTGAACACCAAGATTGAACCTGATTCGAAAGGAAAATCAGTAGATCAAACATTATACAGATTGATGATTGGTTCTTTGATGTATCTCACTGCAACTAGACCAGACATTATGTATGCTGTTTGTGTCTGTGCAAGGTATCAATCAGACCCGAAAGAATCCCACTTAATTGCTGTCAAAAGAATATTCAGGTATCTCAAAGGTAAACAGGCTTTAGGGCTATGGTATCCTTACGAAGGTAACTTCGAGTTACATGGATATACTGATAGTGATTATGGCGGATGTTATCAAGATAGAAAATCAACAATGGGTGGGTGTCAATTTCTTGGACCCAGAATAGTCTCGTGGCAATGCAAGAAACAAACAAATGTCTCTGTTTCTACTGCAGAAGCTGAGTACATTGCTGCTTCAGTAGGATGTTCTCAAATCCTCTAGTTACAAAACCAACTGTTGGATTACGGGTTCAACTTTCTTAAAACACCTATTTACATTGATAACACAACTGCTATGTTCATTACAGCTAATCCTGTACAACATTCTAAAACAAAACATATCGAAATTCGATATCATTTTCTCAGAGATAACTCCGAAAAAGGTTTAATCATTCTGATTCAAATTGCTACTGAAAAACAGTTGGCCGACCTTTTTACTAAAGCCTTCTTACCAGGACGGTTTGAGTATTTGGTTGAGTCAATTGGTCTTATTAACCACACTTAAATTTTTTTTTTGAGTATTTCAGTTAATTGAGTCTAAATATGATCAGAACCTTCCTTTATATGAATAGGACACAGTTAGAGAACCTGTCAAAGTTAATTGCCTGAATTTATTTTTGTGTGTGCATGTTTTTTTTTAGAAAAAACAAAAACCAAATAAAAAAATTGAAAATTGAAAAACAAAAGATAAAAGTATAAAATAAAAAATAAAAAAATAGTGTTTTTCTTTATTAATTATATAGGAATGAATTTGTTTTGCAATACGTGAGAAATGATAGTTCATTAGTGTGATCAGTTGCATACTTCGCTTTCGACTAAACTCTGACATGATCAGATATGATGTGCAGGTAAGCTCTTGCAATTATAATGAAAAAGTAAATTCCTGTGATTAAACTAAATCACTCATGCATTCATGTATGTCTATCTTAGCACTGATGAATAGTGTTGATTTCTCAAATTGATTTCTTGTTAAGACATAATCTCACACCTTATGGCGATATGAATAACCATTGAGCTCTAATTATTTAATGTATCTAACACTTCTCTGTTATGAGTCATCATAGACCTGAAGTGATAAGATATCATTTGTTGTAAGTGATTACAGACCTAGATATACTCACTGATGTAACAAGATGCCAATGCGCACAAACACCAAATGAGATCTGGTTATAGTATATGTCAGGTTAACAAGTTGAGAATAGTAACTTCTTACATATCTTTATGAGAATTAACCTCTCTAAGTCTAAATGTGACTGCATAATGTCATATCTAATTGTACCTTAAACAATCCAAGAATTAAAAAGTAAGTGTGCTTAGTACCTTGCCAAAAGCACTCATTTTATGTCCTTTGATTTAGTGTCTCCTTTGTTGCAGAAATGCTGACCTGGAACACACTTGATCAGGATTTAATCACTGTCTGTGACTATTCATCAATTTTTTTATTTTTTTATTTTAATGTACTGATCTCTGCTAATATGATCTCACTGCAGACATGATTCATTGTGAATATTAGGATTTTATTCTACTTTCATTTTACTTTTTGCATGTTTTCTGTGTGCAGGCAATTTAACAATGATTAGTGTGTTCTTCATGTGACATAATTCAAGAAACTTCTAAGTTTTGTCAAACTTAAAAGTTTAGGGGGAGTAAAACTAGTTAAAACTGATTGTCAAATTTCTAGATATGTAAAATCATAAAAAAATCAGAATCTAATGTTTTGGATGGAAAGGATGATGCTACATATGTTCAAGCATTTGTGTGTAACAAATGTAAAAATGAACCTGAAAAACATTTTTAATGGAAAAGCTTCTTGCAAAGTTGAACGAGATTTTTTTTTGTTAAAAATTAGAGACTAAAATGATGTGAAATTATTTTGAAAAAATTGAAACAAAAATAAAAGGTCAATAATAAAAATAAAAATTTTAAATTCAAAAGTTCAAAATTGAGGGTTAATTTTGAAAATTTTGGGTGAAAGTCAAAATTTGACTAATTAAAGTCAAAAATTGATAAACTGTTTTAATATTAGTATGTGAACAGTGCTGATATGTCTAAACAGTGTACAGGTAGAAGATCTGAAAATTACAAGTGTTGGGACACATGGAAGTCATCTCATGCGACTAAACAGTGTTCATAAGTCCAGGATTAGGAGCATGATGATTTTTTCAAGATTTGTACAAGTGTTGGACGTTTCAGACAACCTCATGCGTCTAAACAGTTGTCATGCGTCTAAACAGCTGTCATGCGTCTAAACAGTTGTCATGCATCTACACAGTTGTCTTAAGTCAGAAAATGTGGTTTAAGTGTTGGGCATTTTATCCTTCCCATACGCCTAAACAGTTCTCTTGCTTCCAAGTGTAAACAAGTGTCAAGTATTGGGCGTTTTAGCTAAGCTCATGCGCCTGAACATTGCTAAAGCTCCTACACAGTGCTTATGCGTCTGAACAGTGCTCATGCGCCTAAGCCCATGCGCACAAACAGTGCTCATGCGCCTAAATACTTTGTGAAAATCATCTTCATGCGCACAAACAGTGTTCATGCGCCTGACCTCATGCGCATAAACAGTGCTCATGCGCCTAAAATTTTCACTTAGTATATAAACAACACTTCGTGTTTTTCAGATTTAATTTTCAAAATCTCCCCTGAACATAGAACACTCTCAAACCCAGTCACTCGATATACTACTCATTCACTCATTTTGATTGATTTATGATATTGTCTTGCATTCTATAGTGATATTATTCGATTCTAAATGTAAGTTGATGATCAAAATTTCAGAAATTTCAGTTAACAGGTTGATTGATTTGGGCGTATCGAACCTATTCGGGCGCACGAACCCTAGTCTAATGAATCTGTTAAGATTGTGAATGAAATAAGTATAACGAATTGAAATTGATGATTAAATGTTAATACAAACATGATTTCGATCTCATTGATGCATTAAAATTGGTTGTTCATCAAAGTTGATTCAGTGATGAATCTTCATCAATCGAGGATGAAGATGAACTGTCATTCAACATTTTTTTTAATAATAAAAAAAATAAAAATAAAAATAAAAAAAATTTCACAAAAATTCATAGTGAAAATAAGTTTTTTTGTTTAATCAAAATTTGAAATCTAACATGTGTTAAATAATCAAAAAAATCAATTTGTTTGAAATATTTGAATTTCTGCAGAATGAATTTTTTAAAAAATATTGATTTTAATTGTTAAAACCTCAAATTTTAACTGTCTTGTGTTTCATTTTGCAGATGGTTGATTTAAAGTTCGAGCCAAAACATAACGTCACTGCGCTATTAAAAGAGGATATTCATGATGCTGCAGGATACGAAAATATGATCAGATTTCTATTACGGACGAAGTATGTATATGCCATGTGCTTCCAACCTATTATCTATGCACGTCTGATTAAGAAGTTCTGGAGCACGACATATGTTGATGTTGATGATAATGAAGCTAAAGTGGTCCGAGGCTTTATAACGAATTTTAGAATGATTGAAGTCTTTGAAGACTCAATTAGACAAGCCTTGAGGTTAGGACCAAATGATCCAGAAGATTTATCCGAGCTAACGTTTGATGAATGTAGACAAACATTCATGGAAATGGGACATCCTGACCATTTTCCTAAGAAACAATTCTTTCGTGCTCACGTGTATAATCATTGGAAGCTCATATGCTACATTTTTCAACATTGCATGTCAAAACGAAGTGCGGGATGGAATTCTTTTCCTGTTGACATTGCATCACCCATTGTAGCACTTACTACTAATAGACGATTCAATATGTATAAGTGGATTCTAAATGGTTTTATCTTTAATCTTGAAAAGGGAATTAGGAACAAGTATCTCATGTATCCTAGATTTCTTCAGATGATCATAAATGAAGAGTATCCAGACATACATGTGTATGGTATGAGTGGTGAATCTATGATGCTAGAGCATATGTCTGATGTATCATATAAGAGACTGGCAATGGTTACTGGAGCTCAGAATATTCCATTATTTGATTATATTCTCAATGTTTCTAATGATGAAGTGGATATCACTATTAATCATTATCATTTAATTGAGGACGAACCTATTGACCCAACTGATTTTATTGAGGAAGTAACAGCTGAAGAGGATGAAGAAGATGATGATGATAATGAAAATATTGATGATGAAGAAGATAGTTCTAGCTCATCTGATTCTGATGATGATGATGATGGTGGTGGTCATGATGGTGATGGAATGGGAATAGATCATGATGTTGTTATACAAGAAGTTGAGCAAAGTATTAAAGCAGATCATGAAGATATACATGATGATGTAGATGAAACTGAGCAAGTTACTGAAGAAGTGAATGAAGAAATGGATGAAGATGTACAAGAAATTGACCAAGCTACTGAAGAAATTCATGATGAGGATACTAAAGAAATTAATCAAGGTGAAGAACAATCTATTGAAGAAATTGCAAGTATGATTGAAGAAATGGTAGAGCATAATGATCAGCATGTATTAACTGAAGAAGAAAATCTACAAAAGAAGATTGATGAATTGAATGAAGAAAAGTTGAATCATTTAAGGATAATTGAAGAATTGAAAGCTATCAATGAAAGTTTCATTAAAGAAATGAAAGAGAAAGAAAAGTTAATAAATGAGTTGAGAAAAAGTCGAGATGATAATATGAAGACTTTTGAGGTAATGATGACAGATTTTGATTCAATGGAAGAAAGATTAAAGCAAGTAAATGAAGAAAATGAAGCATTAAAAGAAGAATTAGAAAAGTTAAAAGAAAAGACCAAGTCTCCATCTCCTAAAGTGATGATTATTTCTGAAGTTACTCCTATTGATATTGAAAGAATACCTGTTTCAGATAAAGGAAAGAGGAAATTAAATGATATTGATGTTTCCGTAATACCTGAATCATCATCCAAAGTGCAAAAGATTGTTGATGAACCTGCTAGAGAAGAAGAAAAAGAATATGATATTCATGAAACCATTGGAGCTCTTGATGATATTGAAGCTGAATATGGTGATGATTGGTACAATGAAGTGCTAGATGATGAAGATATCCAAGATGTTAATATTGATGAACATTTCTCTCTAATTGAAATAAGTCATGACGGGTTCCTGTTGATGTTGAAGAAAAATACAATTATTTGGTGAAGATGAAATACAATAGAGTGTTTCTTGATGGTTTGACTGTTTCTCAAATTCATGAAGAATATGAAAAATGTGTTACAGCTGAATCCGTTGCTCAACCAGGTATATAAGAACCTATGGATGTCTTGCACCAATTCCCCAGCTCACCTAGTCAAGAGGGTGATGCTACCAAAAAAGGGGAGAAAGTCTTGACAGTCACAGAACCTAGGAGTTCTTTCCAGAGTATGGACATTGATGATTCACCACCCTCTCTTGAACTTGTCCATACTCAGCAATCTCCTCATGATAGTGATCTAGACTTGCTCATCCAACAACTGTTTGAGGAGGGAATACTAAGAGCAATGTCTGCCCCTTCTGAGAACCCAATCAGGGGTTGGGGGTATGACAGTAACAGGAGAGCTGTTGTGATCTCTAGAGCTTAAGGTCAACTAGAAGTTTTCAACATTTTAAGACTGAGCTACTATGAGAGTATAAACTTGGTGGATCTGCTACTTGTCAACCCAAGCAACAACAGACAAGCTGCAAGATTGGCAGAAAGAATCCAAGATAGGGTGCTAGAGGAATTCAAATTCAGATCAAAACGATATAGATAGAGGCTAGCAGGTGAGATCTTTGGTCAACTGGATGTTAAGGTGGACCCGGAGATTAGCTTCGAAGGAAATGCCTTGACTGAAGTCCCAGAGGTTGAACCTGTGAACCTTGAGACAGGATCTCCCTCTGCACCCATTATCCTTAGTGAAACACCAGCTTGTGATGGTGCTTCACAACCTCTCTCTGGCCAGAGCTTGCTAGCTGAACCAAGCAATGAAGGCCAAAGCTCTCTCCAACGTGAGTCATCAAGGCCTGTGGTTGACAAAGGCAAAAGGAAAATTTCTCCTAAGGAGATTGAGGAGGAGAAGCTGAGGGGAGAGAGTTCAAGTGGTTCCCCAGGATTCATGGAAGCTGCAATCAGGGCTGCCCCTAGGCTAAACACTTAGGAAGATGAGTTAAGGGCAGCCAGGCTAAATTACCTGGGAAGCAGAAACTACAACATTAATGAACTTATCTCTCTCCCCTTAGAGGAGCTAAATGAACTGGCTGACATTGAATTGTCAAAAGAGAGGAAGGAAGCAGAGGATGCAGAATTGCTCCTCAAAATCAAGGAAGAAAGGAGACTTAAAAGACTCTACAAAGATGCTTCTGTCCTCTCTCCAGTTCAAGAAAGTCCTGAGGAAGAGACTGTGGCCACTGAACAACCTCATGTAGTTAATGAAGAAGAAAGATTAAAGATGATCAACTACCTGAGTGCCATAGGTCTCTATCAGGTAGCTGCACTTCTTCCCTTATCATATGAGTACATAATGTTTGAATACAACAAGCAGCTGGAAGAACAAGCCAAAAAGGAAAGTCAAGCTGCAAGGAAAAGATTAAGGGAAGAAGCTACAAAGTCAAGGGCCATCATCCTCAAAAGCCAAAAGAAGTCTGCTGACAGACAAAGGATGATGAACTTCTTGAAGCTGTATGGGTTCTCCGGAAGGAGGCTTGGTCTTATGTCTCTATCCATAATGGATGAGCACATTAGGGTGATCAAGCAAAAGATAAAAAGGGGAGAGCTGGTGGACTTGCATTCTCTACTAAGTCCTGCTCAACCTGAAGTTGAGGTGAAGGTTGAACCTACTGAGACAACATAACCTGAACCTGGAGGTGCATCTGAGCCAACTTCATCTTCTGACCCACAGCAGGGTCCTCCTTTCTCTTCTTCTGAACCTATGAGAGAGGAGAACCCAACTGAGAGGGGCATAACAGAACCAACTGGTACTCAATACCAGCCCTCTCAGTTGAAGAAATCTGGGAGGAGAAAAAGGATGGCCAGAAGAAGATCCACTTCAAAGAAGAAGTGAAGAAAGTCATCCACCTCCCAACCTCAGGATGAGTCAGGGCATCCTGAGGGAGTGCATGAAGAGGTCTCTCAACAAACTCCAATCATAGTAGAGCCTCTTGCTACTGGAAGACAAATTCTGTCATGGACTTTTGCTGAAGATCCTGACAGATGGTATGTCATAAGAGATCAGGGAGAACAACATGTCTACTTCAGAAATGACTTGCTTGAACTTCCTCTGCATGATCTCTTTGACATGAGAAGGTTCTATGTTAGTCTGAAGAATCCCGATCTTAAGATGAAGAAAGGAATGCTGAAGATCCTGATGTGGACTATCAAAATCTGAAGAACTTGTCTATTTTGGTAGCATCAGCCTAGGAGGAGTTTGTAAGGAACATCTAAAGATTAAAGGCTGATGCAACCAAAGGATACCAGAACAACCAAGTCTTCCATCATGAACTAAGGAACAAGGATGAACTAGTCGGAAGTCTTACACTCAGAAATAAGTCTAAGTGTAAGATCTTCCGAAGCCAACAGTTCAGAAGAAGTTGCTTTGAAAGTTTCACACTTATCAGAAAATATTACAAGTGTGAAATCTTCCGAAGCCAAAGACCATTTTCTTCCACAGCCAAAGATGAAGTCTTTCGAAGCTTCACAAGACAAAGTCTTCCGAAGCCATTTTGAAGAGTTGACTGATTTCTTCCAAAGACAGAGAAAATATGCTTTCTTTGAGTTACTTTTTGATAAAGCTGTTGTACCTTCCGCTGCTGCTTTGAAGACTCACCTGTTTTTCATTAGTTGGTGAAACTTCCATACTTTTTGATAAAGTTAGTGAGCTATGGCATGTCATAGTCACTAGTCAAAAGGCAATCTGCCTTTTGACTATAGATTGATCTTGTTGTCTAGATTAGTCAAATCCCAACTGTCTTTTTGTATATTGATGGTTGTAGGTTGTAGTATATAAGAGTCTCAAGTTCTTGTAACTAAAATATACAAAGACACACTTGTAATAGAACTAGAGAATCAATATACAACTTCCTTGAAAACTTTATTTTGTGTTCTTGTGATATTGTTATTGTTTCACTTACATTACTTGTGTTTGCTTAGTATCTTCTAAACAGTGTCTAGTTCCCTATTTGAATAGTTAAGTGATCTAAAGTTCTCTCCTCCTATTAAGCTAATTGCAAACATAATCACCCTTACCCAGTCCTACAGAACCAAATCCTTGATACAATTTATGATGAAAAAGATATTTCAAGACAATATAGTGCTCTCAGGACTCCTAAGCAAAATGGTGTTATTGAGAGGAGAAATAGGACACTTATTGAGGCTGCAAGGACCATGGTCTCTAACTCTAAATTGCCCATAACTTTTTGGGCAGAGGCAGCCAACGCTACCTGCTATGTACAGAAGAAAGTTTTTGTAGTAAAGGCTCATGGTAAGACTCTTTATGAGCTATGGCACAAAAAGAGACCATTCATTGGTTTCCTCAGATCATCTGGATGTCCTTGCACTTTCTTGAATACCAAAGATCAGATAGCCAAATTCGTTGAGAAATCAGATGATGGACACTTTATTGGATACTCTTCCCAAGCTAAGGCTTATAGTGTATACAATCTTGGAACTAGAGTAGTTGAGGAGTCAGCCAATGTGACCTTCAATGAGCACACACCCAGTGTGAAAGGTTCTGGTCCTGATTGGTTGTTTGATCTCGATCTAGTTACAAAATGTTTTAATAAATCTTGTGAAGATGTTTCAGGATCTACAAGTGGCTTATCAACAGATGATCCTGACCCAAGATTTGAGCTGAGAAGACCAAGTCAGAAAATTACTTTGGCTCTAGTGGTAACAAACCCTGTAGTTGGAATCTGAGATGCCTACAAACTCTTTAGTTGATATATCTGAGATTCCTACAAACTCTAGCACTAAGACACAGAACTTAAACAAAGGGGTTTCAAATGTAGGAGGAGATGGAGGTGGTGATAGTGATCAAGAATTTCTTGATGCTGATAACCACACCATAGAA
The DNA here is from genome assembly GCA_025506505.1 of Flaveria sonorensis. NCBI lineage: Eukaryota > Viridiplantae > Streptophyta > Magnoliopsida > Asterales > Asteraceae > Flaveria > Flaveria sonorensis. The sequence goes on from CM046423.1 coordinate 31,000,970, forward strand.
GACAACATCAATGATGTCACACACTCAATGGATCAAGTTTCTATTGATAAGTATGCTAATGTGGTAGATGGTACTCAATCACCAGATCTGAATTTCACCAAGTTAGATCTCTCCAACCAACTTGCAGTGATTTCTCAACTGAGAATTGACAAGTCACATCCCACCACAAACATCACTGGTAATGTTGAGAAAGGGGTTAGAACAAAAAGACAAACCCATGACAAAAATGTTTGTCTATACTCTTGTTTCTTGTCCCAGATTGAGCCAAAGAAGGTTGATGAGGCTCTTAAGGATGGAAGTTGGGTTGAAGCAATGCAGAAGGAGTTGATTCAGTTCAGAAGACAAAAGATTTGGAACCCTTGCCTTCTTCCTCAAGGGAAGACACCAATAGGTACCAAGTGGGTTTTCAGGAATAAGAAAGATGATAGAGGATTTGTCATCAAGAATAAGGCAAGACTAGTTGTTCAAGGGTACATATAAGAAGAAGGGATTAACTACATAGATTTTTTGCTCCTGTAGCAAGACTTGAAGCTGTTAAGATATTCTTTGCTTTTCTGCATCCAAGGATTTCAAGGTCTACCAACTTGATGTCAAGTGTGCCTTCTTATATGGTGTGATAGATGAGGAAGTGTATATGAAACAACCACCTAGCTTTGCAGACCTAGATTATCCTGATTATGTCTGCAAGTTTGACAAAGCTCTCTATGGGCTGCATCAAGCTCCAAGGAAATGGTTAGAGACACTATCATAGTATCTTGTTCAGCATGGCTACAAGAGAGGTGTTATTGATGGCACACTCTTCATTAAAGGAATAGGGAATGACTTGATGCTGGTTCAAGTTTATGTAGATGACATCATCTTTGGGTCAATTAATCCAAAGCTTTGTAAAGACTTTGAGAAGCAGATGAAGAATAGATTTGAAATAAGTGTCATGGGGGAACTCAATTTATTTCTAGGAATTCAAGTGAAGCAGGTTAACAATGGCATCATCATAGACCAGTCAAAGTGTTAAAGCTCCTAAAAGATTAACATTTTGTCTTTATGTGTTTTTTTTGTCATAGTGTAGTGAATTATTTTGTAAATATATGTTCCTTTGTTTCTTGATAGTATAAATAGGATATTTTATGTAATGTGCAGGGTAGACTTAAGACTTAAGATTTGAGACTAGAGAATATAGACGTAGACAAACGAACTGTAACCCTTACACATTGTATCCTGTGCATTTGCTATCAATGAAATCTATGAATTTTTTTATGTAATTGCATGTGTTTGATTACTTTGTGTTTGAATTGATCATTGCATCACGATAACATCACAGATTCGATCCTTTTGAACCGATCAATTGGTATCAGAGCCTTCGGTTTGGTGATCAGAGCTTATCAACATTTTTGAGCTCTTTGAATCACTTGAAATCTGTGATTGATTGCAATTTGATCAATTAATTGTTGTTTTCAGATGTTCTTCATCCATAGAAACATGATTTGATTCACAATTTGGTATTCAATTCGTTCAGATCTAAGGAATTGATCAACTTTATGTACGAACTGTGTTCTTTAGTTCGAACTTCAATTCAATCAGAAAACTGATTTGTAGTTGTTGTTTGATCAAATTGAAGATTGAGGATTGTTAATTGACCTAATTATTACCTAATTGGATGTTTTTAGATCAATTGAACAAGTTTTGAAGATTTTCATAAGATCTGAGTTTGTTGGGAAGATGAATTAGGCGCATGTGGTTAAAAAACTACTGAAAATTGACCAAGTGTCTAGATGCATCACAACTGTATGGGCGTTTTAGCACTATTTAGGCATTTTTTAGTTCAGACGTTTTACCACTATTGGGACACATTGTGACTATTTGGTCACATTGAGACTGTTGAAACCAAGTAATTCTAGGCGCTTGAGAACTGTTTGGGTGTTTTTAACCCAGGCATTTGACAACTGTTTAGGCGTTTGACAACTATTCAGGTACTTCATTACCGGGTGGAACCCAGGCGTTTCATAACTGTGTGGGCGTTTGAAGACTATTTAGGCGCATTATCAGTTGGGCGTTTTAGAATTAAACTAAGGCATTCCCTTAGGAGTTTCTACCTCAAAGTCAGGCATTTCAGAACTATTCAGGCACTTCATCACTATTTGGGCGCTTGATAACTATTTAGGCTCTTGAGCACTCAGACTTATCAGTAAACACTTAAATTTTTTTTCAAAATCTAAAATCCAAAAATATTTTCATTTTATAGTTTTATTTCAAACCTTAAGAAACAACAAAAACAAATCATTTTCTTAAATACAAAAATACAAAATGGTTAAGTCTGAAGATTCTGAGAACAGGGTTCCAAAGCTAAAGAATAGAGCTGATTTCAAAAACTGGTCTTTAAGATTGAAACATCATCTAAACTCTATTGATATTGACTTGTGGAAGTCAATAGAGAAAGGACCACATATCCCAATTACATCTGATGGTCCTGACAGAGAATTTGTTTATATAAAAGACTCTCCAGAACCTTATCCAGAGGATGGTCTGCAAGGTGATGACTTAAGAAAGGTTAAGAATGATATCAAAGCTTATTCACTGATGGGTAAGGGATTACCATTGGAAGTCTTGACTAGACTTGATGGTTATCAAACTAGGTACACTATGTACAAAGCTTTGAAGATCATCTGCGAAGGTGGTAAAGAGATACAAGATCTCAAAAAGCAGAAACTCAAGAGGAAATTGGAGTTATTTGAGCATCTTTCTAGGGAAACAATTAATCAAATGATGAACAGATTTGTGCAACTAACTACTGAGATGTCAACTGCTGGTTCAAATAGATCTCAAAGATCTAAATTACAGACTTCTCAATGCTCTTCCATCTTCATGGAAACAGACAGTTACTCTGTTAAAGCATACTAAAAAGTTTCCTATGGATCTAGATCTTTTGATTGCAAAGATTGAATCAGGTAAGATTGATGAGAGCTCTAAAAACAATGATAGAGCTGCTTCAATGTCTTAGTATAAGTATGTTGCATCTCTAGCTAACAAAGTGGAGAATGCTTTTCTTGCCAAAGATGATAATACTCCAGAAGATGAGGGTGATTTGTTTGTTGGAGCTGGTTTCTTTACAGATTCTTCTTATACAAGTGCTCCTGTTTATACAACTCAAGCTCAAACTCAGTCTCCTCCTAAATTACAAACTCCAAAACCTCAAACTAAGACTTCATCATCTAACTCTGTTAAAACTAGCAAAGTTAAAGATGTTATTAATATCCTTTTACAGGATGATGAGTCAAAATCTGCTTTTACTACTTTTATGGCAAGTTTTAAACTTATCAAGGTAGTCATCTAACCCAATTAGATCTTGTTTTGCAGGATTTGTTTGAGATGGATCCTGATGATGTGGAAGAGATGGACTTGAATTGGTAGATGGTGATGATTGCTTACAGAACACAGAAACACTCTTATGTTAATAGGAACTACAAGCCAAGTGCTAACAAGATTGTTGGCTTTGATAAATCAAAATCAAGGTGTTTCAACTGCAACAGTTATGGTCATTTCTCAAGATAATGTAAAGCTCCCAGAAACCAAGGACGAAACGGTCAAGCAAGTTCTAGCAGTCAAAGATACCAACAGCAGTCTCAGAAGACCTTTCAAAAGCCTTATCAGAGTCTTCCTATGCCAGAACCTAAATATGAATAAAAATCATCTGAAGAGCCAAAGAAAGCTATTGTTGTTAGCATCAAGGATGGATATGACTGGAGTGTTTATGCTAAACAATTTACAGCTGATCTAACCTCTAGTTTATCTCTTGTTGCAGATATTCAAAATGAAGACATGTCTGAAGATAATGATCCTAAGGCTGATGGTGATTCAGAAAATGATGATGAAGACTACGACTGGAGTGACAAATCTGACCCAAAAAAGGATTCAGAAGAGATTGCACTTATGGTTCAGTCTGACCAACCAAAGGTTGAGAATCCATCATCTGGCTCTGAGACTTCATCTTCAAGTTATCCTGAAATTCCTGTTGAAGTCAAAGAAAAAATGTGCACAAAAGCATGTTTTGATCAAGTTGAGCATTTCAGAACATATTTATACAAGATCTGTGACAAACTTAAATAAGAAGAAGTGATGCACAAGAAACTGAAAAATGATCACAAAGTCTCTGATGAAAAGATCCTATCTCTACAAACCTCATGGAACAAAACTCTAAAAGAACTTGAAATTGTTAAAAAACAACTTGAGGAGATGACAAAAAATTTAGAAGAAGAAAAAATAGCTCATGCTGCAACTTAGGTGGATCAAGCTATAGTTAAAAGTTCTAAAACTATTGTAGAACGGCTGGTAAATGAGAGGAAAGACAAAAACAAAGTAGGTCTAGGTTTTACACATGAACCAATGCCTGAATCAATCACAAACACTCTGCCAAAAAACTTTAACACACATGATCACTCACCTGAAAATAAAGCTAAGCTAAAAGCATTTCAAAACAAGAAAAAGAATTCAGAAAGTTATGAAGAGAAAACAAATGTTGAGATATTTGAGGAACCAGATTCTAAAACGATTAAAAATGGTCATCCAGTGATAGTTAAATCTTACGAACCACGACCAAAGAATAACAAAATGTTTGTTCCTAAAGAGCATGCTGTTGAAGAAATCATTGTTAAGAATGACAAACAAAACTCAAAGAATAAAGAGAAAGCAAAACTAGATGACGTAACATCTGAAGATTCATTTTCTTATGGATTAAACAATTCAGACTTTATTAAATGGCAGAAAGAACAAAAAGATAAAGAAAATGAAAAAGAATCTTCTACTAAAGATGTTCAATATCAATGCAAATAAAGATCATCAAGATCGAGAAACCAAATAAGGAGAAGAAAAAATGCTAAATCTAAAACATCTCAAAATAAAAGTCAAAAAAATCAAACAAATCAGTTTAAACCAGTAAAGTTTGTATCTGCGGGTATTTTTGATATGAAAAAAATTCCAGAAATCAAATCTAACACAAAGAACAAATCTAACTATGATCTGAAAACAGGTTCAGGTCCTAAGTCTTCCGCTGTCAACAAAAGATTTGTATCTAAAGAGACAAGAAATGGTGTTAAGGAGCAAAAGTCAAAACCCAAATTTCAAAAGAACTAACTTTTAAATCAAAAACAACAGATTAACTTTTCAACTTCTAAATTAAAACAAGGATCAAATATGGCCGCGATATCAAAAGTTAATCAACAGTTGTATAAATCATAACAAAGGTACTGTGAAATATGTGATATGTACATTCATAAGACTGAAGAATGTTTCATTAACAGGTATTGTCATATATGTGATATGAAAAAACATATGGAATTCAATTGGCAGATGGTGATGATTGCTTACAGAACATAGAAACACTCATATGTTAACAGGAACTACAAGCCAAGCGCTAATAAGACTGTTTGCTTTAATAAATCAAAATCAAGGTGTTTCAACTGCAACAGTTATGGTCATTTCTCAATAGAATGTAAAGCTCCCAGAAACCAAGGAGGAAATGGTCAAGCAAGTTCTAGCAGTCAAAGATACCAACAGCAGTCTCAGAAGACTTTTCAGAAGCCTTATCAGAGTCTGCCTATGCCAGAACCTAAAGATGAATCCAAATCATCTGAAGAGCCAAAGAAAGCTCTTGTTGTTAGAATCAAAGATGGATATGACTGGAGTGCTTATGCTGAACAATTTATAGCTGATCTAACCTTTAGTTTATCTCTTGTTGCAGATGTTCAAAATGAAAACTGGTCTGAAGATAATGATCCTATGGCTGATGGTGATTCAGAAAATGATGATTAAGACTATGACTGGAGTGAAAAATCTGACCGAAAAGAGGATTCAGAAGAGATTGCACTTGTGGTTCAGTCTGACCAACCAAAGGTTGAGAATCCATCATCTGTCTCTGAGACTTCATCTTCAAGTTATCCTGAAATTCCTGTTGAAGTCAGATAAAAAGTGTGCACAAAAGCATTTTTTGATCAAGTTGAGCATTACAGAAATATTCATACAAGATCTGTGACAAACTTAAATAAGAAGAAGTGATGCACAACAAACTGAAAAATGATCACAAAGTCTCTGATGAAAAGATCATATCTCTACAAACCACATGGAACAAAACTCTAAAAGAACTTGAAATTGTTAAAAAACAACTTGAGGAGATGACAAAAAATTTAGAAGAAGAAAAAATAGCTCATGCTGCAACTCAGGTGGATCAAGCTATAGTTAAAAGTTCTAAAACTATTGTAGAACGGCTGGTAAATGAGAGGAAAGACAAAAACAAAGTAGGTCTAGGTTTTACACATGAACCAATGCCTGAATCAATCACAAACACTCTGCCAAAAAACTTTAACACACATGATCACTCACCTGAAAATAAAGCTAAGCTAAAAGCATTTCAAAACAAGAAAAAGAATTCAGAAAGTTATGAAGAGAAAACAAATGTTGAGATATTTGAGAAACCAGATTCTAAAACGATTAAAAATGGTCATCCAGTGATAGTTAAATCTTACGAACCACGACCAAAGAATAAGAAAATGTTTGTTCCTAAAGAGCATGCTGTTGAAGAAATCATTGTTAAGAATGACAAACAAAACTCAAAGAATAAAGAGAAAGCAAAACTAGATGACGTAACATCTGAAGATTCATTTTCTTATGGATTAAACAATTCAGACTTTATTAAATGGCAGAAAGAACAAAAAGATAAAGAAAATGAAAAAGAATCTTCTACTAAATATGTTCAATATCAATGCAAATAAAGATCATCAAGATCGAGAAACCAAATAAGGAGAAGAAAAAATGCTAAATCTAAAACATCTCAAAATAAAAGTCAAAAAAATCAAACAAATCAGTTTAAACCAGTAAAGTTTGTATCTGCGGGTATTTTTGATATGAACAAAATTCCAGAAATCAAACCTAACACAAAGAACAAATCTAACTATGATCTGAAAACAGGTTCAGGTCCTAAGTCTTCCGCTGTCAACAAAAGATTTGTATCTAAAGAGACAAGAAATGGTGTTAAGGAGCCAAAGTCAAAACCCAAATTTCAAAAGAACTAACTTTTAAATCAAAAACAACAGATTAACTTTTCAACTTCTAAATTAAAACAAGGATCAAATATGGCCGCGACATCAAAAGTTAATCAACAGTTGTATAAATCATAACAAAGGTACTGTGAAATATGTGATATGTACATTCATAAGACTGAAGAATTTTCATTAACAGGTATTGTCATATATGTGATATGAAAAAACATATGGAATTCAATTGGCAGATGGTGATGATTGCTTACAGAACATAGAAACACTCATATGTTAACAGGAACTACAAGCCAAGCGCTAATAAGACTGTTTGCTTTAATAAATCAAAATCAAGGTGTTTCAACTGCAACAGTTATGGTCATTTCTCAATAGAATGTAAAGCTCCCAGAAACCAAGGAGGAAATGGTCAAGCAAGTTCTAGCAGTCAAAGATACCAACAGCAGTCTCAGAAGACTTTTCAGAAGCCTTATCAGAGTCTTCCTATGCCAGAACCTAAAGATGAATCAAAATCATCTGAAGAGCCAAAGAAAGCTCTTGTTGTTAGAATCAAAGATGGATATGACTGGAGTGCTTATGCTGAACAATTTATAGCTGATCTAACCTTTAGTTTATCTCTTGTTGCAGATGTTCAAAATGAAAACTGGTCTGAAGATAATGATCCTATGGCTGATGGTGATTCAGAAAATGATGATGAAGACTATGACTGGAGTGAAAAATCTGACCGAAAAGAGGATTCAGAAGAGATTGCACTTGTGGTTCAGTCTGACCAACCAAAGGTTGAGAATCCATCATCTGTTTCTGAGACTTCATCTTCAAGTTATCCTGAAATTCCTATTGAAGTCAGATAAAAAATATGCACAAAAGCATGTTTTGATCAAGTTGAGCATTATAGAACATATCATATAAGATCTATCACAAACTTAAATAAGAAGAAGTAATGCATAACAAACTGAAAAATGATCACAAAGTCTCTAATGAAAAGATCCTATCTCTACAAACCTTATGGAACAAAACTCTAAAAGAACTTGAAATTGTTAAAAAACAACTTGAGGAGATGACAAAAAATTAAGAAGAAGAAAAAATAGCTCATGCTGCAACTCAGGTGGATCTAGCTATAGTTAAAAGTTCTAAAACTGTTGTAGAACAGCTGGTAAATGAGAGGAAAGATAAAAACAAAGCAGGTCTAGGTTTTACACATGAACCAATGCCTGAATCTATCACAAACACTCTGCCAAAAAACATTAACACAATGATCACTCACCTGCACACAAAGCTAAGCTAAAAGCATTTCAAAACAAGAAAAAGAATTCTGAAAGTGATGAAGAGAAAATAAATGTTGAGATATTTGAGGAACAAGATTTTAAAAAGATTAAAAATGGTCATCCAGTGATAGTTAAATCTTACGAACCACGAACAAAGAATAAGAAAATGTTTGTTCCAAAAGAGCATGTTGTTGAAGAAATCATTGTTAAGAACGACAAACAAAACTCAAAGAATAAAGAGAAAGCAAAACTAGATGACGTAACATCTGAAGCTTCATTTTCTTATAGATTAAATAATCCAGACTTTATTAAATGGCAGAAAGAACAAAAAGATAAAGAAAATGAAAAAGAATCTTCTCCTAAAGATGTTCAATCTCAATGCAAACAAAGATCATCAAGATCGAGAAACCAAATAAGGAGAAGAAAAAATGCTAAATCTAAAACATCTCAAAATAAAAGACAAAAAAATCAAACAAATCAGTTTAAACTAGTAAAGTTTGTATTTGCGGGTATTTTTGATATGAACAAAATTCCAGAAATCAAATCTAACACAAAGAACAAATCTAACTATGATCTGAAAACAGGTTCAGGTCCTAAGTCTTCCGCTGTCAACAAAAGATTTGTATCTAAAGAGACAAGAAATGGTGTTACGGAGCAAAAGTCAAAACCCAAATTTCAAAAGAACTAACTTTTCAATCAAAAACAACAGATTAAGTTTTCAACTTCTAAATCAAAACAAGGATCAAATATGGCCGTGACATCAAAAGTTAATCAACAGTTGTATAAATCATAACAAAGGTACTGTGAAATATGTGATATGTACAATCATAAGACTGAAGAATGTTTCATTAACAGGTATTGTCATATATGTGATATGAAAAAACATATGGAATTCAATTGGCAGATTGTGATGATTGCGTACAGAACATAGAAACACTCATATGTTAACAGGAACTACAAGCCAAGTGCTAACAAGACTGTTGGCTTTAATAAATCAAAATCAAGGTGTTTCAACTGCAACAGTTATGGTCATTTCTCAATAGAATGTAAAGCTCCCAGAAACCAAGGAGGAAATGGTCAAGCAAGTTCTAGCAGTAAAAGATACCAACAACAGTCTCAGAAGACTTTTCAGAAGCCTTATCAGAGTCTTCCTATGCCAGAACCTAAAGATGAATCAAAATCATCTAAAGAGCCAAAGAAAGCTCTTGTTGTTAGAATCAAAGATGGATATGACTGGAATGCTTATGCTGAACAATTTACAGCTGATCTAACCTCTAGTTTATCTCTTGTTGTAGATATTCAAAATGAAGACTGGTCTGAAGATAATGATCCTATGGCTGATGGTGATTCAGAAAATGATGATGAAGACTATGTCTGGAGTGAAAAATCTGAACCAAAAGAGGATTCAAAAGAGATTGCACTTGTGGTTCAGTCTGACCAACCAAAGGTTGAGAATCCATCATCTGACTCTGAGACTTCATCTTCAAGTTATCCTGAAATTCATGTTAAAGTCAGAGGGAATATGTGCACAAAAGCATGTTTTGATCAAGTTGAGCATTACAGAACATATCATATAAGATCTATCACAAACTTAAACAAGAAGAAGTAATGCATAACAAACTGAAAAATGATCACAAAGTCTCTAATGAAAAGATCCTATCTCTACAAACCTCATGGAACAAAACTCTAAAAGAACTTGAAATTGTTAAAAAACAACTTGAGGAGATGACAAAAAATTAAGAAGAAGAAAAAATAGCTCATGCTACAACTCAGGTAGATCTAGCTAAAGTTAAAAGTTCTAAAACTATTGTAGAACAGCTGGTAAGTAAGAGGAAAGACAAAAACAAAGCAGGTCTAGGTTTTACACATGAACCAATGCCTGAATCTATCACAAACACTCTGCCAAAAAACTTTAACACACATGATCACTCACCTGAAAACAAAGCTAAGCTAAAAGCATTTCAAAACAAGAAAAAGAATTCTAAAAGTGATGAAGAGAAAACAAATGTTGAGATATTTGAGGAACAAGATTCTGGAAAGATTAAAAATGGTCATCCAGTGAAAGTTAAATCTTACGAACCATGACCAAAGAATAAGAAAATGTTTGTTCCCAAAGAGCATGTTGTTGAAGAAATCATTGTTAAGAATGACAAACAAAACTCAAAGAATAAAGAGAAAGCAAAACTAGATGAAGTAACATCTGAAGATTCATTTTCTTATGGATTAAACAATCCAGACTTTATTAAATGGCAGAAAGAACAAAAAGAAAAAGAAAATGAAAAAGAATCTTCTCCTGAAGATGTTCAATCTCAATGCAAACAAAGATCATCAAGATCGAGAAACCAAATAAGGAGAAGAAAAAATTGCTAAATCGAAAACATCTCAAAATAGAAGTCAAAAAAATCAGTTTAAACCAGTAAAGTTTGTATCTGTGGGTATTTTTGATATGAACAAAATTCCAGAAATCAAATCTAACTCAAAGAACAAATCTAAGTATGATCTGAAAACAGGTTTAGGTCCTAAGTCTTCCGCTGTCAACAAAAGATTTGTATCTAAAGAGTCATGAAATGGTGTTAATGAGCAAAAGTCAAAACCCAAATTTCAAAAGAACTAACTTTTTAATCAAAAACAACAGATTAACTTTTCAACTTCTAAATCAAAACAAGGATCAAATATGGCCACGACATCAAAAGTTAATCAACAGTTGTATAAATCACAACAAAGGTACTGTGAAATATGTGATATGTACAATCATAAGACTGAAGAATATTTCTTTAACAGGTATTGTCACATATGTGATATGAAAAAACATATGGAATTCAATTGGCAAATGGTGATGATTGCTTACAGAACATAGAAACACTCATATGTTAACAGGAACTATAAGCCAAGCGCTAACAAGACTGTTGGCTTTAATTAATCAAAATCAAGGTGTTTCAACTGCAACAGTTATGGTCATTTCTAAATAGAATGTAAAGCTCCCAGAAACCAAGGAGGAAATGGTCAAGCAAGTTCTAGCAGTCAAAGATACCAACAGCAGTCTCAGAAGAGTTTTCAGAAGCCTTATCAGAGTCTTCCTATGCCAGAACCAAAGAAAGCTCTTGTTGTAAGAATCAAAGATGGATATGACTGGAGTGCTTATGCTGAACAATTTACAGCTGATCTAACCTCTAGTTTATCTCTTGTTGTAGATATTCAAAATGAAGACTGGTCTGAAGATAATGATCCTATGGCTGATGGTGATTCAGAAAATGATGATGAAGACTATGACTGGAGTGAAAAATCTAAACCAAAAGAGGATTCAAAAGAGATTGCACTTGTGGTTCAGTCTGACTAACCAAAGGTTGAGAATCCATCATCTGACTCTGAGACTTCATCTTCAAGTTATCCTGAAATTCCTATTGAAGTCAGATAAAAAATGTGCACAAAAGCATGTTTTGATCAAGTTGAGCATTATAGAACATATCATATAAGATCTATCACAAACTTAAATAAGAAGAAGTAATGCATAACAAACTGAAAAATGATCACAAAGTCTCTAATGAAAAGATCCTATCTCTACAAACCTTATGGAACAAAACTCTAAAAGAACTTGAAATTGTTAAAAAAACAACTTGAGGAGATGACAAAAAATTAAGAAGAAGAAAAAATAGCTCATGCTACAACTCAGGTGGATCTAGCTAAAGTTAAAAGTTCTAAAACTATTGTAGAACAGCTGGTAAGTAAGAGGAAAGACAAAAACAAAGCAGGTCTAGGTTTTACACATGAACCAATGCCTGAATCTATCACAAACACACTGCCAGAAAACTTTAACACACATGATCACTCACCTGAAAACAAAGCTAAGCTAAAAGCATTTCAAAACAAGAAAAAGAATTCTAAAAGTGATGAAGAGAAAACAAATGTTGAGATATTTGAGGAACAAGATTCTGAAAAGATTAAAAATGGTCATCCAGTGAAAGTTAAATCTTACGAACCATGACCAAAGAATAAGAAAATGGTTGTTCCCAAAGAGCATGTTGTTGAAGAAATCATTGTTAAGAATGACAAACAAAACTCAAAGAATATAGAGAAAGCAAAACTAGATGAAGTAATATCTGAAGATTCATTTTCTTATGTATTAAACAATCCAGTCTTTATTAAATGGCAGAAAGAACAAAAAGATAAAGAAAATGAAAAAGAATCTTCTCCTGAAGATGTTCAATCTCAATGCAAACAAAGATCATCAAGATCGAGAAACCAAATAAGGAGAAGAAAAAATTGCTAAATCGAAAACATCTCAAAATAAAAGTCAAAAAAATCAAACAAATCAGTTTAAACCAGTAAAGTTTGTATCTACGGGTATTTTTGATATGAACAAAATTCCAGAAATCAAATCTAACTCAAAGAACAAATCTATCTATGATCTAAAAACAGGTTCAGGTCCTAAGTCTTCCGCTGTCAACAAAAGATTTGTATCTAAAGAGTCATGAAATGGTGTTAATGAGCAAAAGTCAAAACCCAAATTTCAAAAGAACTAACTTTTCAATCAAAAACAACAGATTAACTTTTCAACTTCTAAATCAAAACAAGGATCAAATATGGCCGCGACATCAAAAGTTAATCAACAGTTGTATAAATCACAACAAAGGTACTGTGAAATATGTGATATGTACAATGATAAGACTGAAGAATGTTTCTTTAACAGGTATTGTCACATATGTGATCTGAAAAAACATATGGAATTCAATTGGCAGATGGTGATGATTGCTTACAGAACATAGAAACACTCTTATGTTAACAGGAACTACAAGCTAAGTGCTAATAAGGCTGTTGGCTTTAATAAATCAAAATCTAGGTGTTTCAACTGCAACAGTTATGGTCATTTCTCAAGAGAATGTAAAGCTCCCAGAAACCAAGGAGGAAATGGTCAAGCAACTTCTAGCAGTCAAAGATACCAATAGCAGTCTCAGAAGACTTTTCAGAAGCCTTATCAGAGTCTTCCTATGCTAGAACCTAAAGATGAATCAAAATCATCTGAAGAGCAAAAGAAAGATCTTGTTGTTAGCATCAAAGATGGATATGACTGGAGTGCTTATACTGAACAATTTACAACTAATCTAACCTCTAGTTTATCTCTTGTTGCAGATATTCAAAATGAAGACTGGTCTGAAGATAATGATCCTATGGTTGATGGTGATTCAAAAACTGATGATGAAGACTATAACTAGAGTGAAAAATCTGACCCAAAAGAGGATTCAAAAGAGATTGCACTTGTGATTCAATCTGACCAACCAAAGGTTGAGAATCCATCATCTGACTCTAAGATTTGTATCTAAAGAGTCAAGAAATGGTGTTAATGAGCAAAAGTCAAAACCCAAATTTCAAAAGAACTAACTTTTAATCAAAAACAACAGATTAACTTTTCAACTCCTAAATCAAAACAAGGATCAAATATGGCCTCCACATCAAAAGTTAATCAACAGTTGTATAAATCACAACAAAGGTACTGTGAAATATGTGATATGTACAATCATATGACTAAAGAATGTTTCTTTAATAGGTATTGTCACATATGTGATATGAAAAACCATTCAACAGCTGATTGTTATTTCAATAAATATTGTACCTATTGTGATGAAATAGCTCACAAAACTGAGAATTGCTACTTCAGAAAGAACTCATCGAGGAATGGAAATGTTAATCCACAGTTAAGGAATGGATATGTCAATCCACAATTTCAAAGAAATCAAAGTGTTGGTTTTCAAAGATTGACAAAACAACCTTCCTTAGGCTTGAGATCTTTTTGAAAGAATGATTCTGATTATGATGATTCTTATTCTGCAAAACCAAAGCAGTATAATCAAGGAAAATTCATTCCACGATCTGTGAGAATGAACAATGGGAAGGTTGGTAAACAAAATTTTTTTAAAAAGGTTTATTCGGATGGGTTGAATTATCTTGATGATGATCTTGAGAAATGTTATCATGCTTTAAGAACTAAACAAATCAAAGATAATCAAAAATTTGTCAGGAACGGAATTGGTAAATTTGTTAACAATAAGCCTTATTAGAAAAAGCTTCACTTTAAATAGTTTACCATTGTTGATAAATTTGGCAAGCCCAAGACCATCTCAGCTTGGGTTGATAACTCAACTTAATTCCTTTTGAAATGCAGGTACGCCCGAGAAGACCTATTAACATGTGGTATGTTGATAGTGGGTGTAGCCGGCATATGACAGGCAACAATGGCTTGCTGCAAGATTTTAAGTTAAAAGATGGTACTTAGTTTTTAGGTCCCAGATTAGTCTCATGGCAATGTAAGAAACAAACAAATGTCTCTGTTTCAACCACAGAAGCTGAGTACATAGCTGCTTCAGCAAGATGTTCTCAAATCCTTTGGTTACAAAACCAACTGCTGGATTACAGGTTCAAATTTCTTAAAACTCCTATTTACATTGATAACACTACTGCTATGTTCATTATAGCTAATCCTGTCTAACACTAAAAAACAAAACATATCGAGATTCAATATCATTTTCTCAGAGATAACTCTGAAAAAGGTTTAATCATTTTGTTTTAAATCACAACTGAAAAATAGTTGGCTGGCCTATTTACAAAAGCCTTTTTACCAGGTCGATTTGAATATTTGGTCGAGTCAATTGGACTTATTAATCATGTTTAAAAAAGACTGGTTTTGAGTTTAATTCAGTTGTTTGATTCACTAAAAATGATAAGAACCCTCCTTTAGCTTAATCATGAATATAGAGAAACTATCAAAGTTGACTGCCTGATTGTATATATATTATGCGTACATGTTCAATAGAAAATGAAAAAGCAAATAAAAAAATAGAAAATTGCAAAATCAAAAGGGAAAAATATAAAACCAAAACACAAAAATAGAGTTTTACTTGTTAGTTAATTGTTTAAGACTGAATTGTCTTTGCAATTTGTGAGAAATGATAGATACATTAGTTCTGATCAGTTGCATACTTCACTCGCTACTAAAGTCTGACGTGATCAGATATGATGTGAAGGTAAGCTCATGCAATTATACTGAAAAAGTAAATTCTTGTGATCAAACTAAATCAATCATGCATTCATGTTTGTCCATTTTAGTACCAATGAGTAGTGTCGACTTCTTAAATTGATTGCTTGTTAAGTCATAATCTCACACCTGGTGGCGATATGAATAACCATTGATCTCTAATTATTTAAAGCATTTATTCACTTCCCTATTATGAGTCATCATAGACCTGAAGTGATGAGATATCATCTGTTGTAAGTCATTACAGACCTGGATATTCTCAATTGATGCAAAAGATGCCAATATGCACAATCTAAACATGAGATCTGGTTATAAGTATATGTCAGGTTAACAAGTTGAGAAAAGTGATTTCTTGCATATCTTGATGAGAGTTGAACTCTCTAAGTCTAAGTGTGACTTACATAATGTCATATATAATCGTACCTTAATCAATCCAAGAATTGAAAAAGTAAGTGTGCTGAGTATCTTGCAAAAAGCACTCACTTTCTGTCCTTAGATCTCGTGTCTCCTTTGCTACAGAAATGCTGACCTGGAACACACTTGATCAGGATTTAATCACTGTCTACGACTATCCATCATTTATTTTCTTTTAATGTGTTGATCTTAGCTGATATGATCTCACTACAGGCATGTGATTCAAATGTATATAGTAGATTTTTTATTCTGCTTTAATTTTGATTTTTGCATGATTTTTTATGTGCAGGCATGTTGATAATGATTAGTTTCTTCTTCTTGCAAAGTCAAAGAAACTTTTAAGTTTGTAAAACTTAAAAGTTTAGGGGAAGTAAAAATGAAAAAGAGAAAATAATTGAATTTCAAAAAGATAAAGAAAATCAAATGGAAAATTTTCAAAAAGTGAAAAAGAAATAAAAAATAAAGTGCTTTGGATGAAAGGTTAAAGCTGCAATTTCAAGCATGTGTGTGTTTGATATGATGTAAAAATGAACCTGAAAAAGAATTCTAATTCAGTGGAAAAGCTTCTTGCAAACAAAATGAGCCTATTTGTTTTGTAAAAGTTAGATACAGACTAAAATGACTGGAAATTGTTTTGAAAATAAAATAAAATAAAATGGTAAAAAAATAAAAAATAAAAGTTTGAATGTCAAAAAAAAATTGTTAAAATTTGAGGGTCATTAATGTAAATTTTGAGTGATAGTCAAAAAATTGACTACGTGTTGAAAAAATTGTGTGAACAGTACTAATGTGCTTAAACAGTGTTCAGATGGATGGTGTGAAAATTTCAAGTGTCAAGACTCATGGAAGGTTTCTCATGCGCCTGAATAGTACTCATAAGTCTAAATCAGGAGTATGATGAATTTCAAAAAATTGTACAAGTTGGGCGTTTCATTCAAGCTCATGCGCCTAAACAGTTGTCATGTGACTGCAAAATGGTTAAAGTGTTGGGCGCATCATCTTATGCTCATGCGCCTAAACAGTACCAGACTTTCCTAGTGGTTAGACGTTTGAATGTAAAATACAAGTGTTAGGCGTTTCATCAAGTCTCATGCGCCTGAACAGTGCCCAAGCGCCTAAACAGTGCTTATGCATCTGAACAGTGCTCATACGTCTAAACCTCATTTGCATTCATAGTGCTCATGCGTCTGAAAACTTAGTGTGAAATTTAGTCTCATGCGCCTAAAAATTTACACTTATATATATACAACACTTGTGTTCTCATTCATTTATTCTCTCAAATCCTCTGATATTACACCCAATACTCTCAAACCCTCAACTCATCAGTTCATCATTATCGATTGATTCTGGTTAATACTTGTGATCGATAGGTATTATCATTGAATCTAAACATAATTTTGTGATTAACATCATCTAATTTCAGTTTTAAACTTCAAATTTAACTGGGCGTTTGAAGTCTGTTTAGGTGTTCGAACCCTAGTCGTTCGAAAAATTTGAAATTTGTGATGAGATGAGTTTTAATAACAAAAATTGAACATTGAACAACTATTGCAACATGCTTTCGAACATATTGTGATAGTCGAATTCAAGTTTCATCAATTTGTGTTCACGATGATTGTGTGTTCATCAGAAGGTTTATATGAACTGCATATGAACAGTCAGTTCATAAATTTTTCATTAAAAATTGTCAAGTTGATCATAAAAATCATTCATTAATCTGTTTTTGAGAAAAATTTTAATGAGTCTAGTGTGCATTAAATCTTTTGAACTTAAACTTGAAAGTGTTCTGCTCTTGACAGAGTATGTTGAACACTTAGAAATTTTTTAAGTATGAAAGTTAGGTTTAAAGATTTAAAACTTGCTAGTTCAATTAAAATTTAATAAATATTCAAGTTACATGATGCATTACTTGATTATTATGAATTGTGTAAATCAAACTTGTAACCAATATAATCTTATTCATATAATGAGATATATATAAACACTTAGAAATTTTTTAAGTGTTTTGGTTCAAAATTGATATCACAATTTGTTTATAAGTTTTGCAAATTCAAATGTGACTAACTTTCTTTGTTTTATGCATACAGATGGCAGAGATTAAGTTTGAACCAAAGGATAATGTAGCTGCTTTTCTTAATGAAGATGTTCGAGAAGCTACTGGATACGAAGAGATGATCAGATTCTTATTGAGGACTAAGTATGTATAAGCTATGTGTTCACAACCAGTCATATATGCTTGGTTAATCAAAAGATTTTGGAAATCTGCTGTGATTGAAAGAGATGAAGAAGGAAGGAAAGTGGTTAGATGATTTGTTACCAATAATTATATGGTTGAAGTGTCTGAGCAATCAATTAGAGAAGCTCTCAGACTAGGTAACAATGATGCACAAGATTTGGTTGAACTCTCATTTAATGAGTGTAGAGAAACATTTATAGCCATGGGTCATCCTGACCATTTCCCAAAGAAACAATTCTTTAGAGCAAGAGTTTATAATCATTGGAAACTTCTTTGCTATATCTTTCAACACGGAATGTCTAAAAGAAGTGTCGGATGGAATTCATTCCTGGTAGACATTGCATCTCCAATAGTAGCCATAGCCACTAATAGAAGATTCAATATGGCTAAATGGATCAAGAATGGTTTCATTTTTAATTTGGAGAAGGAAATTAGAAATAAGTACTTGATGTATCCAAGATTTCTTCAGATGATTATTAATGAAGAACATCCAGATTTCCATGCTTATGGAGTGGGTGGAGAAATATTGCTTTTGGAGTATATGACTGAAACTGCTTACAAGAGACTTGCTATTGTTACTGGTGCTCAAAATGTTCCTATGTTTGAGTATATGAGAGCAGTTGCAAGGGATGATGTGAATATAAATGAAGATCATTTTCATCTAATTAAGGACGACCCAATTGATCCAAATGACTTAATTTAAGAAGTTCCTCAAGAACCATCTGAATTTGAAGCTGATGAAGAAAATGAAGATGATGATGAATCTGATGATGAAGAAAGTTCATCTTCAAGTAGTGATGATGATGATGATGATGATAATAATGGAGATGATGATGTTGATGAGTTATTAGATATGAATGAAGAAGATGTTGTAGCTAATGTACAACAAGAAGTTGAGTATGATGTTCAAAATGTTGAAGCCTTTGAATCTGTATTACTAGATGAAGTGGAAAGGTTGAGTCAACATGATATAGTTCTGAATGAGGAAGTGAATACCCAGCAGATAATTTATGAATTGAAAGAAGAGAACTCTAATCAGCTTAAGCTAATTGAGAAGCTGAGAGAAGAGAATAAAAGTTAAAAGATGAATTGTTAAAGAAAGAGTTGATAATTGCTGAACTTGAAGAAGATAAAGAGTCAAATTAAAAGAACTTTGAAGTGATACTCAAAGACTGTGACTTGATTGAAGAAAAATTCAAGAAGTTAAAAGAAGATCATGAGAAATTGAAAGAAGAATTTGAAGGTATGAAAGATAGTTTGAGATCCCAATCACCTGAATTAGTTATTGTATTTGAAGTTCAACCAATTGATGTAGAAAGAATGTCTGAGGCGGATAAAGGGAAGAGAAAGATAGATGATATAGATGTGTTAGTTTTAGCTGAATCATCATCTAATCCTATGTCTAAAATACAAAAGATAGTATCTGAGCCTTTGATTCATGAAAGTGAAGAAGCTGAAGTTCAAGAGAGAATTGGTGCTCTAGAAGATTTAGAACAAGAATTCTCAGATGCATGGTATGATGAAGTGTTAGAAGCAGAAGATATTGATTAAGCTGCTTATTCTCCTATTAAGGCTATTACTGAAGATATTCCTATTGATGTTGATGACAAGTATAATCATCTGGTTAAGAAGAAGTACAACAGAGTATTTTTGGATGGTCTCTTTGTGTCTCAAATCAATGAAGAATATGAGAAATGTGTAATTGCTGAATCTATAGCTCCAGTGGATCCTGATGAAATTATTATTAAACACGGAGAATGGAATCCGATGCATGAAAGTATTAATATTGAAGAGCTTTCATCATCAGAATTACATCATCCTGATCCAGAGAATATGACTACTGTTGAGCTGAGATTGTGGTTACAATCAAGAAATTATCCACGAAAGAAATTAAACCGATTGCAAGCTGAATCATTAAGAAATTTGGTAAGAAATTTTCAAGAAACTGAAAAACAAAACAATAGAATGATTGTTCTTGATATGGATAATCCTTAATAATTGGAAATTACAAAGAGAACTAAAATTCTGAAGCCTCATGAATTTAAAGAAATGGAATTAGTGAGACAGGGTCATGAAAGAAGAAAGGAATTGATGAGTATGTTTCCAGAAACTGAGAAACAAGCATAGCAAGTGTCTATTGATCAAAATTAGTTATGGAATAAAGCAAGAACAGCTGGTGATCTAGAGGAATGTATTGCAAAAAGGCCAATCAATTTCTAAATTGCTCAATGCAATGATTGTGCCAGATACTACAAAGAATGTAAATATCGTTGCATGGAAGTACGATGAGATTTTTGATGCGTTTTTAATCAAACGAGTAAATGCTATTTATGATGTGTATCA
Organism: Flaveria sonorensis; assembly: GCA_025506505.1. Lineage (NCBI taxonomy): Eukaryota > Viridiplantae > Streptophyta > Magnoliopsida > Asterales > Asteraceae > Flaveria > Flaveria sonorensis. Next base: position 31,021,292 of record CM046423.1, read on the forward strand.
TTTTTACTCAAGCATCATAGCATTACCTGTTCAAGATCTCAAAGAGTTAAACAAATTACCTTTGACTAATCCAACAAAGTCTGCTCGAGGTGAAAATTTTGTGAAACTTCTAAATAGAGGTATTTCCAGAATGGAGTTATTTCTCAAGACCCGATGTGATCAAGAGGACAAAGAATATCTCAAGTCAATAAAAAGTAAAAGAAGGTTAGCAGATCAACCAGAAGAAGAAGAAAAATTTCTAGATGCTTACAGTGACCAATATTTTAAGAAAGTTACAAATCCTGGATTAAAGGTGATTGATGGGACTCAAATGACAAAACCAATTTTAAGATGGTTTTATAATGCTGACTCATTCGAATTGAAGTTAGTTTGAAACTTAGATGACTGGGATCAAGACATGATTTCATTATTTGGAGTGTTTGAACTGAAACTTCTACATCCGAGCTATATCTCATTTTTGTCCATACGAAAGTTTGAACAAGTTGCATTAGACGTTGCAGAGAATAATCGAAAGTATTTTATGACAATTATTAAAGTGATGGAAAGAATTGCATTACGTAAATCTCTAGCATATGCAAATATTGTGAAGAAAGATATAAAGTCAATTGAGTTTATGCGAATTTCGAGCAAGGGTGTGGTAGATTAAAACTAATAAGTCAAAGCCAGAGCAAGCAATTATAGCAAGCAAGTTTAAATCAGCAATCAAGAAAGCATTGAAGGAACTCGAGCTGTACAAAGACAAGCCGATGTTCAAAATCAAAGAAGAACCTGAAGATTTTTTTTGAAGACTGAAGACAATGTGAATCGTAAGGGGAGTATTGTTGAAGCTCCTAAAAGATTAACATTTTATCTTTATATGTTTTTTTTGTCATAGTATAGGGACTTATTTTGTAAATCTATGTTTCTTTGTTTCTTGATAGTATAAATAGTATATTTTATGTAATGTGCAGTGTAGACTTAAGACTTAAGACTTGAGACTAGAGAATACAGACGTAGACAAACGAACTGTAACCCTTACACATTGTATCCAGTGCATTTGTTATCAATGAAATCTATGAGGGAAGAGCCTGCAAAATCAAGAGCCACCATCAAAGCCAAACAGAATAAGTCTGTTGACAGACTAAAGATGGTGAGCTTCTTGAAGCTGTATGGGTTCTCAGGAAGGAGACTTGGTCCAATGTCTCTATCCACTATGGATGAGCACATTAGAGTGATCAAGCAGAAAATTAAGAGGTGTGAGCTGGTTAACTTGCAATCTCCACTAAGACAGGTTGCACCTGAAGTTGAGGTCAAGGTTGAACCCCAAGAGATAACATAACCTGGACGCAGTGCTACATCTCAGCTAGCTTCATCTTCTGACCCACAGTAGGGTCCTAATCCCTCTCTGATGAAATCAACTTAAAACACATGTTAAACATGAACATATTAGAACAATATTCAATATGAACAGGCTGATTCCCCCAAGGATCTTTTCAAAATCTCTCAATAATCAACAAACAAGAACCATGGTGTGAAAACCCATGATTAATGCTATGATATCAGTGTGTGAATGTTTGTATGTGATTGTATGATTGCTAGTGCTTGGATGATAATATCTGCTTGATTGATTGATTGTTCAAAAGCTTACAAAGGATTAGGATAGTATACTATTTATAGCCTATACACAAAGCTATATACAATTACTGAATTACCCTTAAATTACATAAATAATCCTAAGTCTATAAGCTGTCTGCTAGGGATGATTAGTTGTCCGCTATGGATGTTAAGCTATCCACTGTGGAAGTCAGGTAGCATGTCCGTTGTGCCTTGGATGCTATCGGCTGTGAACACTTGTGTGTTTGCTTGTATGTTGTCCGCTGTGGAATGTTCATCCACTGTGGATGAACATCCGCTGTGGATAGTTCATCAGCTGTGGACTTAGGCATCCGCTGTGTGTGTAGTTCACCCGCAATGGGCACTTGGACTTGTTCTTCATCCGCTGCATCCTATTGTACATCCGCTATGGGTAGTTCTTCATCCGTTGCCGACACTTGGTCAAAATTTCTTTTATCTACAATCCTGAAAAAGAAACTTAAACACTGATTAGTGAATTTTATGATTGTTAATGATGCTATTGTGTTAGTTAATGATTGCTGGGATGTTAGAACACATTATGCTTGTTATATGTTTGATTATGGCAAGCATCATCCTTTAAAGCATTAATCCATTAATGCACTTGTTGAGTCCAACAATACTCCACCTAAGGATGATGTTGTCATTCTTTTAATGATTGCTTGTTACTGTTTTGTTTGATAGAAACAATGTGTGTGAGTTTGATATGAAAGATTGAACTGATTATGTGTTATCTCTTAAACAGTTTGATTGCATGATGTATGTTATTGAAATGGTTTGTTTGTTCACAGTGGATGAACATTTGTTCATGCGTTGTGGACACTTTGAAAATTTGCTTGATTGCATACAGCGGATGAACATTTGTTCATGCGCTGTGGACATTTGAAAATGGTGTGTTTGATTGTACACAGCGGATGAACATTTGTTCATGCGTTGTGGACACTTTGAAAATTTGTTTGATTGCACACAGCGGATGAACATTTGTTCATGCGCTGTGGACACTTGAAAATGGTGTGTTTGATTGTACACAGTGGATGAACATTTGTTTGTTTCTTGCACTGCCAAGAGATCAATCTTGATCCAAGAAACTGACAACCACCTTTTTGCTTTCAAAATCCCGAAGGAGGGAACAATTGTCAGTCATATGTCGGAACCATCCACTGTCAACATACCATATGTTGTCAGGCCTTCTTTGATGTCCCTACAAAAAAAGAAATTAGTTAGTTGGTGCAACCCAAGCCATGATGGTCTTGGGTTTTCCGTTTTTCCCTACGATACAAATTTCTTCTAGAATGGCATTGTCGCTGGTTTAGGAATTCTAGTTACACTAGTTTTCCTTTGATTATTTTTAGCTCTATCAGGAGAAGTACTTTGAGCCCTTCTCCTTTGAGAGTTAATGTCTGGTGACTGTCTGTTTTGAGACTTATGTCTCCTTGTTGGTTGTTTAAAGTTGTCATAAAATGTTTTATCACTGTTTAAAACAACTTTTTGGTGAGGAGTTTGTCTTGGAACTCCTCTTTTTTCTTAATTTGAACACTTGTTTGTTTCTCAGTTGATTTCTGAACTTGAGCCTGTTTGTTTTGCTTTTTATTTTTTTTATTGAAAAAACAATTTTGCTATGCTGTGGTTATTTCTTTCACAAATTGAACAATAGTTGTGAAAATAGCATATTTCAGTACTGTGATTATTCATGTTACAGTACTTATAGTATTTACCATACTTGCATTTTTCAGTGGAGTGTGTGTATTGATCACACCACTCGCAATATGGTAACTCTGATTTTGTTTGTTTGTTAGTAACTTTTGTCTTCAAATTTCATTTTGAGGGAATTTCAAAAGTTACTGTTTGTTGTTTTGGCTGAATTGTGGCTTTGCCTTTCCCTTTATTTACCTGTTTAGGAGAGACAATGGAAGTTATAGTTTTCCTTCCACCAGAATAGATATCAAAACCTTTAATCTGTTTCATTTGTTTGTTTGATGTATCAGCCACACTTGAAACCTTTTGAGTTTCAGTAATTAGCTGAGTTGGCTCATCATCCAATAAATCATCTTCATCGTCATATGTTGTTTATTCATCAAATTCATTATTCTCTCCTTGATAAAAGTCAGTTGATTTAATTTATGGTGATACTGAACTTTTAACAAATTTTATGAAAGGTGATTTTGATGTTAATGGTGATTTTGATGATGATGATGATGATGATGATTGTTTGGAATCATCAGTCTTTTCATGAATGTTAGGAGATTCATCCTGTTTGTTGGTCATTAAGTCAGGTAAAGGAATATAATTATCATTGTAAGATGGGCTGACCTTGTTATATCCTAAACCTGACGGGTCTTTGAATACCCTTTGTTGAGCAAGAACTTCTTCAAACTTCTTGTTGCTTACTTGAAACTTCTGAAGTTTTACTTCAGTTTCAGCATGCAATGCTTTTGATTCAGTCAATGATGCAGAGAGGTGCTCAACTTGAGCTGCTAGTGTTAATTTCTCAGACATTAGTTTATCTAAGTCATTTTGTAATGAAAGTATTTTGGTTGCATATTGTTTATGTTCTGATTTTAAACTTTCATTTAAAATGTTTATTTTTATAACTTTCTTCGAAAGTTTGTCTGCATGCTCTCTATATCTGTTGACCTCCTAAATACATGCCTGTGTGCAGAGGTGCTCTTTTACCTCTTTCGGGATGTCTGATATTTTATCTTCAATATCTGCCATAAGGGCATGATCTGGAGATGGAATTTCAGCCTCATACAGGCTCCAGTCACATTCACCATCTTGTTTGATTATCATTGCAGAAGATTTTGAATGTTGATTTGGACTGTACTGTGTGATTTGTGGTGGGGTTGGTGCAGCTGGAATACTGATTGGAGGTGGCACCTGTCTGTTAGAATGATAACCACTGGATGTTTGTACCTGATGTGTGTTTCTGTCAACTCTTGGCTATTGACATTCTCTTGAAAAGTGTCCATAGAGCTGACAATTATATGAAAGGCCCCATCCCCGGAGACCCCACAGTTGGTCATTCATAGCATCATTCATTATTAAAACATCTTAAATCACATTATTATAAGAAAACAATCACAGCGGAATAATTTAACCAAAAACCATTTTTTGCTTTAATGATTACTTTTGCCAAATAATACATTGTTGTTAGAGTTACAAAAGAATATTTAGTTGCACTACAAGAAAAAAATATCATAATTGTATAAATGGATGCCAGTCTCCATTCACCAAGTAGCTTCAGCCGTGCCATCCTCAGCAACATCCTTACCTGCCAACTTATATACATATATAAAAAGTCAGCGTTGCTAAGTGAGTCCTAGTTTAATAATATAGAAAATATACTTTGGTAAACTTCACATGGTGATCATTCATCATCGTACATAATCCATAATTAAGAGATTCTTTATCTTTCGTTCTTTCATTATCTTTCACTTTCATTAACTAGGATCGCATAAAGCAAGAGCCTACATTGTTGGTTGGCAACAGATGCCGAACCCTTGTCGGTACACATTAATAAGTGGTAGCTAACCCCCGATAGTTGATCCACACTACTAGGCACGAAGCCTGCTCATGAACTTGGATCCCATTAGTTTATTGGTCAATCACAAGGATTAGACCCCGGATGTGCCTTTCTTGGACTGAAACTGCCACACATCAGTTGAGCTAATGACAACATGGTCGTGAACCTCCGCTGGAAAAGCTTGCAAGGCTTTTCACCTTTTTTTAGGGCCGTGGGGTAACATTTATTAAGTTTTACTGTCCTTCTTTTATTCCCTTGTGTCCACTTATTATGAATAATACTTTTCTAATATTATTACCTTAAAGTCACATATCATGAAACAGTAATAATTATTCATAGCAAGCAGCCCATAAGAAGGTAAATAAAACATTTGAAACATTGAACAAGCATAAACCCCATAAAACATAAGTTCTTAACATTTGAACTCTATTCCCAAAATTTCAGAAAAACTAGTGTTCACAGCGCATGAGTAACTTATATATTGGACGGCTTAAAGTACTTAAGTATCCACAGCGGACAACCTAAGTCTACAGCGGACAGCCAAGGTCCACCACGGATGAGTAAAACACTAAGTGTTCGCACCGGATGAACATAGTCCAATGCGGATGAATAACATCCACAGCAGATAACTAAAAGTGTACAGCGGATGAAATAAGTACATAGTGGATAACCAACATCCACAGTGGACGTACAAATTTTCTAAGGGTTCACAGCGGACAGTCCACAGCGGATAACCAACATCCACAGCGGACAACTTAAAACTCCTTAAGTGTCCACAGCGGACATCCTACATTTCTAAGTGTCCACAGCGGACACACAATGTCCACAGTGGATGACCATCATTCATAGCAGACACTTGTTCAGTACCTGCGATGCAACTTATGAAGTTTTCCAATCTCAAACATCATTCTAGCCAGAACTTAGCATAGATCTAACATGTTACAAGCTTAAAACATAACAAACATCATCACAACATCATAGAAATCACTTAAAACCAACATACTTCAAACACAACCATACACCATGTAAAACTCATAGTTTAGTTAGGAAAAACAGCAGTTATAATGCATATCATCCCCAAAACAAGTAGAAAACATGTAAAAGAGGGGATCTAGAACTCACTTCTCAGCAGCTTTTGAGTGAAACACCACAACCCGAGAGCTAACAAGAATATCTAACACCTAAACACATAAAACAAACCACCAACACAAGAAAACACATAAAAATAGGTTCATTTCTAATTGTCCACAGCGGACACACAATGTCCACAGTGGATGACCATCATCCACAGCGGACACTTATTCAGTACCTGCGATGCAACTTATGAAGTTTTCCAATCTCAAACATCATTCTAGCTTGAACTTAGCATAGAATTAACATGTTACAAGCTTAGAACATAACAAATATCATCACAACATCATAGAAATCACTTAAAACCAACATACTTCAAACACAACCATACACCATGTAAAATTCATAGTTTAGTTAGGAAAAACAGTAGTTATAATGCATATCAGCCCCAAAACAAGTAGAAAACATGTAAAAGAGGGGATCTAGAACTCACCTCTCAGCAGCTTTCAAGTGAAACACAACCAGAGAGCTAACAAGAATATCTAACACCTAAACACATAAAAGAAACCACCAACACAAGAAAACACATAAAAATAGGTTCATTAGCTCGAACCCAGCAGAAAATCAAGAAGAAATCTTCTGGAAATCTCACCTTTCGAAGAACTTGAGCTTTCTCTCTCTAAAACTGGATGGGGTTTTCTTTTCCAAGCCTTCAGCCGAATTGTGCATGAGAGAGAGGGTCATGGGCGGCCTTACCACCTTTTTGAAACCCATTATGGGTAAGTTTACCTTTTGTACACCTTCACCTCTTAACCTTTTGGATATTTATCTTTTCTTCTTTACTTTTCTTTTCTTTGAATTTTTTGGGTGTTACATTATAGCACCTCACTTTTGTCTTATCAAAACCAATCCTGGTTTTCTTATACATGTTCAATCCCTGATTTCTTTGTAGAAACCTTTTAGATCTGTATGCAATCATAGCCATGGACCATTGAAGATCCTTTTCTTCTACCATATCTGGTGGAAGTTCATCTAAATCTTGCTGAATGATCTGTGATGGTGTTAGACTTGCACCTAAAAATGCTTCAAAGCTTCTAGAAAAGGCTGCATAAGCTGCCTTTTGCTCTTCACTTTGCAGGATTAGAGTAAGAGTATCCATTGGCTTTTCAAGTCTATGTATGTTGTTGGTTTGAGGTTTTGGCTATTTGTTTGAGCTAGAGGTATGTGGATGTTGTTTACTCTGAGGTGTTGCTTCATGTGAAGCATGCACACCAGTCTTTTTAGACTTATGTTTGTTGCTGGATGATTCAGGTACTGAGAAGAATGACGTATCACTGGAGTCCAAAAATTCTTCCTTTTCTTCTTCTCCAGTGCTTGTCAGAAATGCACTGTCTGTTTGTTGTGGTTCTTTAAATTTGTAAGCCTTTACATGTCTGATGTGATTGTTATTGCTAGATTTTTCATCCATTTCCAGTGCTTCAACCTTGGCAACTAGTGAGTCAAGGGATAAGGCTTCCAAATCCAGTGTTGCTTTCATCAATGACACTAACTGAGTCCAGCTTTCAGGCAGTGTGTGCAACATCGTTTTGTTGATTTCAACAGCATCATATTTCAGTCCATATATAATCATTTCATTTACTAACTGGACATATCTATGTAGTTGTTGTGGGATAGATTCTCCCTGAATGTGATAGAAAGTTTCATATTGGGTCCTCAATTTTTCTTTCTTGATTTCCCATATTTCTTCACTTCCTTCACACATTGTGTGAAGAACTTTCCACAATTCATGAGCTATTTTGAAATTCACAACACTAGTCAAAATTTCAAAAGGTAATGTCATTGCTAGTATACTGTATGTATTCATGTCTGTTTTGACCCTCTTGAGGTGATCACCAACTATGTTTTTCAAGCTAACTGGCTTTTGTATTTTGTAATCTGGTCCAAGAGTCAAAGGAATGAAAGGACCCTTGGTTATTGAAGTCCATAAATCAGGGTCTTGAAAAATTATCCAGTTCCTGAACATTATCTTCCATTGTTTGAAGTCTGACTTATTCCTTAGTATGGATGGTTTTAGACCACTGTTTGTTCCCGAAATTTCATCAGCCATGATTGTTTAATTTTAACCTAACATTTTAAGTTAAATTTGTTTGATGATTTTAGCTTGATGAGAAACTTGTTTAATCCTAAGGTCTCTAGGATTTGTTTGTTGTTGATAAACCCTTTTTAATTAAATTTACCAAATAAAGGAAATTAATTATTTAATTAAAATCCAATGATATGTCACTTTCAAATCCAATGACAAGAAATGAATATTCTGTGAAAGGAATGTCAACTTTCTAATTAATGCGGTCAATAGAAAGTCAAAACCCTAAAAACACAAAAATTGTTTTTAACAGATTACTTTTTTGATCAAAAAGTAACTTTTTGAAAAAGTTCAAAAGAAGATTTTGGATCTTCTTTGAATTTTCTGTTGAACCAACACAATCTCTGTAGATTGTGAGGGTTATGAATGATCAAACCTAGGGTTTATTCTAGGGTTTTTGGTGGCAGCTATGCTGTTCTTCACAGAATCAACAATCGATTTGTTGATTGAAGAACAAAAACCTAATTCAAGTGAGTTTTTCACTAGATTATGATGATTTTAAACACTTTGAACGATTCAAAATATTCAAAAAAATGTGTGTTTGATGAAAATTTGATGAAACAGTACTCGAATGACTGTTTTATCAAAAACCTTAAACCGATAAGGTTTTTCAGGTAATGAGATGATTCTAGTTTGAAAATAGTGTTTGAATGATGAAAATTGATAGAACAATATCCGTGTATTGTTATATCAGAAAACCCTTTAAATCCGATGAGGTTTTAGTGAGTTTTGTGATGAACACATTTGAAAATCGTGTATGAATGATGTTTAGAGCTGTAAACACACAAAAACTTCTTCAAATTGAACAAAAACAGATTATTCAATCATATTTTGAACATTTGATGAATGTTTAAAATAGAATAAGGTTTTTGTGAAGATTTTTTGCTCGAAAATGTATGGTTTGAAGCCAATGAACCACTGATATCATCTTGTTGATTGAGAGGATCGAAAATCAATGTATGATTTGAGCCAAGGCTCTGATACCACCTAATGAAATCAACTTAAAACACATGTTGAACATGAACATATTAGAACAATATTAAACATGAACAGGTTGATTCCCCCAAGGATCTTTTCAAAATCTCTCAATAATCAACAAACAAGAACCATGGTGCAGAAACCCATGATTAATGCTATGATATCAATGTGTGAATGTTTGTGTGTGATTGTATGATTGCTAGTGCTTGGATGATAATATTTGCTTGATTGATTGATTGTTCAAAAGCTTACAAAGGATTAGGGTAGTATGCTATTTATAGCCTATACACAGAGCTATATACAATTACTGAACTACCCTTATGTAAACGAAAATTACATAAATAATCCTAAGTCTATAAGCTGTCCGCTATGGATGATTAGCTGTCCACTGTGGATGTTAAGATGTCCACTATGGAAGTCAGATAGCATGTCCGCTATGCCTTGGATGTTGTCCGCTGTGAACACTTGTGTGTTTGCTTGTATGTTGTCCCCTGTGGAATGTTCATCTGCTGTGGATGAACATCCGTTATGGACAGTTCATCAGCTATGGACTTAGGCATCCACTGTGTGTGTAGTTCATCCGCTGTGGGCACTTGGACTTGTTCTTCATCCCCTGCATCCTCTTGTACATCCTCTGTGGGCAGTTCTTCATCCGCTACCGACACTTGGTCAAAATTTCTTTCATCTACAATCCTGAAAAAGAAACTTAAACACTGATTAGTGAATATTATATTTGTTAATGATGCTATTGTGTTAGTTAATGATTGATTAGATGTAAGAACACATTATGTTTGTTATATGTTTGATTATAGCAAGCATCATCCGTTAAAGCATTAATCCATTAATGCACTTGTTGAGTCCAACACTCTCTTTTTGAATCTATGAAGGAAAAGGACCCAACTGAGCAGGAGAAAGATGAAACATCTGGTACTCAAGACCAACCTCCTCAGTTAAAATACATAAAGAGGAAAAGGATGGCCATCAGAAGGGATAATAAGAAGAAGAAGAAGAAGTCCAAGGCATCCACCTCTGCACCTCAGGATGAGTCAGAACATTCTAAGGGTGATCAAGAAGAGACTGCTTAACCAACTCCACTTATTATAGAGCCTCTTGCTATTAAGAGACCCATCCTGTCTTGGGCATTTGCTACTAACCCAGACAGATGGTATGTCACTAGAGATCAAGGGGATCAAGATGTGTATTTCTAGCAAAACATACTTGACCTTACTCGGCATGATCTCTTTGACATGAGAAGGTACTTTGAAAGTTTTGAGGAATCCTCACCAGCTGATGATGAAAGGAATGGTCTTGATTCAGATGAGGACTGTCAACAGATGAAGATAAAGATTCAAAGTTGTCTTTTAGTTTGCTAGAATCACCCTAGGGGGAGTTTGTAAGGATTATACTTAGAGGCAGATGCAACCAAAGAGCTCTCAGCATGCACATGTGAAGTACAAGGAAGTTACTTTGAAAGATTTGATACAATTCAATGAAATAAACTAAGTATCAAATCTTTCGAAGCCAAATGACCAGTTATTCTGAAGCCAAAGATGAAGTCTTCTAAAGCTTCAAGACAAAGTCTTCTAAAGCCAAGAGACTGATTTCTTCTAAAGACAGAGAAGACATGCTTTATCTGACTTACTTTTGACAAAAGCTGAACCACTTTTTGCTGCCATTTCTGAAGACTCACCAACTTATATGAGTTGGTGAAAAGTCCATACTTTTTTCAACTATAGATTATGGTCTTAGTGTCTGTAACTTTCTACTTATATACTTTTATCCTTTTTGTATTAGATAACGATGTGAGCTATGGCATGTTATAGTCACTAGTCAAAAGGCAATCTTCCTTTTGACTTTACATTGATCTTGTTGTCTAAATTAGTGTTTCCAACTTGCCTTCAAAGTATGGCTGGCTGTAGGATATAGTATAAAGTATTTCAGGTACCAGTCCATAGGACTAAGCCATGCAACACTTTGTAAAACACTTGAGAGCAATATACATCATTCTTGAAAACCATCTTATTGTGTTTTGCTTGTGTTCTTATCTTGTGTTCATTATTTCAATATACCCAGTTCCCTATTTGATCTGTTAAGTATGATAAATCTCTCAATCCCTGTGAAACTGTTGCATTGACCCGCTTCACCGGTCCTGCACTATCCTTTAGACCTCAACCAACCAATTCCTAACCTTGAATTCTATGATGATAAAGACATGGGATTCAATGATTATCATTAGTCTCTCTACTCTTTGCCTACTCAAGGAGAGATGAGTGCTCCTGACACTCCCATGTCTAGCCTAGATCATCCAGCCACTACTAACGTGGATCTCTCTAAACATGTTCAAAAGGTCCATGTGGAAGAGGCTCTCACTTTTGCAAGTGATTACATCATTTAGACCTCAACCATGACAACCCAGCCTTGACACTTCTTATGAAGTAGTCATGGAGCAGGGGAAATCTAGAGACCAAGAACAAATATCTGGTGGTGAGAGGGATGACTTTGGTTATGTAATCTCATCTCCCCATGATTCTTCTGATGAAGATGAGGGGAGTATGAAACAAAAAGTCCAAAAATTGACAGATACATGTTGTCACACCCTCAATTTCCACAAACGGGGTTTTATCGTTAGGCGCGTGACATACCAGGATCTCAGCCGTTAGTTACACCAAACGAAACATTTATTACAAAACATAGCTATTCATTAATAATAAAAATTCCCAAATATATAGTCAACAAAGAAATCATGAAAATACTTGCGGGAGCATAATCAATCTTAATTCAAATGGCGCAAACACGCGCAAACCATTTAAATGTTATTTGCAAAAACGTTGATTAATCATTTAAACCAATCAGTGATGAATGCACTAATGAGATGCTCCTAGCCGTGCACACCTTAAGAACCTGAAAGAAACATTATAAAGTGTGAACATAGGGTTGGTGAGTTCAGAGATTTTGATAAACAGTAATATAATCAAAAGAAGAATCATTAAACAAAGTAATATAAGTAGATAGCTAGTCTACATAACAAGTTACATAGTTTATGAAGTTCGCAACCGAAGCTGACAATGTAAATGTATGCCTAGGCTGTGGTTACTAGACCACAGCAACAGTTGTTAGGTCAATTTAACACCCATTTGACATGCAGTCGTGCTAGCGGGACTCAAACCCAATAGATCTACTCAGAATTACCTCGCTAAAGTACATAAATTAATGGTTCGAAGGTGAGGACTTAGTTTGGTAAAACACTAGTAAACATGTGATAATACTTCATGTTCCCTGTTTCCCGAGCAGCCACTATAAATAATGTTTTTATGACCAACAAATTTGTTTTTCATTCCAAATTAAACTTTTTAAATAACAATGTGCGGGTCTACATCGACTAAATCTGACGATTTCAAAACGCGGATGAAGTTGTGTGTTTCAAGCTATGCGATAAAACTTAAAATCTAAGATGGAATATGGTAAATCCTTTGCTGATGATAAATCTCAAGATGAATTGTCGGTGCGAAATTTGTATCTGTCAAACCTTCAAATTGCAAAGAACAAACCTAGTTAGAGCTGTTCAAATAGCTCGACGCTCAAAGCTTTTTCAAAAATAGCTCGAAAAGTTGCTCGTTCGATTTTGGCTCGATTGTAAACGAGCCGAGCCGCTCGGTTCGGTTTGTAAACGAAACGAGCACGAGCAAAGGTAAGCTCGCTCGGTTTCGCTCAGATTATTTTTAAATATAACTTTTATATATTATATAAATATGTAATATGTTAGTTTATTTATTTATAGTTTAGGACATTACCATTTTACCCTTGCTTTATATAAATATGTATATATATATATATATATATATATATATATATATATATATATATATATATATATATATATATATAATCCTCATGCATAACCCAGAACACACACACAATGCGAGACACAAAAACAACCATTGTCATCATTCAACTCATAAGAACAAAACACACGCAATACCCCACATACATGAATACGTACCAGCATGCATGAACCCCCATACATCCACCTATGGTAACACACACGTAATAATTTATGCATCAACCATATATATATGGGTTCATACTACACCAGCCATACATATCACCATCATAATACATCACCTATTTATATGTAAGTATACCAATAACTATTCTATAAAGTCTTACTAGATTCACTTATACAAACAATCAAGCACACAAAATTCACATACAAAACATAACACACATGCACATTAAAGAACACATAAACCAAACACACAGCAAGACACACACCATCACATAAGAACACATACATACACCCACATACATCAAAATAGTAGAATACGCTCACACGACACATATATGAACATCTATAACATCACATACGCAGAAACATACCCACTCAAAATCGCATAAGCACATACATATCAACAAAGAACACAACGGCAACCACCAGCCAACCCATAACCCTCAGAACTAACCCGATCAACCGCAACCGAACACCCATACGGATGTACACGACGAAACAAACACAAATAAACAAGCGAGGGATCATACTGGTTGATGCAGGAGATTCGGTTGGTGACCAGAACAAAGGAAAATGATAACGGTTTCGAGTGGCGACCGGGTCAACGAAAATTATGATGGAGCGGTAAAGATGGATTGTGAGAGGCTTACAATGACACAAATTTGCAGGATCAAACGACTTCTGGTGATCACTTGAGGTGGTTGGGCTGCCGCAAAGGTGTGGAATGATTAGGGTTAGAGTTAGTTTGCGATGGTGATGATGTGAATGAAGAGGAAGCCATGGGTAGGGGGTTAGGATTACTTAATGGAATCAAGTTTTGCAGGTTGACAACATTAGTCCCTCCACTAAGGATAATGGTCCAAAACAAATTATTATTTGTTAATTAGTTTATATTAGGTTTAATTAAGCTATAAAGGGTTCGAACTAACTCTAAAGGTTTATTATTTTCACTCGTAGTTATCGGATTTAATGAATATAATGGAAAATAATTGAATGGTGGAAAGTTAGGTTAATGATGTATAATCTGAAGAACACGGGTTGTCACATCATCCCCTTGTTGAAGGAATTTTTGTCCCGAAAATTAGGACATCAGGTTTGCGAAGAACACCAGATTCAGCTATCTGTATTGTATGAAGAATGTTGTCAGAGGACTTAGAAACTACCCAAAGGAAGGAATATAATGGTTTCACGAGAGTTGTGACATCATCCCCTTATTGAAGGGAATTTCGTCTCGAAATTTAAGGAAAATATGTCATAAGAAGGATACCTTAAGAAGTGGTTGCCTAATCTTTGAACAGTTGCGGGTACCTCTTTTTCATCTGATCTTTGCGTTCCCAGGTAAACTCTGGTCCACGCTTTGAATTCCATCTAGCGCACACAATAGGAATCTTGCTATGCTTTAAGGTCTTGACTTCTTGATCCATAATCTCAACTGGTTCCTCAATGAAATGAAGCTGATCATTAACCTCTAGTTCCTCCAATGGAAAGATAAGTGATTCATGAGCTAGGAACTTCTTCAGGTTTGAAACATGGAACACGTTATGAACACCATCGAGTTCCTCAGGTAAGTCTAGCTGGTAAGCTACTGGGCTGATTCTATTGACAATCTTAAACGGTCCAATGTATCTAGGGTTTAGTTTATCGCGCTTCCCAAAGCGTATTACACACTTCCAATATGAAACTTTCAATAACACCTTGTCACCGACTTGAAATTCCAAAGGCTTTCTCCTTTGATCTGCATAACTTTTCTGATGATCTTGAGCTGCAGCCATACGGTTTCGTATCTGAACAATCTTCTCTATGGTTTCATGAACAAGCTCAGGACCAGTTAACTGACTATCACCAACTTCTATCCAATAAAGGGGTGATCTACACTTTCTACCTTAAAGTGCCTCAAATGGTGCAGCCTTAATGCTCGTGTGATAACTGTTGTTGTAGGAAAATTCAACCAAAGGAAAATGACTTTCCCAACTATTCCCAAAGTTTATAACGCACGCCCTAAGCATATCTTCTTGGGTCTGAATCGTGCGTTCTGTCTGCCCATCTGTCTGTGGATGATAAGTCATGCTCATATCCAAATGAGTGCCTAGTGATTTCTGTAGTGACTGCCAGAAGTGCAACGTGAATCGTGCGTCACGATTAGAGATAATCGAGAGTGGCACGCCATGTCATGACATAATTTCCTTCAAGTAAATCTATGTTAGGTTATCCATCTTGTAGTTCTCACGAATGGCCAAGAAATTTGCTGATTTTGTCAAACGATCCACTATCACCCAAATGGTATCATTTCCAACTTGTGAACGAGGTAGCTTAGTGACAAAATCCATAGATATGTTCTCCCACTTCCACCCTGGGATCTTCGATTGTTGAAGCAAACCTAACGGTTTCTGATATGATCAAACACTAAGACACGTAAGTGGCAATTTTAGCTTTCATGTTAGGCCACCAATAAATGACCTTCAGATCTTGGAACATCTTGTCAGATCCAGGATGTACCAAATAGCGGGACTTGTGAGCTTCATCCATCACCAATTGCTTAAGATTCTCGAACAATGGAATCCAAACCCAATCTTCATTGTAACGAAGCCCATCGGGTTTTTCTTGAAACAATTTCTCAGCTCCTCTAAGAGATTCTGACTTGATGTCTTCTCTTGTAATGCCTCAACCTGGGCATTCTTAATTTTGTATTGGTAGATCTGAATGAATTGTTAGTTGTAACGCACAGATACGATGAGGCTTTAGGGTTTCCTTACGACTAAGGGCATCGACTAGCACATTAGCCTTTCACTGTTGATACTTGATGGCACAATCCTAATCGTTTAAAAGTTCTAACCACCGTTGTTGTCTCATGTTCAACTCCTTCTGTTCATAAATGTGCTGAAGTCTCTTGTGATCAGTGAAGATCATGCACTTGGTTCCATAAAAGTAGTGTCTCCAGATCTTAAGTGTAAATACCATAGCTCCCAACTCTAAGTCATGAGTTGTATAGTTCTTCTCATTTACCTTAAGCTGTCTTGATGCATAAGCTATCACTTTCTCAGGCTGCATCAACACGCAACCCAACCCTTGGATTGACGCGTCGCAATACACCACAAAGTCATTTATTCCCTCTGGCAACGCCAAAATTGGTGCGCTGCACAACTTGTCTTTAAGCGCTTGGAATGCCGCTTCCTCGTTACTGCCCCACTTGTAAACGATTCCTTTATGGGTTAGGGCAGTCAGCGTTGTGCAAATTTAAGAATCCTTCTATGAAACGTTGATAATAACCCTCTAATCCAAGAAATTGGTGCACCTCAGTAGGCGTCGTCGGCCCAGGCCAATTCTTGATTGTCTCAATCTTCGACAGGTCAACATGAATACCATTCTTGTTAACAACATGCCCTAGAAATTGTACTTCTCTCATCCAGAAGTCACACTTAGAGAACTTGGCATATAGTTGTTCTGACTTCAAAAGCTCTAGAATAAGTCTTAAATATTCCTCATGTTCCTCCCTATTCTTGGAATAAATTAGTTTGTCATCAATGAAGACGATGACAAACTTATCTAAATAGGGTTTACAGACACGGTTCATGAGGACCATAAAGACTGCAGGCACATTTGTCAATCCAAATGGCATGACTGCAAACTCAAAATGCCCGTATCGATTTTTGAAAGCTGTCTTGGATATATCTTCTTCTTGAACCCTAAGTTGATGATACCCAGATCTCAAATCAATCTTTGAGTAGTAACTCGATCCTTGCAGTTGATCAAATAAGTCATCGATGCGTGGAAGAGGGTAACAATTCTTTATTTTAACCTTGTTTAGTTCCTGGTAGTCAATGCACATCTGAAAGGTTCCATCTTTCTTCTTCACGAATAACACCGGTGCTCCCTAAGGTGAAGAACTAGGGCATATGAACCCCTTGTCTAATAGTTCCTCCAACTGTTTCGACAATTCTTGAAGTTCGTTTGGTGCTAAACAATTCGGCGCCCGAGCAATAGGGGCAGCTCCTAGTGTCGGTTCGATCTGAAACTCGACTTGCCTGTGTGGAGGAAGACCAGGCAAGTCCTCTAGAAACACTTTAGGAAAGTCCTTAACGATAGGAATATCCTTGATCCGTTTCTCCTCCATGGTATTTTCAGTAACTAAGGCCAAAATCACTGAATGTCCCTTCCGCAGACATTTCTGAGCCTTCATGTAGGAAATAATACCAACCACGGCACTACACTTATCACCTTCCACTGTGAGTATCTCTCCATTAGGCAAAGGTAGTCGAATGAGTTTCTTGATAAAAATGATTTCGGCTTGGTTACTAGACAACTAATCCATACTGACCACGACATCAAAACTACTGAGTGTAATAGATAGAAGATCAATATCAAAATCATGCCCAGACAGACTTATCTTACAACCTCGGTATATATGGGGAGACTCTATAATTTTACCATCAGCTATTTCTATGGTGTAGTTCGAGTCTAAGGCCGTAGATGTAATATCTAGTAACTACCTGAGCTTATGAGAAATGAAGCTCCTATTAGCACAAGAATCAAACAACACAGAGGCAAAGCAACCATTGATAGGAGATTTGCCAGTTACAGTGGAAGGATCATTACGCGCCTCACTTGATCCAATGACAAAAGCTTTACCCTTGGCACCACCATTTCCATTTCCACTGCCACCATTGTCCTTTTGGTTGTCAACACCATTTCCACCACCATTATTCTTCTTGAGCTTTGGGTAATTCTTCTTGAAATGTTCGGTTTGACCACACTCGTAGCAGGCTTTCTGTTCATCCTGCTGTAATGGTTGTTTGGCTGTTAAGTTCACATGACAGGTATTGGCAGCATGGCCAAACTTACCGCACCTTTCATAAGTATTCTTATTGCAGGGCCCGTTGTGATGATAATTGCACTTGTTGCACTTGGGCAGTGTCCCGGTACACCTGCCTCCATGTTAAGAAGATGAGAAAGATTGGTTGGACGGGTGGGAGTTGTCAAACTTCTTGGACTGTTGTGGCTGCTGCTGAGAGGTATTTTACTTGTTGTTGGAACCAGACTCCCACTTCCTCTTGTTGTTTCCGTCAGTAGTAGTTGACACAGAACCGCGCGAAGGTAGCTTACCCTATGCGACAGCCTAGTCGGTTAGCCTGTGGGCTAGTCTGATTGCCTCCTGTATAATTTTGGGTCATGAAGCGGTGATCATGCTCTGGATTTTTAGGGCTAATCCATATAGATACCTTTCAATCCTCAAGGAAGGAGGGTTGACCATATTGGGCCAAAGAATAGCAAGCTCATGAGAGCGAGTGGTGTATGCCTCGATCTCAAAACCCGTCATCTTCAGGTTCCAGAACTCCATCTCTAGTTTTTGCACCTTGTCATGAGAGTAGTATTCTTCCTTTATTAGGTTTTTGAAATCCTCCTAAGTGGTCTGGTTAGCAATCTCCATACCCAACATTTGCACTTGGGTGTTCCACCAGGACAGAGCAGTTCCATCCAAGGTGCTAGTGGCGTACTTAACCCGACTTGCCACCAGGCAGTTGCATATCTCGAACACTGATTCAAGTTTCTCGAACCATCTCAGGAGTCCTTCTGCTCCTTCCACTCCCATAAATGGGTTGGGTTTGCAGTCCATAAAGGACTTGAAAGTACATAGCCCTTGATCTGCAACATGATTTAGATCAGGACTTGGAATTCTAACGAGTGTTATAGTTCAGCAGGATTGACGGAACGTTAACGTCAGGAAATGGTATTACTTACTGATCGGAGTGGGCTGTGGTTGGCCAACGCATCAGCCACATGCTAGTTAATGAGTGCGGCCATTTCCGCCGGAGTCATGTTGATTGTACCACGACCACGTCCACGTCCGCGTCCAGAAATTCTTAACAATCACAACATACGAAAATATGTAAATATGCAACATATCAACTCCATTTAAGTATAAGCAATTAAAAGAGTTTAGCACACACACAACTAAATGTTCAAATAATAATTCCTGGTAAAATAAATTGTAAATACGTCTACAATTAATCAAACCAAATATCAAAATTCAAAAACATTAGTCGGATGGGAAACAACCCTTCCCATCTAGGTGTGAAATAAACAAAAGTCTGATAAACGAATGAAAAGAATAAAAGAGGAAATCAATGCGAATCGATAGATCCGATGCTATTCTTAGGCTCGTCCTTAGGCTGCTCCTCAAGTTCTTCTTCTAGCACCTTCTGTAGTTCCTCTTCTGGATCTACCTCAACAGGCTCCTGCACTGCATTCAGTGCATTGACTTGACCCTCCAAGGTATCGAGTCGCTGACTATTAGCAGCGATGTCCACTTCATCACCACCTACGCGCTCAATTAGGTTAGTGACACGACCCACATGGGTGTTATGACGATCTATGAGTACATTAAGTAGCTTCCTCAATTCTTTGATTTCTCCTATTGCTTCCCTCATTCCTTTCTTCAGTGCCCTATTGTCGTCCCAAAACTCAGTAACATGCTTGCGCTCGACATGCAGAGTGGCTGCCATAGCAGCCATGGCCAGCTCAGGAGGACAAGTAAGAGGAGGCAGGATCAGGGCATCTGGGCTCCTATGGGGGGCAGACCTAGTCAGGGGGCCGATGTTCAGGAGTTAGAGGAACATTCATCTCCTGACCCACCATGGTCATGTAATGAGGGTTGTACTTCCATAGGTGAAATGGGGCGTACTGTGGTAAAGCAAAAGGTTGGTCATAGTCAAACTCCTCATTGATATTAGGGCGCATGGGCCACTCGTACGGACCCGTGGGTGGAGGTATGGAATCAAAGCGAACGGGCCTTTTTCCGTAAGAAGAAGAAGAAGAGGGTGTAGAAGAAGATGAAGCCATTTCTACAAAGAACCGCTCACAGGAATGAGCAACAGCAAGCAATCCAGCAAAGCAAAGCAAACAAGGCCAGGTAACAAATCTAGACGTGTCTATATGCGTGTAACTAAGGCATCAGGCTATAGTCTAAATGCAATGAAAATGAGATGCAATTTTTTTTTAGTTTGCCATATCCATTGGCTCTTATACCAATCTGTCACACCCTCAATTTCCACAAACGGGGTTTTACCGTTAGGCGCGTGACATACCAGGATCTCAGCCGTTAGTTACACGACACATTTATTACAAAACATAGTTATTCATTATTAATAGAAATTCCCAAAAATATAGTTTATAACGAAATCATGAAAATACTTGCGGAAGCGTAATCAATCTTAATTCAAATGGCGCAAACACGAGCAAACCAATTAAATGTTATTTGCAGAAATGTTGTTAAATCATTTAAACCAATAAGTGATGAATGCACTAATGCGATGCTCCTAGTCGTGCACACCTTAAGAACCCGAAAGAAACATGCTAAAGTGTCAACACAGGGTTGGTGAGTTCACAAGTTTTGATAAACAGTAATATAATCAAAAGCAGATTTAGTAAACAAAGTAATATCAGTAGATAGCTAGTCTACATAACAAGTTACATTGTGTATGAAGTTTGCAACCAAAGCTGACAATGTAAATGTATGCCTTGGCTATGGTTACCAGACCATAGCAACAGTAATTAGGTCAATTAAACACCCGTTTGACATGCAGTCATGCTAGCACGACAAGCCCGGGTGGGGTTTGTCAAACCCAGTAGATCTACTAAGAATTATCTCGCTAAAGTACATAAATTAACGGTTCGAAAGTGAGGACTTAGTTTGGTAAAACACTAGTAAACATGTGATAATACAGTAATACTGATCAAATGAAGAACATTTTGAAAAGAACATGTTTCTCTTCCCCAAAAGAGATTATAAGAAAGTAGGGTCGTAAACTCACCATGAATGCACAGCAAAATCAATAAGTGCAAGCACGAACGATTAGTTTCCCAAATAACCTGAATGAATGTTTATTATATAATTAATATCAAATATTAACAATGGATCGTACGGTTACGCGTTCACGGCTCGGTTACCGTATAGGTTATCGATACCCCCATTTACAAGCAGACTCACTCAAGCACAACCCACAATATATATATATATATATATATATATATATATATATATATATATATATATATATATATATATATATATATATATATATATATCAAACACACATAGTATATAAATATACACACACAATATGAATAATACACTTAACACACTACTATATATATACATAACCCTCATGCATAACCGAGAACGCACACACAATGCGAGACCCAAAAACAACCATTGCCATCATTCAACTCATACGAACAAAAGACACGCAACACCCCACATAAATGAATACGTACCAGAATGCAAGAACCCCCATACATCCACCTATGGTAACACACACATAATAATTTATACATCAAATATATATATATATATATATATATATATATATATATGTATATATATGGGTTCATACTACACCAACCATGCATATCATCATCATAATGCATCACCTATTTATATGTAAATATACCAATAACTATTCTACAAAGGCTTACTAGATTCACTTATACGAAAACTCAGGCACACAAAATTCACATACAAAACATAACACACATGCACATTAAAGAACACATACACCAAACACACATCAAGACACACACCATCACATAAGAACACATACATACACCCACATACTTCAAAATAGCAGAATACGCTCACACGACACATATATGAACATTTATAACATCACATATGCAGAAACATACCCACTCCAAATTACATAAGGACATACGCATCAACAAAGAACACAATGGCAATCACCAGCCAACCCACAACCCTCGGAAAAAACCCGATCAACCGCAATCGAACACCCATACGGACGTACGCGACGAAACAAACACAAATAAACAAGGGAGGGATCATACCAGTTGATGCAGGCGATTCGGTTGATGACCAGATCTAAGGAAAACAATAACGGTTTTGAGCGGTGATCGGATCAATGAAAATTACGGTGGAGTGGTAAAGATGGATTGTGAGAGGATTACAATGACACAAGTTTGTAGGTGAGAACAACTTCTGGTGATCGCTTGAGGTGGTTGGGCTGCCGCAAAGGTATGGAACGATTAGGGTTAGAGTTAGTTTGCGATGGTGATGATGTGAATGAAGAGGAAGCCGTGGGTAGGGGGTTGGGATTACTTAATGGAATTAAGGTTTGCAGGTTGACAACATTAGTCCCTCCACTAAGGCTAATGGTCAAAAACAAATGATTATTTGTTAGTTAGTTTATATTAGGTTTAATTAAGCTATAACAGGTTCGAACTAACTCTAAAGGTTTATTATTTTCACTCGTAGTTATCGGATTTAATGAATATAATGGAAAATAATCAAATAGTGAAAAGTTAGGTTAATGATGTGTAACCTAAAGAACACGGGTTGTCACACATGCATACCTTGTTTCAAAGGTTAGTCACCTGGAATCGCAGGTGGCTACCTTATAAAGACAGAATCAACAACATAAGATCACCAGTCTCAAGGGTAAGCTAGCTGAGAGGCCTGTCAGGCATGCTCAACCATATCCACAAGAACTTATGGATGTAGTGGACCTAACCTCCAGCTCATTTGTGCAAGTAATTGATGTTACCAAAAAGGAGGAGAAAGTCACTACAATCATAGAACATGGGAGCACTGCCTAAAGAATGGACATTAAGGATTCACCACCCTCACTTGCAACTGTCTAAACTCAATAACCTCCTTTATCCCATATCAATGTGGATGCCATCTTCAAAAGCCTAATTAAGGAGGGTTCTGTACCAAGGGCCATGTCACCTCCATCCCATTCTGCTGAAAATCCAATCATAGGATGCATGTATGAAATTGATAGAAGGGCCTTGGTGCATTCTAGATTCCAGGGTCAATAAGAAATTTTCAACATCTACAACCTAGGATTCTATGAAAGCTTCCCTCTTACAATCCTGCCACATGTCAACCCATGTCAAAACAGACATGCTGACAGGTTAGCAGAGAGTATTCAAATGAGGGTGTCTGAGGAGTTCAAAAGAAGAACAAGCATGTATAAACAAAGGCTAGCATGGAAAACAATTGGTCAACTGGATATTGAGTTGGACCCTGAGATTAGCTTCAAAGGGGAAACCTCAGTTGAAGGCCCATTTATGGACTTTGTCAACCTTGAGATTCCTACTCCTTCAACACCAACCACTCTAAGTGAGACACCAGTTGGTGAAGGTGTCTCACAGCCTCTCCTTGGCCAGAACTCAAATAAAGAACAAGTACAAGAAGGCCAAATCTCTCTCCTCCTTGAGTCATATAGGTCAGTGATTGATAAGGGAAAGAAAGTTCTAACTATAGAGGAGATTGAGGAGAAGAATAAGGAGAGGAAGATGAAAGCAAGGGAAGAAAGACAAAGAGAGACTCCTAGTTTTATGCAAGCTGCAATCAGAGCTGCTCATAGGCAAAACACTTAAGAAGATGAGTTAAGGGCAGCCAGATTGAACTACCTGGGAACTGAGAATTACAATATTGATGACCTAATCTCTCTTCCCTTGGATGTGTTAACTGAACTAGCAAACACAGATGTGTCTAGAGAGAGGAAGTAGGCTGAGGATGCTACTTTCCTCCTCAAAACCAAAGAAGAAAGAAAGAGAAAAAATTATATAAAGCTCATGTCCTCTCCCCTGTTCAAGAGATGTCAGAGGTAGAAATTGTGGTTGAAGAGGAAGAAACTCAAGTAGACAAAGAACAGGATAGACAAAATATAATCACCTACTTGAATGCCGTAGTTTTCTAGTAGGCAGAAGCTTTACTCCTTCTTTCTTATGATTATATAGAGTTTGAGTATCTTAAGCAGCTGGAACAATAAGCCACTAAAGATATAAAAGTTGCTAAGAGAAAGATGAGGGAGGAAGCTCAAAATTCAAGGGCATCATCAAAGCTAACAAGAAGAAGTCTAAAAACAGACAAAAGATGGTAAGCTTCTTGAAGCTGTATGGGTGCTCCGGAAGGAGGCTTGGTCCCATGTCTTTATCCATAATGGATGAGCACATCAGGGTGATCAAGCAGAAGATCAAGAGGGGTGAGCTTCAAGACTTGCATTCTCTACCAAGTCAAGCTGCACCTAAAGCTGAGGTCAAGGTTAAACCCAACCAGACAATAAGACCAAGACCTATTACTGATCCACAGCCAGCTTCATCTTCTGACCCACAGCAAGGTCCTGAACCTTCTTCTAAACATGTGAGGGGGAAGGACCAAACTGAGAAGGAAAAAGAAAGAAAAGGTGATTAAGGCCAACCTTCTCAGTTAAAGTATAGAAAGAGGAAAATGATGGCCATTAGAAGAGATTGAAGTCAAAGAAGAAGAATAAGTCTAAGGCATCAACCTCTACACTTTAGGATGAGTCAGAACATCATAATGGTCAACCAAAAGAGGCTG
Organism: Flaveria sonorensis; assembly: GCA_025506505.1. NCBI lineage: Eukaryota > Viridiplantae > Streptophyta > Magnoliopsida > Asterales > Asteraceae > Flaveria > Flaveria sonorensis. The sequence continues at coordinate 31,045,986 of CM046423.1, forward strand.
CTCAACTAACTCCTTTATCTGTAGAGACTCTAGCTGCTGAGAGACCCATCATGTCTTGGGTGTATTCGCAAACCCAGATAGATAGTATGTCATAAGAGATAAAGGAGGTCAACAAGTGTTCTTCTGGGAAAATATACTTGACCTACTTGAGCATGATCTCTTGGACATGAAGAAATATTATAAAAGCCTGAAGAATCCAGACCAGCTGATTAAGAGCGGAATGGCTCTGATTCTAATGGCTTTAACCAAGTAGAAGATCCAACTTCATATTAATCTTTAAGTTTTTATAGCATTATCCTAAGGGGAGTTTGTAAGATCAAGATGATTATCTTAGAGGCTGATACTAACTAAAGATCAATCAGCATGCACTGAAGTACAAGGAAGTACAAAGAAGATTTGATAATGTACAAAGAAAAATAACTAAGTGTCAAATCTTCTGAAGCTAAAGATAGAAATCTTCCAAATCCAAAAGTGAAGTCTTCCAAAGCTTTAAGACAAAGTCTTTCGAAGCTTGAAGACTAAACTCTTCCGAAGACTAAGAAGACATGTGTGTCTGACATACTTTTGAAAAAGCAGAAGACCTTTCTGCTATCATCTCTAAAGACTCACCAACTTATATAAGTTTGTGATTATCTTTTTCACTTTTATCAACTATACATCATGGTTGATTTTTTGTAACTTCCTACTATACTACTTTTATCCTTATTGTAATACAATAGGATGTGAGATATTACATGTCATAGTTACATGTCAAAAGGCAATCTACCTTTTGACTTTACATTGATCTTGTTGTCTAGATTAGTTTCCAGTTGGCCTTCAAAGTATGGCTGGTTGTAGGTTGTAGTATAAAGTATCTCATGTATTAGTCCTAGGACTAAGCCTTGGTAACACTTGTAAAACACTTGAGAGCAATATACATCAACCTTGAAAACCACTCTTTGTGTTCTTGATTGTTCTTACTTGTTAGTTTATTATTTCGCTGCCTGGTTTTCTATTTGATCTAATAAGTGTGTTTAGTTGACAATCTTCACCTGTGAAATTGTTAATGAACCATAACCGGTCATGCATACTCTTTGTTCTTGTTATTGTTCTTGATGTTCTTCACCTTTAAACATTAAATCATAATCTAATTGATATGCTTTAAATTATGCATAGAAAACATATTAAAAGCATATCATTTATTCCTTAAACTCTTACTTAAAATGATGAAAATAAACTTAAAAGTGTTAAATTATGTTTTTAGTTTTTTAAAAGACCAAGATGGACAAAAGAAGCATACTTAACAAGAATTTGAAGAAAACCAAACTTTGAAGTCCAAGGATGGAGCCATGCCTCATTAAGCACGCCCCCACACCCAGCCTGAAACACAACCCCATGCTAAAATTTGCACACCCTCGTGTTTGGCAGTCTGAAAGGACAAAAGTACTATCCCTCAAAAAGTAAGCATGGGGGTGTGCCCTATGGAGCATGGGGGTGTGCCCTACCATGAACATGGGGCTGCGCCCGACCATCTCTACACGTACGAGTCGACCAATTTTTGTAAGCATTGTACTAGAATGGGGTCGCCCTTTTGAGGCACAGGGTCATGCTTAAACACTATAGGAAGCCTATAAATTGAGGCTCATTTGCAACATTTAAAGGAGCTTTTGGAGAGGGGATACTCAAAATTCTCTTGGGAATCAACACTTGAAGACCCTTAGGCAGCTCAAGAGGTGCATACAACACTTAAAAGAAGCTCATGATTGTCTTAACATCATCCATTGTAGATTACTGGTTTAATTGTTCCATTTCACCAAGGATTTCATATCTATCTTCTATTTTAATTGTTGTTATGTTCAAGCTCTTTATGAGCTTAACTCTTATTATCATCCTAATTAGATGAAACTTATGTAATTCATGATGAATTAACATTATGTTTTATGTTATGTTAATGTTATGGTAATCTTGGGTAAACTTTTGATGGGTAGCATCTACATTTGAATAGAAAGTTATAAACTTTTGATTTGTAATTATGAATGTCATACAATGTTGAATAACGTATGAACTACATTTTATTCTTGAAATTGGGCTTCATAATAAATCAATGGCTAATGAACTAGAAATGGTTATTAGAAATCATATCACCTTAAGTTTCTGATCATTTGCGGGTTCCCTTATATTGGTATGAGACATCTACAGTAATTGTTATGGTAATTTAAAATTAATGGTATGTTAAAAAGAAACTTGACCAACTCTCTTTCTAACATTAAGTTATGTTTTCAAATATTGTATGTTAAAAGGGTGAACAAATATTAACTAGTGGCTTGGAGGTTAGCGTTGTAAGTGACTCGATGTGGTTTTCCTTGTCACAACAGATCTGGTTTACGCTTAGTTAGTATATGCTTTCTTAAATTAGTGTATGTCCGACTAATCTAGTCCTGCACTTGTTTCGCCCTTATAATGTGAGACAAGAACTACTTATATACTCCACCACTTCTAAGTTTGCTCCACCAATGTGAGATAAAACCAACCACTTTTGCTTATTCCATCAACTTTAAGCATCGATATCCCATTCATCTTAGCTCTGTTATGAACACAGTTTGAATTGTTGTAATCCTCTCACAAACCCACTAAATAATAATCATGCTAGTAATAAATACTAAAATTTATTAGTGTCCAAAACTTACTAAAAAACTTATTTTTCACTAAATTTCCAACAAGCTTTTCCTATAATGGAAATCATCAATGATTCCAAGCTTGTATGGTATGTTTGCATCCCGTTAAAGGGGTTTGTACAAGGAGGTTTAGGAATTTAAGTTATTATTTACCTAACTTTACATAAAAGAATTCTTATTATAGGAAATATCATGTTGAAGGTGCATGTTCAAGTGAATTGGGTCAAAGAAGTAAAAAGTTGTAACCAAGAACAAAAAACATTAAACGTAAACTATACCAAATATGACGTAGCCTACTTTGGTCGGGACTCGATTACACAAGATTCAAAGTCCTTGCTTTGAATACGCAAATATCAAGTCATACTTATCTTATTGTTTTTAATCAGTTCCGTACATAGGAGTTGTTCACTTAATTTTTGTTTTTAGATCAAAAAGTTCATCAGTTGCAACAAAAAGACAACATGTACAAAATATTTCTCAACAATAGTATAAATCTTTTACTATTAATGCTTTTGGTTTCAAGTTTAGGTGACATCCCATACATACATACATACATATATATATATATATATATATATATATATATATATATATATATATATATATAATACATACATACATACATACATACATACATACATACATATATATACATACATACATACATACATACATACATACATACATACATATATATATATATATATAATATATATATATACACATATATATATATATACATATATATATAAGGTTATTGTGTTAACATCTTAACCCAAACTAGTGGTCCACAGCAGTAGACGTTGCCACTATAAGTTATCGTTATAGTGGTGTAACTAGTGGTTCACAACGAACATTAAAAGAAAAATTAACATATAGCAAGATTATACTCAAATTAAATATATAAAAACGATCTATTTAATAGTGTAATTTCTATAAAAAATAACATTATATAGAAAAGTTAAGAAGGTTTCTAAAAGAGGGAGATTTTCTAAAAAGGGGGGATTATTACATCAGTGGTGTAATACGGTGTAAATATTTGCTACACTAGTTCTTACAGCATAAGTACGGTGTAAGTGTTCGTTATGTTCAAGTTAACAGGTTAATACAATAAACAAGGGTTAATAATATTTTCTTCCCATACATACATACATACATATAGGGTAAGGATCACATGTTAAACCTCTACTATTACGATAACCATGTTAACTTTTCAAGATTGATCAAAGTCATTACTTTTTTTATTGGAATAACACCATTACATTTATACAAAAATATGTTCTTTTATGTATATATGTAAATTTGTAAGTGTACAAAAGTTTACACTAGTATAAGTTACACTTACATCTGTAAATACTTATCCTATATATATATATATATATATATATATATATATATATATATATAGTAAATTACATGGATGGTCCCGATGGTTCGATTAAACTTAAGGATTAGGTCCCTAGTCTTTAGTTTCTATTTCTTCTAAATTATATATATAAGTAATGAATATAATCCTTAATCTATAGTTTCTATTTCTTCTATGGTCCAAGACTTAACCATGAGCTAAACTTGAGATGTTAACTATACACATGAGTTGCATAAGCAGGGGTACTTATGTCATTTAGTCAAGGATCCATCATTGTAATTTATCAAACAAAACCTACACCAAATTACTCATTTAATTAGGATTGATCCCTATAATTATATCTATTTATGTTCTTTTATTTCTTATTTCAGCACACTCATATGTTTCAATATTTATTTGTTTCATTCAAAGCAAATAACCTAAAGCCTAAAGACCTCATAATAATTTCATGTTCTTTGTTTTGTTGTTGCACAGTCAAACATCTAAATGATTTAGAAATCTTTTTCATGTAAGATGTCATCATATTGTTGAATGCAATCCAAATAATTATATAACTTCAGGTATTTATATTTTTTAGTGCAATCCAAATTGACAACTTAACTTACTCTAACATTTATGTGATTAATTGTTACTAATTAAAACTACATCAAACAAACTAAATAAACCTGCATAAAAATATTAAATCATAGACTTCACCAAATAAACCCACAGGTAACAATTCGAATCAATTTTACAGTTCATATCAAATATTAAACAATTAACCTTTGCACTACCAAATTGTTCACAAAAACAAATGATAATCGTCGCATCAAAATGAAACTGAACAAGTACACAGTAATTGTTTAAAAGTCTCAGTTAAGTGTAATACCAATCAACTAAGGGGACTGCACAATTGTGCATCAAAATGACAGTTCACAAAATTTTAGTACCGTTCCATATGTTGGATAAAAATGATAGTTCATTTTGAAAAAAAATTAAACACCATAAAGACACCAAAGTACTAATTTTGGAGCAAAATAATACCAAACACCCAAAAAAAAAGACACCAATCACCAAAATAAAAGCAAAAATACTAATCTTGTAGCAAAGTGACACCAAAATACTAATGTAACAGCAAAATGAATTTAATACTAAACATGACAGTGAATATGATAGTTTCCATATGTTGCATCAAAATGACACTCAATTGAGCAGCCTCATCATCTCCCTTCTCACTATACTTTTCTTCTTCCTCAACACATCCAACCTATTCCTCATTCATATCAACATTCTGCAGAAAAAATTCTCATATCTATTTCAACATCTTTAGGTAAGTAAACTAATCGTTGACGTAAAATTATTAACATTATGAATTGTTAAAAGAAATAATCAGATTTCATCTGTGAAAACTACAATAGATTCAAATGCCTCGAATTACTAAAATTTAGCATTATCGTATTGTTTAGTTTAGACTTATACTTATCAATAAGGCTACCGGATAACCATAGGTATCTGTTTATTTAGTTTATTCCTAGTTTCTAGTATTTTTATTGTTATTCTCGTGATAAGTTCAATCTCTTAAAAGGAGAATTCGTGATGAATAATATTCTATAAGCTTTTAATAAATCATATGTGTGCCATTGATAGCTTATGATCCAACAATCTTTGTATTCTTAGAATCATAATCGTATTCTAGTATATAGAACAATAAAACCTATCTTAATTGAATAATTAAACTTCAAAAAAATTCATAAACCCCAAATTTGATAGAACAATAATCATAAAAGTTAAAAAATCATCACTATTCATCATAAAACCATGATTGATTGCAAGAATAGTAATTGTAAAAGTTCAAATAATCAAGATAATAACATACCGTAATCTAGGCGTGATTAGAATTTTCAAATGAGCTTCGTATGTGCTAGACCACCATTTTTTTGTAAAATCTTACTTCCGCTCTTGGAAATATGAGGTTTTTGAACTTAATTGTAATCTTTGATTAAAATAACTTGAATATCTAATTAAATGACATAATTACCTCTTGTGTCCAACTCACATGTATAAATTAACTCTAATATATAACTAAGTTTAAGTCTTGGACCACAGAAGAAAGAGAAACTAAAGTTTAGGGATCCTATTCATAACTTTTAAAGATTAGAGATAAAATCCGTAAGTTTTATCAAACCATCGAGATCATCCATGTAATTTACTCATATATATATATATATATATATATATATATATATATATATATAGGGTAAAGATCAAATGAGAAACACATACTTTTTTTTTAGTAGAAAAGGGCATTTTTGACATTTTACTTATCCACAAAAATCAGCTTTTAACATGATGGTGGCCTATGGCCACCATCTATTTTCAAGAGATTTTATCTACTTTATTTATATAAAAACATACACTCTTTAATTTAAAAATCTTTACAACTTTTTTATACATTGTTAATTTTCTATAAAAATTACACCATTAAACTCGTCTCATTTTTCTCTCTAATTCCAATATAGTCTCGAAAATTTTTAATTTTTTTCCGGATGCTATTTATTACACTACTGTAACCTATAGAGAAATGTATGGGGTTGTTGTAATTTTAGGGTTACAATGATTTAACACTTAATTACAACGTATTACATCAAAATCATTTGAATGTAAATCCTAATACTTAAAGTGAATTACATCATATTGTAATTTCTTATAACGAATTACATAAAAAAAACATCTATAAACATCAGAAAACATAAAGAGTTTGTTAAATTAAAGTTCATGTAATGGATTTACTTATTTATAATGAATTACATCATGTTCTTTGAAGACAAATTCTAATGCTTATAGTAAATCACATCATACTGTAATTACTTATAGTGATTATATTGAAGAAAAATATATAAAACCCCACAAAAATCAACCTAATAAAATGGGTTCAAATCCCTTTCAAATGCAAATCCGATCTGTAAATAACTCTTGGCTTGATGCATCATCGTTATCATCCCCTTCATGCAAAAAAAATACACAAACCTAATAGAATATTTACATTTCAATGTTACATTTCAAGATTACAAAATTATATTGAAGAAAAATATATAAAACCCCATAAAAATCAACCTAATAAAATGGGTTCAAATCCCTTTCAAATGCAAATCTAATCTTTAAATAACTCTTAGCTTGATGCATCATCGTTATTCACCCCTTCGTGCAAAAAAATGCATAAACCTAATAGAATATTTATATTTTAAGATTACAATGATAAAACATAACGTATTGAATTACATCTTGTTCATTTAAATGTAAAATCTAAGACTTATAGTAAATTACTTCAAATTGTAATTATGTACAGTGAATTACATCGAAGAAACGTATATAAAACCAATAAAAATACAACATATTTTGAGAATTCAAGAAATTAAATTCAATATAATACTAATTGGTATATTAACAACGAAATCACCCAGAATAGAACATAAAAACATACTAAAATCTAGAAACATACCATTAAACTTGTATCATTTTTCTCTTCAATTCATATATAGTCTCGACATTCTTTTCTGGTTTAGTTCGAACGTATGTAGTTACATTAGTGTAACTAGCATTTGCAACACCTAAAAACCATTTTACAACATATGAAATGACATGTTACACTACTATAACGAAGCACTGCTGTAGTCAAACTAAAAAACAAAAACACACCATTGTACGATAATTACACCACAATAAAAAAACACTTACACCTACTTACTCCACTATAAAAACATATTAAATTCACTAAAATTAACAAACTGATTACTTTGATGAATTGATGTAAACAAGGTAATAATTACAATAAATTACATCATACAGTAATAATTACTTACAGTGAATTATAATAAATTATATCATGTTCTAACAAAGCTATCATGAAAACCAATATGTAAACCAATGTAAACTAATATAAATCAATCTGTAAACCAATGTTAATTAAACGTAAACCAAACATATATAACTTCTAATTTGCATTAATTTCTAGGCAATTTTCAGTGATTGTTCCATGCGATAATAATATCCAGGCAATTTTTAACTTCTAATTTGCATCAATTTCAGAAACCCATATGTTTTTAAAAGAAAAAACACCATTCGTTCCAATATTATAGCTACAGTTTTACTTCAAAGGTTAAATCTACAACTTTTAATTTTTCAAATTGATATATACTCCCTTGTAACTTAAAAGACCTCCATTTGCCCATCTGAATGTCTTAATAAGTTTAGGCTTAATTTAAATATTCAACTAAGATTAAGATATTACAAACATAATAATTCCATCATTTACAGGAATCGCTTATTAAAATGCATAAAGGGAACCTTGAATGTGCTGACATCATGTATAATTAGCCAAATCAATGACAGTCTCATCAAGAAAAAATTAAATAAACATCAAATTCTATCATAGTTTTAGGAAAATCAAACCAATAAAAATTTTAGGGTTTTTAAAGTTTTAGTCATACCATAAGAATTTTGCAAAATGCAAATACATGGATTTGAAACTCTAAATTAAATCAAACAATCAAAGTAAATATATGCTGAATCAATATTTCAGATTCATCGAGCTTGGATCTTAGGATTCATCATATTTAGATCTGGAAATCAAAATTAAGATGGGTGTATGTGTATGAATCACAGAACGAAGAGATGGATAATGATAATGTTATGATTTCATTAATGTTGATGAACAAATTACAATGAGATCATAGATGAAAAATGGAATCAAACCCACCCAAAAGAGGAATTCTCCTTGGGTGGTGGTTCACACTGTAAGAAACACACACACAAGAACTACAGATGAACCACACATGTAAAAAATGCACTAATGGGTCTATTTATACTATCGTTACATCATGACCTAATTTTGACTATTTTTTTGTCTTGATGTTGACTTTATCATGTTGAATTGACTTATATTGTTGTTCTTGTTATGATCAACTTGGTCTCTAAACTTGTACAATGAGATCTTCAGTCGGCTGTGATTATCATTTGGTAAGCTAGAGTTTATGCAATTGTTGAACCCAATAATACTCCCCCTAAACTGATGTTTGCCAAACTCTAACTTTAAAGATCTTCTCTGTCACATGTCTTCTTGATCAACTAATGCTCTAACATAGTTCACTGTAGTTCTCCCCTTTAGATTAAGCTTTTCCTAATATAGTTTTAACAAAGGATAGAATCTGTAGGACCGGGGTAAGGGTACTTAACACTTAGTTTCACACTAAGGAGAGATCTTAGATCACTTAATAATTCAAATAGGGAACTGGTAACTAGAGACAGATGATACTAAGAACACAAGTAAATTAAAGAGACAGAACTAAGAACAACACAAGAACACAAGATTGGTTTTCAAGGATGTTGTATATTGATCTCAAGTTCTTTTACAAGTGTTACAAAGCATAAAGAAATTAGAAGGACCTGAGACACTTTTATACCACAACCTACAATCGTTACTTACATGTAAAGACAGTTGGGATTTGACTAATCTAGACAACAAGATCAATCTAAAGTCAAAAGGCAGATTGCCTTTTGACTAGTGACTATGACATGCCATAGCTCACTGACTTTTCCTAATACAAAAAGTCTACAAGAACAAGTAAGGTAAGTTACAGACAAAGACCATTCCTACTTTTTGATAAAGCATGGAAGTTTCACCAACTTGTGTAACGTAGGTGAACCACCAGAGCTGGCAGCGGAAAGTGTGTCAGCTTTATCAAAAGTTGATTTAGAGAAAGCATATTTTCTCTATCCTCTGAAGAAATCAGTCTTCACAGCTTTGGAAGACTTGTCTCTGAAGCTTCGAAAGATTTCATTTTTGGCTTCGGAAGATGCTGGTCTTTGGCTTCGGAAGATTTCACACTTAGAATATTTTTCTGTTTGAGTGTGAAACTTCCGAAGTAACTCCTTCTGAACTGTTAGATTCGGAAGATCTTACACTTAGACACATTTAAGAGTGTAAGACTTCCAAAGCTAGTTCATCTTTGTTCCTTAGTACATGCATGGAAGACTTGGTTGTTTTGGCATGTTGGTTGCATCAGTCTCATAATCTTCAGATGATCTTACAAACTCCTCCTAGGCTAATGCTACCAAAACAGAGAAGTTCTTCAGATTTTAATAGTCCATATTAGGATCCTCAGCATACCTTTCTTCATCATTAGGTCTGGATCCTTCATACTAACATAGAACCTTCTTATGTCAAAGAGATCATGCAGAGGAAGTTCAAGCATGTCATTTGTGAATTAGACATGTTGTTCTCCCTGATCTCTTATGACATACCATCTGTCTAGATCTTCAGTAAAAGTCCATGACAGAATTTGTCTTCTAGTAGCAAGAGGCTCTACTATGATTGGAGTTTCTTAAGAGGCCTCTTCATGCACTCCCTTAGGATGCTCTGACTTATCCTGAGGTTGGGAGGTGGATGCCTTTCTTCTTTTTTCTTTGAGGTTGATCTTCTGGCCATCCTTTTTCTTCTCCCTGATGATTATAACTGAAGAGACTGGTATTGAGTACCAGGTTGTTCAGTTGAGTCCCCCTTAGTTGGGATCTCCTCTCTCACAGGTTCAGAAGGAGAGAGAGGAGGACCCTGCTGTGGATCGGAAGATGAAGTTGGCTGAGATGCAGCTCCAGTTTCAGGTTATGTTGTCTCAGTGGGTTCAACCTTCACCCCAAGTTCAGGTTGAGCTGGACTTGGTGGAGAATGCAAGTCCACCAGCTCTCCCTTCATTATCTTCTACTTGATCACCCTAATGTGCTCATCCATTGTGGATAGAGACATATGACCAAGCCTCCTTCCGGAGAACCCATACAACTTCAAGAAGCTCATCATCCTTTGTCTGTCAGCAGACTTCTTTTGGCTTTTGAGGATGATGGCCCTTGACTTTGCAGCTTCTTCCCTTAATCTTTTCCTTGTAGCTTGCCTTTCCTTTTTGGCTTGTTCTTCCAGTTGCTTGTTGTATTCAAACATTATGTATTCAGATGGTAAGGGAAGAAGTGCATCTGGCTGATAGAGACCTGTGGCACTTAGGTAGCTGATCATCTTTAGTCTTTCTTCTTCAGTTGCTACCTGAGGTTGTTCAGTGGCCATAGTCTCTGGCTCAGGACTTTCTTGAACTAGGGAGAGGAGAAGAATGTTCTTGTAGAGTCTTTTCAGCCTCATTTCTTCCTTGTGCTTGAGAAGCAATGCTGCATCCTCTGCTTCCTTCCTCTTCTTTGACGACTCTGTGTCAGCCAGTTCATTCAATTCTTCTAAGGGGAGAGAGATGAGTTCATCAACATTATAGTTTCTGGCTCCTAGGTAGTTTAGCCTGGCTACCCTTAACTCATCTTCTTGAGTGTTTAGCCTGGGGGAAGCCCTGATTGCAGCATCCATAAATCCTGGGGAACCACTTGAACTCTTTCCCCTCAGCTTCCTCTTCCTCTCTCTCTTCTCCTCCTCAATCTCCTCAGGAGTCATTTTCCTTTTGCCTTTGTCGACCACAGGCTTTCATGACTCAGGCTGGAGAGAGCTTTGGCTGTCATTGGTTGGTTCAGCTGTCAAGCTCTGGCTAGAGAGACGTTATGAAACACCATCACCAGCTGGTGTTTCACTAAGGGTAATGGGTGCAGAGGAAGATCCTGTCTCAAGGTTCACAGGTTCAACCTCTAGGCCTTCAGTCAAGGTTTTCCCTTTGAAGCTAATCTCCGGGTCTACCTCAACATCCAGTTGACCAAAGATCTCACCTGCTAGCCTCTGTCTATATAATTTTGATATCAATTTAAACTCCTCTAGCACCCTATCTTGGTTCTTTCTACTAATTTTGCTTCTTGTCTATTATTGCTTGGGTTGACAAGTGGCAGATCTACCAAGTTGATGCTCTCATAGAAACTCAGGTGTGAAATGCTAAGAACTTCTAGCTGACTCTGAGCTCTAGAGATCACAAGAGCCCTCCAATTACTATCATACCCCCAACCCCAGATTGGGTTCTCAGAAGCGGCAGACATTGCTCTTGGTATTCCCTCCTCAAACAGTTGTTGAATGAGCAAATATAGATCACTGTCTAGAGGAGGTTGCTGAGTATGAACATCTGCAAGAGAGGATGGTGATTCCTCTATGTCCATACACTGGGAAGAACTCCCAGGTTCTGTGATTGTCAGAATTTTCTCCCCTTTTTTGGTTGCATCGCCCTCTTGCATAGGTGAGTTGGGAGGTTGATCCATGACATCCACAGGTTCTTGTGGACCTAGATGAGTTGTCCTCATGGGTCTCTCAGCCAACTTTCCCTTGAGATCGGTGATCTCAAGTTGCTGATGACCCTCTTTTGTAAGATAGTCACCTGAGATTCCAGGTGAGCTATCTTTGAAACAAAATAGGTGCAAAGATGTGATAGTTTCTACACCTTTTGTTGCAGACTCCCCTCATCTTCAGATGAAGAATCATTGGGGGATAAGAGAATTGGACCTAAGTCTTCTTCCTCACCACCAGCATAGGTTTCTTGGCTACTGGATTTCCCCTGCCTAATGACAACTTCCAGAGAAGTGTCAAGACGCTGTGTTGCCATGGTAGAGGTCCTAGTAATGTTATCACTTGCAAAGGTGATAGCCTCTGCCATATGGATTTCCTGAATAAGTTTAGGACTATCCACCTCAGTAGGGGGTTGCTGATGTGGGCTAGAGATGGGGGAAGTAGGATTACTCATCTCTTCTTAAGTGTGGGAAGAAAGGAGAGACTCATAGTACTCACTAAAGCCCAAATCTTCATCAGAATTGAAGTCAAGGCTGGGAATGCGGCGGTTTAGATCAAGAGGTTGGGGATGGTAGCTGTCCCTAGAAGGTTGATCACTTGAGTTTAGAGACTCAGAGTGAAGGCTTAAGGCTGTTTGGGTAATAAGCTCATCAGCCTGAGCATAAGGAACCTCAGAACTGCTTATTGGAAAGATGGGAGTGGTCTGCTCCTCAGGAGAAGTGGGAGCTCGAGATTCCACTTCCTCCTGTATGGGTTGTGATATGGGGGCCTGCACATGCTCAGTAGCAAGTGCAGGGGTTTGTTGGGATTTTCTTTTGTAGGTGATGGTGATGGTGATGGTAGGCTATTTTTGAGGTGGTTGAGAGGTGGAAGGTGTTGGTTCAAGACTAGCTGGTGCTGCTAGGTTTTCATCCTGAGCAATGAGCTTAAACATTTATGGGACAAGGGCTGTTTCTACCCTTGAGAAGCCAACAGTTGGCTTCTTTAGGATTTTGAAGATGTCCGGCCTCATTTGTCCTATTTTAAGAATATTACCTGTTCCCCTCAACTGTGGTCCCAACTCATAGTTGAGAATGTGTTGAACATACCTAGGGAACATGTAATAATCTAAGGAGTCCAAGTTTGCAAGTAAATTAGTATATACAAACTGAGAGTACCTGAACTTGACCCCTTGTACCATCCCATAGACTATAAAGGAGAGGTCTTCTGGAACTTGATCCTATCCTCCATGTTTGTTAGAAAGACTGTGAATGACGACATGGAGGAGGTATTTCCATTGATATGAGACCTTCCCCTTCCTGAAGGTTTTGACTGAGAAGTCACCTTCATAGCCCATCTGCTAAAAGGAGTTGTTGACAGCAGATTTGGGAAAGGACAGCTCACCTGCTTCATCATCCAGCTGCAAATGGGTGTTTATGATGGCCGGAGTGATGAAAATTGTCCTCCCCTGCACTGTAGCAAACAGTGCCTTCTCCCCGTCCATGGTGACCTCTTGACAGGTCCTCCAGAACTCAAGCAACTGATCCTCATAGAGAGGAGGATCAATTCTAAGGGAGGTGAAGTAGTGCGATGAAGAAACGTAGCTACACACATCTGAGAAGCTTGGATCCTTCTCAGAGTGTAACAGGGCAACCTGATTGTGTTGCCTGTGTAGGTGCATGGAAAAATCAGGGTCGTTGCGATGATCAATGTTGGCCATTTGAAGAAGCTTTTGCAGTGAAGAAAGGAAGAAGAAGATGAAATTTGGGGGTAAATTTAAGGTAAGGATCAGTGAGAGTAGAGAGATGAAATAGAACTGTTTGGAAGATATATGTCGTGGATTTAAGACAAAGTTATGACAAAAAGATAAACTTTGAAATCCGCAAGTGGGTCCTACATCTGAAAAAGTATGCCCAAAAAGTTAGTTTTCTTGGATGTTGTAAAACTTCAGAAGACAATTTTGGCTTCGGAAGCTTTGTAGCAAAGCTTCCGAAGGCAAGTTTTGCTTCGAAAGATATTTCAAAGAATTTTGAAAATTTGGCTTCGGAAGAAGTGAACAAGTCTTCTGAGATTTAGTTGCTTTCGGAAGATATTTGTTCTTTGAATACATTTAAGTGCTTATATACAAATTTAAGCTTCAGAAGATACTCCAAGAATTTCTTTCGAAGGTAAATCTTAGATAAGCTATTAAATGATTTAAAGACATAAATTTCTTCCGAAGGCAATTTAAGTTCTTCCGAAGGTAAATTTTCACAAATCTAAGGAATATCAGTTAAAAGTTAGTTTTCTTCCAAAGAGAACTGGGCTTTTGAGGTGATCTAATAGACAACTTAGGACACACAATTTTTAGGAAATTAAGTTGATTAAGTTATTAAAGAAAATGTATTCAAAGTTAATCATCCCAATAGCTGATACAAGATATTTAAATCTCTGTTTATCAAATGCCTTTGTGAACAGATCAGCTATTGTTCATTTGTGTTAACTTTGATTAGTTTGATCAATTCCTTTTCAAAATTATCCCTAATCGGATGATACCTGATGTTGATGTGTTTGGTCCTTGAGTGTTGCACAAGATTCTCTGTAATAGAGATGGCACTGTTGTTGTCTATGTGGATGGGAGTCTCCTTGAAGTTGAACCCATAGTCTACCATCTGATTCTGAATCCAAAGCACTTTAGCATAGCAGCTTGCAACAGCAATGTATTCAGCTTCAGCAGTTGATGCAAACACACAGGATTTCTTCTTGCATTGCCAAGAGACTATCCTTCCACCAAGGAATTGACATCCCCAAGATGTAGACTTTGCATTCATGTTGTAGCCACCATAGTCACTATCTGTATAAGCATATAGATTAAAGTCTGAATTCTTTGGATACCAAAGGCCTAGATTTAGAGCACCTTTGAGGTATCTGAGAATCCTTTTGACAGTGATTAGGTGTGACATCTTGGGGTTGGCTTGATATCTTGCACATATACATGTGGCAAACATAATATCAGGCCTGCTAGTAGTAAGGTACATAAGTGACACAATCATAGCCCTGTAGAGATGTTCATCAACACACTCCCCCTCAAGATCAGGACCAAGGGAGTGATTTCTGGCTATGGGTGTCTTTGCAACCTTACAGTCAGTCATCTTGAATCTTGTAAGTATGTTCTGTACATACTTTGACTGACTAATGAAGATGCCATCTTCAACCTACTTCACTTGAATTCCTAGAAAGAAACTGAGTTCCCCCATGGCACTCATTTCAAATCTATTCTTCATCGGTATCTCAAAGTCTTTATAGAGCTTTGGATTAGTTGAACCAAAGATGATGTCATCTACATATATTTGAACTAGCAGTGTGTCATTCCCTGTTTCTTTGATGAAGAGAGTCCTATCAATAGTACCTCTTTTGTATCTATGATGATAGAGGTATGTTGATAATGTCTCATACCACTTTCTTAGAGCTTGATACAGTCCATATAGAGCTTTATCAATCTTGCAGACATAATCAGGATGATTTGGGTCTGCAAAGCCAGGTGGTTGTTTAATATAAACTTCTTCATCAATCACCCCATAGAGAAAAACACATTTCATTAGACCATGAAATCCTTGGATGCAGTATAAGCCAGGAACATTCTTACAGCTTCAAGTCTTGCAACTGGAGCAAATACATCAGTGTAATCAATCCCTTCTTCTTGAGTGTATCCTTGGACAACCAGTCTAGCCTTGTTCTTGATGATAATCCCTCTATCATCCTTCATGTTCCTGACTACCCATTTGGTACCTATGACAGTCTTCCCTTGAGGAAGAGGGCATAAGTTCCACACCTTCTGTCTTTTGATTTGAAGCAGCTCATCTTGCATAGCTTCATTCTAGCTTCCATCCTTTAAAGCCTCATCAACTTTCTTCAGCTCTATCTGGATAAGAAACAAGAATGTAGACAAACATAGCTGTCATGAGTTTGTCCTCTTGTTCTTACCCCTGAGTCAACATTTCCAATGATGTTTGTGGTGGGGTGTGACTTGTGGATCTGAAGTTAAGGGATCACAACAAGTTGGTTGGACAGATCTAAATTTGAGAAATTCTGATCTGACAATGAGGTGTCTCCCACCACATCAGCACACTTATCAAGAGAAACTTGATCCAATGACTGTGTGACATCATTCATGTTGTCTTCAATGGAGTGGTTATCAGTATCAAGAAATTCTTGATCACTGTCACCACCTCTAGTTCCTCCTGCATTAGAAGTTCCTTCTCCTGAATTTTGAGCCTCTAAGCTGGAATTTGAAGGCAATTCTGTTGAATCAGCTGTATTTGTCATGCTTGTGCTGATAGGAGCCTCAATTATAGGGTTAGTCACCTCCAGTTCCTCCTGTATTAGAAGTTCCTTCTCCTTCTTCTTGGTTGGTCTTCTTAGCTCAAAACTTGGATCAGGATCTTCTGTTGATTTGTTATTTGTAGATCCTAAAACATTCTCACTAGACTTGTTAAAACAGTTGGTAACTAAATCAAGATCAAACAGCCAATCCAGACTAGAACCTTTCACACTGGGTGTGTGTTCAAAATTACATTGGCTGACTCTTCAATGATTCTAGTTCTAAGGTTGTATACTCTATAAGCCTTAGCTTGAGAGGAGTATCCAACAAAGTGTCCATCATCTGATTTCTCAGCAAACTTGGCTACTTGATCTTTGGTATTCAAGATGGTACATGGACATCCAAATGACCTGAGGAAACCAATGAATGGTCTCCTTTTGTGCCACAGCTCATAAGGAGTCTTACCATGAGTCTTAACTACTAAAACTCTGTTCTGCATATAACAGGCTGTGTTGACAGCCTCTGCCCAGAAGGTGATAGGCAGTTTAGAGTCAGACAACATGGTTCTAGCAGCCTTAATATGTATCCTATTTCTCCTCTCAGTAACACCATTTTGCTGAGGAGTCCTGGGAGCACTATATTGTCTTGAAATACCCTTTTCATCATAAAATGTATCAAGGATTTGGTTTTAAATTCTATTCTCTAATCACATCTTATCGTTTTGACCTTGTGATCACATTGATTCCCAATTTTCTGAATGAAATTCTTCAAGATCTCAGAAGTCTCATCCTTAGCTCTAAGGAAGAAGACCCAAGTGAATCTTGTGAAGTCATCTGTCATCACTAAACAGTAAGAGGTCCTTCCTAGACTCATTACACTGGTGGAGCCAAACAGATCCATATGTAACAAGTGTAGTGGAGTAGTGATAGAGTTCATTTCCTTTGGCTTGTGAGACACTTTATGTTGCTTCCTTTTCAGGCATGCAACATAGTGGTCATCACTTGTAAACTCTTTCTTTGGCATTCCAGTTACTAAATCATTCTTAGTCAATTTATTCATGTTTTTAAAGTTTACATGGCACATTCTTTTATGCCAAAGGAAAGATTCATCACTATTTGCTTTAGATAGAAAGCAAGAAACTTCTCCAGAGGGAGGTGTTTCCTGCAGATCCATCTTGTACATGTTCCCTCTCCTAGGGGCTCTGAGCAGAATATGCTCTTGAGGAATATCAACCCCGAGCTTCAGAACAATGCACTCATCCTCAGTAAAGAGCATGTGATGTTTTTGGTCACAAAATTAGGACACACTTAGAAGATTGTATCCAAGCTCCTTGACAAAGTTTACCTTCTCAATGCTGAGCTTACCATTTGTAACCTTTCCCTTGCCAGTAATGTAACCTCCTGCATCTCCTCCAAAAGCAACTAGTCCTCCATCAAATCTTTCAAAGTTTTGAAGTAAGAACTTATTGCCTGTCATGTGCCTGGAGCAGCCACTATCAATGATGCACACATTTCTGTTTGCCTTTGGCTATCCCTGCACAAAAAGATATGATTTAGTTACATTTGGAAACCCAAGCCTCATTGGTCTTGGGCTTGATAAAATGAGTTGAAGGTAATGAAACAGTAAGTGATCCTATGTTCAGGTTCTGAGGATCATTTGTTGTTGCCGATGAAGAATCTTTAGTCACACGGTCTTCCTTCATCTTCCACACCACCTTTGGAAAATTTGGCTTGACCTTCAAAGCTTCGAAAGCTTTTGCAGCTTTGGAAGATTTGGAGACTGGACCTTCGGAAGATCTTGCTTTCACTGCAGCAAGCTTCAGTACTTCAGAAGCATTCCTTTCTTTCGAGACCAAATTTTCTTCCGAAGGCAATTTTTCACTTGCCTTCTTATTCATTTTGGAGCTTCTGAAGGAAACAGATTTTCCTTCTGAGGCTTTCTTTTCCTTCTTCTTCCTAGAAGCCATCTCTTTGACCATGTGGATAGTACTTTTAGGATTATAGAAGCAATCCTTAGCCAGATGAGAAGTACTACCACACATGATGCAGTCCATTTGCTTCCTTCTGGGAGTCTTCTTCTGAGAGCAAGACTGAACTTGAACACTTTCTTTCTCCAGCTTCTTCTTCAAAGATGATGCAGCAGTTTTCTTAGGGAGAGAATTGCTCTTGGAGGAGGATGGTTCAGACTGTGTAGCAGTGGTACATAGCAATTCAGCCTTCTCTTTGTTGGAATGAGTTGGAACTGTACTAAAACTCCTGGTACTAGAGTTTGTAGTTGATTCCTCAGCCTTTACCACTTCAAACCCAGCAGAGATGAACACTTGTTTCTGCTTGGAGTCAAAAGTGGCCTTGATCTCTTTAGCCTTCTTTGATCTTCTCTTAGCTATTCTGATCAAGTTCTTCCTCTTTGTCTTTGTCATACCAGCCTTCTTACTCTCCTCAGGAGCATGGTGACCCTTTTTGGATTGACTCTCTTCACTCATTTCAGAGTCATTCCTCACCATCTCCTCTTCATCCTTTTCATCACTAGGGTTTATAGAGGGCAGCTCATCTAGACCAGTTCCACACCTTGGAGATCTTACTGATAGTAGGGTGTGTGGAGGAGCTATCTCACAAGATCCCAATCCCTGCTTATTTTGATAACAAACATTTGCATGCAGAGATAAGGATATTATGTTCTTGAAGGTCTCTTCTTCAAGAACACATTTTTCTGCCCTGGTTTTGCTGATCACAGGCTTAGCCTGGAATTCTGTCAACTTAGTAACAAGATCATTTATTTGAGTCTTGTAGTTTGTTTGCTCATGTTTAAGAGTTGAAATTGTTTTCTCTAGATCTTCTATTTTAGGCTTATAATCATTTTCAGCTCTCTTAAAATCAGCTTTTAAAATGTTTAAAGACTCAATATCAGATCTTATTTCTAAGTTGTAGGACCTGTATCTATTTACTTTAGCAATACATTCAGGAGAGCAAAGATGTTCTAGTACCTTAGCCATATCATGGTCAAACATGAGTGCCTGATTTGGTGAAGCATCTTCAGATTGAAAGCTCCAGTCAAAGCCTCCTTCTTTAACAGCAACAACAGCTTGCTGTCTTGGCTTCTCATTCTGGTGCCCTCCCTCAGTGTAGTTTGGCCTGGATGATACTTGGCCACCATTTGACTTGGGTGCCTTGCATTCTCTGGCAAAGTGACCCATCTGGTTACAGTTGTAACACTTTACTTTACTTTTTTCTAGCCCAAACTTACCACTGGCTACATTGCTAGGAAACCTTCTCCCAGTCCTCTTGTAAAACTTGTGGGCTCTATGAGTGAGAAGAGCCATTTGCTGGACTATCTCCATATATTCCAGATCATCTGGATGGATACAGTCTAGGTCTTCAAGAGTGAAGAGAAAGTTGCCTGAACTTTCATCAGTAGAGACAAAGGCTTGAGATGAACTTGTCTCTTGGAAGAGACTTCCTTGGATGTAGCTCTCTTTGGGTGTCTCTGGGAAGGTGATGAAAGGACCCTTTTATGAAGTTTCAGGGTAGCAGATAAGATGATGTTGTGGTTCTCTGCTATCCCTTTCACCCATATGAAGGGCAAAACTCTGATGAGTGTTGGAGTTACCAGATGAATTTTGCATGTTCATCTCCATCTGGTATCCACTAAGTATCCCATACAACTCAGTGAGAGTAAGGGTCTTGAGGTTTTCAGTCCTTTTAATGACCACATAGTAGTGTGTCCATTGTCTAGGAAGAGAGGACATGAACTTCCTAACAATATCCCTATTCTCAATAGTTACTCCAACATCAGCCAGAGTATCCACAATCTCAACATACCTAAAGTATTGTTGAGTCATGGTTTCACCTGTCTTGAAGGTGAAGTTTTCAAACTGCTACTTCAGGAGGTCCTTCTTGTTCTCTTTGGCTTCATTGGACCCCTCATACATCAGTTTCAGTGCATCCCATATCTGTTTAGTGGTCTTGCACTTCTTGAAACCTCTGTAGATGGAGTTTGGAAGAGCACTTTGGAGGGCTGTCATGGCTTTCTGATCAATATCAATCCTTTTCCAGTCTTCATCAGAAAAGTCAGCCCTCTTCTTTGGTATCATGCCACCACCAGCAGCAGCTGAAGAGGTGCATGGTACATGAGGTCCATTAACAACAGACTCCCACATCCTGAAATCTTGAGACTTGATAAAGCCTTCCATTCTTTGGCACCAAGTGTCAAAATTCTCAGGAGTGATCAGTGGGGACTTTGTCATAGTTCCAGTTTCCATATCAGCCTTAGAGATAGTTGCCATTTGAAGAGTTAAGGGATGTGTGAAGCTAAGAGGATTAAAGATGGTAAGATCTTACAATCAAGAGCCTGGAATGCTCTAATACCAGTTGCAGGACCAGGGTAAGGGTACTTAACACTTAGTTTCACACTGAGGAGAGATCTTAGATCATTTAACAATTCAAATAGGGAACTGGTAACTAGAGACAGATGATACTAAGAACACAAGTAAATTAAAATGACAGAACTAAGAACAACACAAGAACACAAGATCGGTTTTCAAGGATATTGTATATTGATCTCAAGTTCTTTTACAAGTGTTACAAAGAATAAAGAAATTACAAGGACCTGAGACACTTTTATACTACAACCTACAACCGTCACTTGCATGTAAAGACAGTTGTGATTTGACTAATCTAGATAACAAGATCAATCTAAAGTCAAAAGGTAGATTGCCTTTTGACTAGTGACTATGACATGCCATAGCTTACTAACTTTTCCTAATACAAAAAGTCTACTGGATCAAATAAGATAAGTTGCAGACAAAGACCATTCCTACTTTTTGATAAAGCATGGAAGTTTCACCAACTTGTGTAAAGTAGGTGAACCACCAGAGCAGGCAGCGGGAAGTGTGTAAGCTTTATCAAAAGTTGATTCATAGAAAGCATATTTTCTCTGTCATCTGAAGAAATCAGTCTTCACACCTTCGAAAGACTTTGTCTCTGAAGCTTCGGAAGATTTCATTTTTGGATTCGAAAGATGTTGGCCTTTGGCTTCGAAAGACTTCACATTTAGAATATTTTTCTGTTTGTAAGGCCCCATTCCCCAAGACCTCACAGTTGGTCAATCATAGCAAAATATATATAAAAACATTATATAGTGTACGAATCAATGTAGCGGAGTCAATATCAAAAGCCACCTATTCATTAATAAATATTGTTGCTAAGCAATACATCATTGATTATTATCAGTTACAAAAGCCCATATTATTTGCATTACAAAACAACAATGATATTAAGGGTGAGCGGATGCCAGTCTAGCCCTGACGAGTAGCCTCCCCATGTGCCATACTCAGTAAAATTACCTGCCAACTGAAAATGCATAAAAGTCAGTGTTGCTGAGTGAGATCTAGTTTAAAAAAACATTAAAATACCTTGTAAGATTTGCATATGAAAATACCCTTTTTAAAATAATATTCATTTCTTTCGTACGTGATCACACATCATACGTACAGTTAGATAACATCCATTATCTTCTTTTACCATTTCCATCATCATTCATTTCGAACTTTTATTTTAATCTTTCACTTAATCCAGACCAATGTGCTATGCCCCCAAATAATGCTACAAATAGACCCCAAACTGGTGCACGAAGCTGACTCCAGTACCGGGGCAGCAACAAAGGTCCCCTCAATCTCAAAAATTGACTCTGTGTGCATCCAACGGGTTAGCTAAACTACACACAGTTGAGCTAACAACATAGTGGTTATGGACCTCATTTGAATTTGCTTGCAAGACTTTCTTTCATTCTTTATGTTCCACTTTTCATTATCATTGATCTTTCCACTTTCTTTAATGATAATACTTTACAGATATGGATAAAATCACACCACGTAAAGTCACGTAATAGTATAATAATAAAGAACACAAGAACGGCCCAAAACATAAATAAAATAATCAAATAATAACACCAAGTCAAACCAGGGTCAAACACTAAAATTCTGATTTCCCAAAATTCCAGAAAATTTTTTAAGTGTTTAGGCGCATAGGCACTATGCAGGCGCATGAGCCCTGCTTAGGCGCATTAACACTATTCGGGTGCATGAATCCTACACAGGCATTTTAGCTTACATTTATGGGCGCATAAACTATTCAGGCGCATGAATTCACACTTAGGCATCAGATAAAAATGTTGGGTGCATGGTACCACTTAGGCGCATGAGTCTACACTTAGTGTTTTCAGGCAGACATCTAGGGCGCATGGGCACTATTGGGGCATACGGCCCCTTCTTAAAAGTTTTTCTAAGGCAAATTCCAGGCGCATGGGCCCTGTTTGGGCGCATGGCCTGTACTTGGGTATTTCTAATTCAAGATCTCAGGCGCATGGGCCCTGTTTGGGCACATGACCACCTGTTGTGCATTTTTCAAAATCAAAACTATCCAGACTTGCATTAGTACCTGTTCTAAGCATAAACTTAACATTCTAAGCAACCACAACACATAAACAAGCATCGAACAAAAGCATATGCATACATAAACATACGAGTACAAGGAAATAATTGTGAAAAACCCTTTAAATGCATTTTTCAGCCCCAAACTTGTTTAAAACACATATAAAAGCAAAAAAGCAAAACTCCTCCAAACTTGCTTGCACAAGAGTTCAAGCACCTAAAACAAGCCAAAACAAATACCCAAACACAAAGAGCACTTAAATATCGGTTTTAAGGATGAAAACCCCATAAAAACCGAACCAATTAACACGAAAACACTTACCTATGAAGATTTTCAGCCCTTTCTTCTTCTTCAAACCGAGAGAACAAAGTTTCAGTCTTCTTTTCTTCTTTGTTTAGTCGAACAACAGCAACAGCAGGGAAGATATGGGCGGCCATGCCCATATAAAGTGCACCTTTTTGACTTTTTGTACTATTTACATAAAGCACCCCTCAACTTTGGCTTCTTTTAGTTTTCTTCAAAATACTTTTCTTTTCTTTCTTTTATGTGGTGAAATTTCGGGCATTATAAGTCTA
The DNA here is from genome assembly GCA_025506505.1 of Flaveria sonorensis. Taxonomy (NCBI): domain Eukaryota; kingdom Viridiplantae; phylum Streptophyta; class Magnoliopsida; order Asterales; family Asteraceae; genus Flaveria; species Flaveria sonorensis. Next base: position 31,069,512 of record CM046423.1, read on the forward strand.
CCCCCCTTAAAGAGGTTTCGTCCTCGAAACCCGTCACTCTTCAAATAACTATGGGTAATGTCGTCTTGTTTCTTTTTCTGTCTCCCACGTAGACTCAGAACCCTTTCGGTGTTTCCACTGCACCCGCACAAGTGGAACCACTTTATTTCTCAATCTCTTCTCCTTCCGATCAATGATTGCCACTGGTTGCTCCATATAGTTGAGTCATTCATCCACTTCGATATCATCCAGTGGTACAATCATGTCTTCATCAGCTAAGTATTTCGTCAGATGAGATACATGGAATGTCGAATGAATTCCACTTAGCTCATCAGGCAATTCTAATCGATAGGCCACCTCCCCTACTCGTGCAATGATTCGGAAAGGCCCTATGTACCTCAGGCTCAGCTTGCCCCTCTTTCGGAACTAGATGATTCCCTTCCAAGGCGAGACCTTCAACAAGACTCTATCACCCACGTTGAATTCAATAGGTTTACGCCTTTTGTCGGCATATGACTTCTATCTATCCTTTGCCGCCTTCATTAAGGCTTTGATCTTTTCTAATTTCTCTGTCATAGCCTCGATCACCTTGATACTTCCTATCTCCTTTTGCCTAATATCTCCCTAACATACTGGCGTCCTACACCTTCTACCGTATAGCATCTCATAAGGTGGCATACCAATGCTGGCATGATAGCTGTTGTTATATGAGAACTCCGCTAATGGTAGGTGTTCATCCCAACTTCCTCCAAAGTCGATCACGCATGGTCGGAGCATATCCTCAAGCGTCTGAATCGTCCTCTCAGACTGACCATCTGTCTGCGGATTGTAAGCCATGCTAATGTGTAGCCTCGTCCCCATCGCATCATGGAATCTTTTCCAAAAATTTGATGTGAACCGGGTGTCACGGTCTGACACGATAGACACCGGCACCCCATGATGAGATAAAATCTCCTTAATGAACAGATCCGCCAGTCTCTTAGAGGAATACATCTCGCGGATCGGTAGGAAGTGAGCACTCTTTGTCAGACGATCAACTATCACCCATATGGTATCGTACCCCTTCGCCATACGGGGTAGCTTCGTAATGAAGTCCATAGTGATGTGCTCCCACTTCCACTCGGGTATATCCAACGGTTGGATCTTCCCGTATGCCTTCTGATGTTCTGCCTTTACTTGTAGACAAGTAAGGCATTTACTCACATACTCCACTACATCGCGCTTCATTCCCGGCCACCAGTAATCTTTCTTCATGTCTTGATACATTTTGGTAACACCGGGATGAATGGAGTATCAAGTCTTATGAGTTTAGTCCATAATTCGCCCCCGTAGATCTCCATATCGGCGAATCCACATCTGCCCGAAGCGGGTTCTAACTCCGTGGGTATTTTCTCCCAACTCCACGACTAGACCTCTTATCCTTTCAGAGTTAAGGCGATCTTCTTTCAATGCCTCATCCTGAAATTCTTTGACCTATGTCATCACGTCAGAGGTCATCACCAATTGATAAGCATTCACCCGGATTGGCTCGGGTCACTCCTTTCGGCTCAGGGCATCGGCCAATACATTGGCTTTGCCCGGGTGGTAATGGATTTCATAATCATAATCCTTGATCAGCTCTAACCACCTCCTCTGCCTCATGTTGAGATCTTTGTGCTCAAAGAAATACTTTAAGCTCTTGTGGTCCGTGAAGATTGTGCACTTTGTCTTGTATAAGTAATGCCTCCAAATCTTCAACGCAAAAACCACCACTGCTAGCTCTAAGTCATGAATGGGGTAATTGGTCTCATGGTTCTTCAACTATCGGGATGCGTAAGCTATCACTCTCCCACGTTGCATTAGCACGCAACCCAGTCCCAAATAGGAAGTATCCGAATAGACCACTAAATCTCGTTCGCCTCGGGCAATGTCAAGACAGGAGCTTGAGTTAATCTTGCCTTTAACTCCTCAAAAGCATCCTCTTGTTCCCGTCCCCACACATACTTCACATCCTTACGAGTCAACTTGGTCAAAGGTGAGGCTATCTTGGAAAGGCCTTGAATGAACCTTCGGTAGAAGCCCGCTAAACCCAAGAAACTGTGAATCTTGGATGGCGTCTTTGGAGACTTCCATTGCATCACCGCCTCAACCTTCACCGGGTCCACCATGATTCCTTCAAAATTCACCACATGACCCAAAAATTGAGCTTCACACAACCAAAATGCACACTTAGAGAATTTAGCATATAGCTTCTCCTTTCTAAGTGTCTCCAACACTTCACGTATGTGGTCGGCATGCTCTTCTTCGCTCCTTGAATAGATCAGAATATCATCAATAAATACAATCAATTGGCCGAAACACTCGGTTCATCAGATCCATAAAGGCAGCTGGAGTGTTAGTTAAACCAAAGGACATGACGAGAAACTCGTAGTGTCCATAACGTGTGCGAAAAGCTGTCCTCGGAATATCTTGCTCCTTCACCTTTAATTGATGGTAGCCAGATCGAAGATCTATCCTTGAGAACCAACTGGCACCTTGGAGCTCATCGAACAAGTCATCTATTCTGGGCAGGGGATATCGGTTCTTCACCGTTAACTTGTTTAGCTCCCGATAGTCTATATACATCCTCATACTACCGTCTTTCTTCTTAACAAACAAGACCGGAGCACCCCACGGAAAGATGCTCGATCGGGTGAACCCTTTGTCCATCAACTCCTGCAGTTGAACCATAAGTTCCTTCATCTTGGTTGGAGCTAATCGATACAGTGCCTTGGCAACGGGTTGAGCACCTGGTATCAGATCAATCTGAAACTCGATCTCGCGGTCCGGTGGCATACCTGGTAAATCATCCGGGAACACGTCTGGGAAGTCACACACCACGGGTACTTTAGACAACTGTGGTACTGATGCGTCCACATCTTTCACATAAGCCAGGTAGGCACTACATCCCCGCTTCATGCACTTCTCTGCCATCACCATCAAAATCACCTTCGGAACCGTAGTGTCGCGATCACCGTAGGTCGTCACCGAACTTCCATTGGGCGCAACTAATCGAATCATTTTCTTGCGACACACAATATTCGCCTCATAGGCTGCTAACCAATCCATCCCTAGTACTACATCAAATCCGCCTAGGGGCATCACAAATAGTTTAACAGAGAACCTATGGCCTTCTAGTTCTATGCCACAATCCTCTATCATCTCAGAAATTCTGGTAGACTTACCAATAGCAGTTTCTACTTCAAAAGGCTCATCAATACTTCTACTACTAACAGGAAACTTAGCACAAAAAGTAGCAGAAATGAAACTCCTACTAGCACCAGAATCAAATAATACAGAGGCACAAGTTTGGTTTACTAGAAACATACCTGACATGAGGTCGGGGTCTACCCGGGCCTCTTCTCGGGTCATTGTGAAGGCTCTAGCACTTGCCCTCTATCCTCCTTCTTCAGCCCCCATCTTGGCCCCAGAGCTCTCAGCTCTAGGCTTCCTACACTCGTGGCTCCTATGGCCAGTCCCGCCACAGTTGAAGCACTTCGGCATTCCACAATCTTTTGCTATATGACCGGGCTTCCCACACTTGAAGCACATAGTCACGCCCCTCATGCATTCACCAGTGTGCTCCTTCCCACATCGGCCACACCTCTTCATCCCTAAGCTTGATGACCCCACTCCTCGGTCATCCATTCTTATACTCTTATTATTCAGGGTGAAACAGACGCACCCGAATTGTTTCCCTCTCCAGTTCTTGTCACCACCACCAGTCTTCTTCACCTCAACCACTGCCACCTCTCTCTCATCGTACAACCCAGCCAGATCCACCATCGACCTAAAGGTGCTTGGTCGCTCAACAATCAAGTGCCTGCGGATATCAGCTAGCAATCCCTGCACATACCTCTTAATCTTCCTCGACATCGGTGTCACCTGATCCGGTACCAGCCTCGCCATCTCATTAAACTTGGTAGTGTATTGCTGGTGGGTCATGGTTCCCGCCTCAAGCTGTAGGACAGAATTCCTCAATCACCATCTTCTTCAACTCTTCCCATCTCATCCTCCCAATGGCCCGGTTGCCCTCTGCTTGGACAATATTGTCCCACCAGCATAGAGCCGAGTCAACAAATGAGTGAGTGGCGAACCTCACCTTCTGCTCTTGACACTCACTAATTTCTAACACCGCCTCCATCTCTCTTACCCAGCGGTGAGCAACGGCAGCATTACCGTTGCCGTCAAAAGTAGGGGGTTTGCACCGTTGGAATGCCCCGTAGCTGCATCCCTTCGCGGTTTCCCACACTTCCACCTCCTCTTCATCACTGGAGGCTCCCCTTTCAGCATTCAGCTCCTCCTCATTATCATGATCACTCACATTTCCCCCTCTTCCAATAGTAGTCCTCCACTCCTCCTCCTTCTCCTTCCTTTCGTCTTCCCTTACAGCCCGGATCACTTCAGTCATGACAGATGGTAGGATCGTCTGCATAACTTGGTGAACCTCCTCAACCACTGCCTCTTTCACTGAGGCTCTCAGGTTGGCACTCTCATCACCGCCCTCTGGGTGATGAATCCCAGGCTCAGCCGGAGCCGTCTCTGCAGTCCTCGTCTTGTTCTTTACGGCCCGTGGTCTACCAGCACGTCCACCCCGTGCTCCACCTTTAGAAGCCTTAGATGATCTCCCTCCGGCCATCCTCTAAACATTATAAGATTCGAACACCAATATGGTCATTCGAGGTAATAGCTCAGTTTATGTCAAGTATAGTAAGTCCCTAATTACAATGGCCAGTTGTGATTAGCCACTTACTTTACTCTTCATCCCCCGAGAATTTCCTATGCTGACTACATTAGTATTCAAATCTACTAAAGGCACATAAATCAAAGAGCACACGCACATAATACCGGTTACATTAAGAAAAGAAATACCTGATGGCACGTAGCTACTCGGGCGGACATCCCTCCATTCGTCCCATTCTCAGTTTAAGTTAAGGTTTTGAAAATATTTACCCATTTCTCTTAAACTTTGGCTCTGATACCAACTTGTAAGGCCCCGTTCCCAGAGACCTCACAGTTGGTCAATCATAGCAAAATATATATAAAAACATTATATAGTGTACGAATCAATGCAGCGGAGTCAATATCAAAAGCCACCCATTCATTAATAAAGATTGTTGCTAAGCAATACATCATTGATTATTATCAGTTACAAAGGCCCATATTATTTTCATTACAAAACAATAATGATATTAAGGGTGAGCGGATGCCAGTCTTGCCCTGACGAGTAGCCTCCCCATGTGCCATCCTCAGCAAAATTACCTGCCAACTGAAAATGCATAAAAGTCAGCGTTGCTGAGTGAGCTCTAGTTTAAAAAAAACATTAAAATACCTTGTAAGATTTGTATATGAAAATACCCTTTTTAAAATAATATTCATTTCTTTCGTACGTGATCACACATCATACGTATAGTTAGATTAAATCCAATATCTTCTTTTACCATTTTCATCATCATTCATTTCGAACTTTTATTTTAATCTTTCACTTAATCCAGACCAATGTGCTATGCCCCCAAATAATGCGCATAAAACTGGTACTGGGCCGAGGTCTACAAATAGACCCCAAACTGGTGCACGAAGCTGACTCCAGTATAGGGGCAGCAACAAAGGTCCCCTCAATCTCAAAGATTGACTCTGTGTGCATCCAACGGGTTAGCTAAAGCACACACAGTTGAGCTAACAACCTAATGGTTGTGGACCTCATGTGAATTTGCTTGCAAGACTTTTTTTCCGTTCTTTATGTTCCACTTTTCATTATCATTGATCTTTCCACTTTCTTTAATGATAATACTTTACGGATACGGATAAAATCACACCACGTAAAGTCACGTAATAGTATAATAATAAGGAACACAAGAACGGCCCAAAACATAAATAAAATAATCAAATAATAACACCAAGTCAAACCAGGGTCAAACACTAAAATTCTGATTTCCCAAAATTCCAGAAAATTTTCTAAGTGTTTAGGCGCATGGGCACTATGCAGGCGCATGAGCCCTGCTTAGGCGCATTAACACTATTCGAGCGCATGAATCCTACACAGGCATTTTAGCTTACATTTCTGGGCGTATAAACTGTTCAAGCGCATGAATTCACACTTAGGCATCAGAGAAAAATGTTAGGCGCATGGTACTGCTTAGGCGCATGAGTCTACACTTAGTGTTTTCAGGCTGACATCTATGGTGCATGGGCACTATTGGAGCACACGACCCCTTCTTAAAAGTTTTTCTAAGGCAAATTCCAGGCGCATGGGCCCTGTTTGGGCGCATGGCCTGTACTTGGGTATTTCTAAGTCAAGATCTCATGCGCATGGGCCTTGTTTGGGTGCATGGGCCCTGTTTGGGCGCATGACCACCTATTGTGCATTTTTCAGAATCAAAACTATCCAGACTTGCATTAGTACCTGTTCTAAGCAAAAACTTAACATTCTAAGCAACCACAACACATAAACAAGCATCGAACAAAAGCATATGCATACATAAACATACGAGTACAAGGAAATAATTGTGAAAAACCCTTTAAATGCATTTTCAGCCCCAAACTTGTTTAAAACACATATAAAACGGGGTCTATAACTCACCTATTGCAGCAAACAAGCAAAACTCCTCCAAACTTGCTTGCACAAGAGTTCAAGCACCTAAAACAAGCCAAAACAAACACCCAATTCAAAGAGCACTTAAATATCGATTTTAAGGATGAAAACCCCATAAAAACCGAACCAATTAACACGAAAACACTTACCTATAAAGATTTTCAGCCCTTTCTTCTTCTTCAAACCGAGAGAACAAAGTTTCAGTCTTCTTTTCTTCTTTGTTTAGTCAAACAACAGCAACAGCAGGGAAGATATGGGCGGCCTTGCCCATATAAAGCTCACCTTTTTGACTTTTTGTACTATTTACACAAAGCACCCCTCAACTTTGGCTTCTTTTAGTTTTCTTCAAAATACTTTTCTTTTCTTTCTTTTATGTGGCAAAATTTCGAGCGTTACACTGTTTGAGTATGAAACTTCCATAGTAACTCCTTCTGAACTGTTAGTTTTGGAAGATTTTACACTTAGACACATTTGAGAGTGTAAGACTTCCAAAGCTAGTTCATCTTTGTTCCTTAGTGCATGCATGGAAGACTTGGTTGTTCTGGCTTATTAGTTGCATCAGCCTCATAATCTTCAGATGATCTTACAAAATCTCCTTCAGAATTCTTAGGGCATTGGATATGGGTCGTATCACTTTTGGATTACTGTTCATACCACACTCAAAGGATTTGAATGTATTAGGCATATGATGAGGCTTTGAACTTCAATAAACAGCATCAGGAACATAAATCAATCTTGAAAACACTTCCATACTTTGAATCTCTGAAATAACTTGATAATTTCATTCTTTAGTTAACTATCATTTCCCTTGATTAAAGTCTGTCTAACTGTTCCGCTCAGTAGATAGACACGGGTGCATAACATCATCATAGAATATGAATCCAAGTATTTTAGAATGAGTATCTGATAGTTGTACAAATCCTTGAGTAAATCAATGATTATGTGACCAAAGTTGATTTCTTCTTTTGTTTTGAATGCTCAAAATGGATGTGCATGTTGGTTGCAATCATCTGCATTCATGATATGTCTTTCTCTTGTTTGTTGTTGTCATCTGTTCATCATTGGATGAATTGCATTTGAAGTTAACTCATCCTTATTTGGTGAGTAACTCATCAGCATTTTTTCACTAAAGCAGCTACATTTATTACACATGTAATTTAATGAACCCACATTAGTTTACAAACCATCCGCATTTGTATGGTTCCATCCGCATTTGTTTGGATACCATCCGTATTTGTATGGTTTCCATCTGCATTTGTTTTGTTATTGTACATACACAGCCGCATTTGTTTTATGCTTCATCCACATTTCCATGTTGTGTATCCGCATTTGTTTGACACTTATCCGTATTTGTTTGTGCAACACTATGACATCCGCATTGACTAATACGGATGAACAAATACTGAACCGCATTTGATTGATGCTCAGCCGTATTTGTATGTTGAGCAAATCATACATCCGCTTATGTTTGTTGCTTGGAATCCGAATTTGTTCATATGCATCCGCATTTGTTCATATGCATCCGCATTTGTTCATGTGCATCCGCAGTTGTTTGCTGCTCGGCATCCGCATTAGTAATGATAAGTACTTGTTACATATCTGTAACCGCATTTCTTATTGTTTCATGCGTATTTCCTAATCAAACTAATACGAATACCAGCACTAAAACAACATTAAATCTGAAATGCTTCTGATCTTGGATCAAAGATTGATGTAGATTTCGATGAACAGTATTTGCAACCTTCTTTTCTTCATTCTAGGGACGTTAATCTTGTTAAGTTGCATCGAGTTTTGAAGAAGTAATCAAATCCATGATTAATCATCTTCAAATCGTACCAAAATTAACAGATTTGTTGATTTTCTTTTGTATTTTGTCGATGAACAGATGGGGTTTCGATGAACAGTTACCTTTTTCTTCATTTTTGTTGTTTCTTCAATGTTCTTGACATCATTAAAGATAAAATCAGATTTGAAAAATAGATGAATCCAGCAACCAACAGCTCTGATACCATTTTGCTGAATCAATATTTCAGATTCATCGAGCTTGGATCTTAGGATTCATCATGTTTAGATCTGGAAATCAAAATTAAGATGGGTGTATGTGTGTGAATCACAGAATAAAGAGATGGATAATGATAATGTTATGATTTCATTGATGTTGATAAATAAATTACAATGAGAATCATAGATGAAAAATGGAATCAAACCCACCCAAAGGAGGAATTCTCCTTGGGTGGTGGTTCACACCGTAAGAAACACACACACAAGAACCACATATGAACCACACTTGTAAAAATGCACTAGTGGGTCTATTTATACTCTTGTTATATCATAACCTAATTTTGACTATTCTTTTTGTCTTGATGTTGACTTTGTCATGTTGAATTGACTTATATTTTGTTCTTGTTTTGTTCAACTTGGTCTCTAAACTTGTATAATGAGATCTTCAGTCGGTTGTGATTATCATTTGGTAAGCTTCAGTTTATTCAATTGTTGAACCCAACAATATACTTGCAGATCAAGAGAGCCACCTGATAATGATGGCTGAAGGGAAAAATAAAGCAGTCACTCTTGAAAGCAACATCCATGTTGATGGGGTATGAATGTTTGGTAACAATTTGGTGATTGGGTTGCTATTCAAGAACAGAAAAAAAAAAGATTTAAGGAGATGAGGAAGGTTGGATAGATTAGATTTCTTTGATTTATTTATCAAAGAAAAGTTGATGAAAAGTACTGACAGGAATCAAAAAAAGCATAAGAAGAAAATGACTTTATTGCCCCTGATCTCATCAAGACCATTCATTTGGAATCTAAAATATTTTATAATATATCAATGGGTGCAGTAAAGTTATAGAGTTCTTACAATTATTAAGGGTTCTCACTTGAGCCCATTCCATATATATATATACATATATATATATATATACATATATATATATATACATATATATATATACATACATATATATATATATATAGGAGGTCCAAATAAAAATTAATATTTGTCAAAGAAATGTAAGAAGAGTTGAGGTGGTGACATGTGACAAAACTAGAAAATAGGGTTAAAGAGTATTTTGGTCTATTAACCATTTAATCTAATTCCCTTTCTCTTTTTAAAAATGTAGCACATCTCACTATTTAATATTAATTCCCTTTCTTTTTTTAAAGATATAGCGCATCTCTTTTGCACACTCTCTTCACCCACAAACCCTATCACCAATTAATCTCAAAATACAACCAAAGACTAGAGATATCTCATCGTATTAAACTCCATAATTACATGCAACAACTAATCGGTTATTAGAGGTGTTAACTTGAGCGGTGAGTATTAATCGGTAGTGTTTTAAGATAATGATTCGGTAGTCAACGATAGCGGTAATCGAAGGTAATGAATAGTGACAGCATAAAACTATGTTGTTTGATGTAAAACAGCACAAAACTATGTTGTTTGATGCAAAAACAGCACAAAACTATATTGTTTAACGCAAAACAACATAAAACTGTGTTGTTTGACGCAATACAACACAATTCTATGCTGTTTTGATAAAATGCAACACAATTTCGTATCATTTGCTTTTCTTTTTTTGGTGTAAAAAATATATCAATACTATACTGAATTTAAAGAGGAGAAAATGCGTTATTTTTAAGGTGCAATTTGTTTTAAAAAAAATCTAGTATGAAAAAGTTATAAATGTTTAACAAATTAGGGAATTTCAAAATAGTCAACAAAAGTGATTACATACCCAAATATACTTCCACATTTTTCTTTCTTATAATTTCATATTAACCATTGATTGAAAAATAAAATGCTAAGATCATTTTTTGGCCTTCTTAGGCAAAATACATTTTTTAGTATAACATCTATCTATCTATATATATATATATATATATATATATATATATATATATATATATATATATATATATATATATATATGTATATATATATATATGTATATATATATATATATGTATATATAGATAGATATATATATATATATATATATATATATATATATATGTTTATATATATATATATATATGTATATGCTGGTTAAAATAAAAAAATACATTTGGCTAAAAAGTGTAATAAGTGTTCTCGGCCCTTTATTACATAAATCAATGGTTAAAATCGATCCTGAGAAGAAAAAGTGGTCCCAAGGGTGTTATGACAAAAGCCACTTTTGTTGACTTTCTATAAATTCTCCCACTTTATTTAAAAGTCTATAACTTTTTATGCGACATTATTTTTTAAAATAAATTGCACCGAAAAATCAAGCGTTTATTTTCTCTTTAATTTTAGTATAGTATTGTTATATTTTTTTAAAAAGATAATTCTATTATGAAATTGTGTTGTTTTACAATAAAACAATACATTATGTGATGTATTATGGTAAGACAATAGTTTTGTATAGTTTTAAGATAAGACAACAAGTTCTGTGTTGTTCAGGGTAAAACACCACGTTTTGTGTTGTTTTATCTTAAAAGATCATATAAACCTATTGTGAAATTGTGGTATTTTACGATAAAACAATGCATTTTATGTTGTTTCACGCAAAGAAAAACACTTTATGTGTTGTTTTATGTTATGTGTTGTTTTACGATAAGACATTAAGTTCTGTGTTGTTTAGGGTGGAACATCATATAAATAACATACATTTTTGTGTTGTTGACTTTACAGCAACGAGTCAAGGTAAAACACCACTCTTTATGATGTTTTACCCTAAAACAACACGCAACATGATCTGTGCTGATTTAACGTAAAACAACATGCTTTATGATGATTTAATGTAAAACAGCACGCTTTACGCTGATATAGTGTAAAACAACATGTTGTGTGCTGATTTAATGTAAACAACATACTCTTAACTGATGTACCATAAAACTATATCCACTATTACGAGTATCGTAAAATAGCACATTTTGTGTTGTTTAAGAGGAAAATAACACACTCTGTTAATCTTATCATATGATATGAAATCTAGCACATTCCCTTTTCTCTTTGTTCAAATCCAGCACATTCGACAAACGTAACTTTGGATAAGCACTATAGAGATGATACACTTCATCAAAGGAAGAAAACACCATACCAACTTTAGGTTTACATGAATCAGCAATCTGAGAGCGTAATACTTCTTACCAGGGGTGCTACGAAAGCCTAAAATTAACAAAAAAAAATATAAAGAAACAAACGATCAAATGACATAGCTGATATACATAAAATATTAAGTAGCACTGTTAGAAAAATAACACAATATGGTAAATAGTATAATCGATTATGCTAATATCAAAAATAGTATAAAAGTTGTATATCAAATCTCAAGAATAGTACAATCAGTTGTGCTAATATCAAAAATAGTATAAAGAATCATATATCAAATCTCAATAATAAGAAAACACAATCAATTGATTGAATTATATCGTTAATTTGAATATCATTGATCATGTTTGAAGAAATGGTATAACTCGTGAAGTAGGAAATTGAGCAGATCAAAATGATACTTGAGTAAAAACAACATCTGTTATATAGAGGATGATGTTTCAGCCTGTAAATATGAACAAAACTAAATGAAATCTAAATAAAAAACTAGATATGTCTATATTTTGTATCAATCAAAATCAAATAACAAATGTGATATCAAACTACATTTGTGTAAACCAGATAATAGAAGAAGATGAAGAAGGTTAAGTTGATGAAGAAGAGCTCAAGAACACATTGATCAGAATAAATAGATCTAAAAGAAAAAAATGATTCTATATTGAAATTAAATTAAATTTTGATTGAATAAAATGAATAACTTAAATAATAGATGGAAAAACAGAATTATATCTCAAAATCAAAAAGCATGTTGAAGAAAAAAGAAGAAACCAATTTTATCAAAAAGCATGTTGAAGAAAAAAGAAGAAACCAATTTTGGTGTTGTTTGATATCTTGATGATTGAAAAATGATAATATTACGCTTCATACTAAATCCTAAATATTTCTATGTGTCCTTCCCATATTGCTTCTTAGGCTTTTTAGCTAAATCAATTTTTTTATTTGAACCAGCCTCTATGTATATATATATATAAGAATAGGTTCATATGTTAACCCCCTAAAATTGGGATAACCCATTAATCATATCTCCATCTTTGATTTATTATAAAATAATCCAAATTCAATCCAATGGTGTTTATCATTCAATCGAAGATTGATCTTTTTCTTTTATGTACTTTTTCTTTCATATGTCACATCTCTAACCCATTTTGTTGTCCCTTTAAAAAACCTAGCTCATGTTTCCTTCATCTCTTAAAACCTAAATGAACATCTCATCTCTTTTATGTGATTTAATGTTTCTTAGTACTTTAATACATGTGTAAAAGATAGTTTTAAATAATTTAACATATTATGTAAATAACAATAAATACTTTAACATATGTGTAAAAGAAAGTTTTAAATATTTTAACACATGTTCTCGTTACTTTAACACATGTGTAAAGGAAAGTTTTAAATACTTTAACATGAGTAAATATAAAAATCATATGTGTAATAATGAACTAAACATGAGTAAAAGACACTTACATAAATCAGAAAAGAATCTACATCTAAAACCCAATTAATATTTTTTTTACAAAATCAGGAAAAAAACCCACATATTCTTTTGTTAATTATGCTTTGTTTACATCTCAAATCTGGACTATTCAATATGTTCTGAAAATGAAAACCAAGATGTAACATGAAATAGAAACTATTTAAAGTATATAAGAGAAGTTTACATTTGTGTATATTCAGTTTATACATATGTGTATTCAGTTTACACATGTGTAGTTAACATATGCGAATTCGATTTACTCATGTGTAAAACTCACTTTATAAATGTTTATATAAAAAAACCTAGTAAAAATATTTAACAAAAAAATATATAACTAAGCATATTTTGAATAAGGATGTGTACATGTCACACCCTTAAAATCCACCGGCAGGATTCTACCGCGAGGCACGTGACAAATCAGGATCTCAGACACAGTCATATCAAACGACACTATATGCGTTGTTAAAATAAATGTTTGACTTTAAATCAAAGTAAAAAAAAAAGTATTTAATGTAATCAATGCGGAAGCGTAAACTTTTGTAAATCCATAAGTAATAAATGCGCAAAACAAGGCGTCCAATGAAGAGTAATATATGTAAATGAACTTGCTTTCAAATGATAAAGATGATACATGAGCCTCAGATATGCAACCATAGCCTTAAGCGTGCCTGCAACCTGAAAAGACATACTAAAATATGTCAACACAAGGTTGGTGAGTTCACAAGTTAAATCAGCAAATATGTTTAAGCGTTAGCTTGGTAAAAGTAAACAAACCATAGGTAGCTAGCCTATATATCGAGTTACTTAGTGTTTCGAACCGAAGCTGACTGTTGGTGAGTTGCTTTGCCTTCCACCATATCTTATCATAGAACAATGGCAACTGTCTAGGTCAATTGAACACCCGTTCGACCTCAATTCAAGTTAGCGCGACTAACGCGGGTGGGCTTGTCAAACCCAGTAGTACTACTCAAAATTACCTCGCTAGCTCGATATTAACGGTTCGAGTGTGTAAGGACTTGCGTGATAATGTTTGTACTACAGTAACAGGCGATATACCAATAATACTAAAACCAGATAAATAGAATTAGTTTGCATGATTCTCCCCCCAAAAAGGAAAGTAAATAAAAGTGGGGCCATGAAGACTCACCTTAGATGTGACATCCGTCACCAAAATAGTGCACTGACTATTAACTTTGACCATTGACATTAACTTTTTGACTTTGACTTGTAAGGCCCCGTTTCCGGAACACTTACAAACTGGACCGTCATCGCATAAAACATTTAAAGCACATATTACTTTTGCAGCGGAATTTGAAAACTTTCATTAATAACAAAAACATGTTAAATCATTACATTACAACGCTTGTTTATATTTCATTAACATGTGAAAACGTGGATGCCAGCCTTCAAACCACTCCTAGTAGCGTATGCATCCATGCCTGCAACTCCTCAGCATCATCAATATACCTGCCAACTATCATGCATACAAAAAGTCAGCGACACTGAGTGAGTTCTAGTTTTATAAGTAAAATTCTTTTCTTTCATTTAAAACCGTGCTTTACTTTCGTAAGCAATCATACATCATACGTACAAATAGATAATAATTATTATCTTCATCCTCGTTCATTCATTCCTTCTTTCATTCATTATTATCATATACCTTCATATGGATCCCGTCACATGCAATACCCCCGTCTCCTACCGAAGACAGACCAGGGTACGTGACAAGGATCCCCTTCGAGTCAATCTCAAGGATTGAACTCCCTTCGAGCCATAAGGCTCCCTTCGAGTCACAAAGACTCCTTTTGAGTCACAAAGACTCCTTTCAAGCCATAAAGACTCCCTTCGAGCCTATCTCAAGGATAGACTCCCTGTGTGCATCCTTCGGGTTAGCTAAACCGCACACAGTTGGGCTACCAACCTAACGGTTGTGCACCTCTCTTCATCTGCTTGCAAGCCTTTCATTTATTCATTTACTTTTCACTTTTCATTAACGTTATCTTTCACTTTGTTACATAATACTTAACGTACATAATTATACATCATACCACGTAAAGTCACAACATAATACACAACAGGTATTATAACATAATACATACGTTTTGAAAACCGTTTAACGAAGAAAGATAACACATACATAGAACCACAACATTCACATCATAAACATCCTCACAAGCCATCACATCATAAATAAGCATAAGCATCCCCGAGACATCATTTCTTAGCACTAAGTTCTACTTCTCAAGATTTCCAGAAAAGAGCCCAAGTCCCCAAAGAAATGCGAATGAGCAAGAACAATGCGGATGAACAGACAAATGCGCATAAGTAACCAAATGCGGATGAACATACTACAAATGCGGATGAACACTTCAGAAAATATTCCAGGTGTCCCAAAGAAATGCGCATGAACCAAATGCGGATGACTGAAGCAAATACGCAGGGAACTGTAGCAAATGCGGATGACACTGTAGCGAATGCGGATGAACAAAATACTTAGCTGCTGAATATTCAGCAAATGCGGATGAACAGATTAACCTGCAACGTAACTGATGCTATTTCCAGCTCCCAATCATCATCCTAACACACCCTTGGCATAGATCTATCAAACCACATACCTATAATAACCTAAACATCATACACATCTTAGGAAAACATCTAAAAACATACATCAAAAGAACACAATCGAACATCATGCTGAAACTCACGGTTTGGTTTAGAAACCTTCTGCCCGGTATGCATAACAGCCCCAAACACTTAGAAAATAGTAAAAAAGGGATCTAGAAACTGACCTTGAAGCAGCTCTTCAAACCAAACACCTCCACTTGCGATTTCAGCCTCGAAATTCCGAGAACAACCTTCTTTTGCAGCTTCTTCTTCCTTCTTCTTCTCCAAAAACCCGATTTCTTGCTCTTTTTCTTCTTCAGCCGAGGCCAAAAGCAGATCTGCTGCTTTATGGGGCGGCCATACCCTCATTTATACTAAAATAATTAGTTCGTGCACCTTTTGCACTTTGCCCCCTTCAACTTGTGCCCATTTACTTTTCTTTCTAGACACTTTTCTTTTCTCGTCTTTTAAATAAAAATTCAGGGTGTTACAAGTCCACCTCCCTTATATAGGTTTCGTCCCCGAAACTTGTCGCTTCTCGAACAGTCACGGGTAACGGTGTCTTACCTCTTCCTTGATCTTACATGTAGGCTTAGTCCCCTTCTAGGCTCCACTGTACTCGCATAAGTGAAACTACCATTCTCCTTAGCCTTTCTTTTCCTTCTATCATAATTCACTCCCAGTTGCTCCACGTAGTTAAATCTTTCATCCATCTTAGTATTCTCTAGTGGCACGATCGCATCCCCATCGATTGAGCACTTTCTTAAACAAGACACGTGAAATGTCGGATAATTTCACTTATCACGTCGAGTAGCTCCAGTTGACATGCCACTTCTCTTACCTGAGCAACAATGTAGAATGACCCTATACGCCTCGGTATCCACTTTCCTTGCTTTCTGATTCGAATGATCCCTTTCCAAGGCGAGGTCTTTATCATTACTCCGTCGCCGAAGGTCGGCACCGAACTCTTGTCGGGAACTGTTGATCAATCCATCTTTTTGCAACACTTGGTGTTTGTCTCACAAACTCTATCCAGTTCATCCGAAGGGATAAGTTTATCCACCCAAGTCTGTCCTGAACAGTCTAGCAGGAACAAGCGCACTCGCGATTCTATCACGCAATTCTCTAGGGCATAGGTAACCTAGTGGACTCACCCATAGCAATCTCTACATCGATGGCTCTTCAATATTCCTACCCCTAACGTGTAACTTAACACAATGCAGCAGGAATGAAACTACAACAAGCACCACAATCAAAGCATAGATGCATAACTTTAAATTACCAGAAACGTACCTGACGTCGCGTCGGAGTCCGCTCTAGCCTCCTCCCGGTAAGGGCAAATGCTCTAACCCTCATCCTCTGTTCTCCTCATTCTGAACTCCTTGCCTTGTCCTGGAGCTCTCAGCCCTTGACTTCATGCAGTCTCTACTCCTGTGCCCACTCTCACCACACCTGTAACATCTCATCGCATGACAATCTCTTTCCAGGTGGCCCTCCTTCCCGCATTGAAAACAGAGATTCGATCCCCGCTTGCATTCTCCTGCATGCTCCTTCCTACATTTCTTGCATGCCCTCGCTTCCCTTGTTAACATCCTTAGGTCATCCATCCTTACCTTCTTACCACTAGCCTCAAATCCACCATCATCAATATCCCGCCTTTCGTTCCTACTCCTAACATAGCCCCGCTCCTCCTCTTCGTCCATTATTGCCATCGCCTCTCGCTCGTCATACAACCTCCCCACCAAATCGACCGCTGACCTAAATGTGCTTGGTCGGGCAGTGATCAGGTGTCTGCGGATATCTGTTGGTAGACCTTGAATATACCTTTTGATCTTTCGTGACACAGGCGTCACTTGATCTGGCACCAACCTTGCCATCTCATTGAACTTCGTGGTGTACTGTTGGTGAGCCATCGTTCCCGCTTCCAGCTGCAGGAACTCCCTCTCGACTTTGTCCAGCTCCCTATGAGGACAAAACTCCTCAATCACCAACCTCTTCAGTTCCTTCCACCTCATCCTCCAGACTGCCCTGGTACCCTCAGCCTATACAATATTGTCCCACCAGCATAAGGCTGAATCCACAAAAGAGTGGGTAGCAAACTTCACCTTTTGATCCTCACGGCACTCGCTGATGTCAAGCACCGCCTCCATTTCTCTCACCCAACGCTGAGCAGCCGCAGCACTTTCGTTTCCATCAAACGTCGGGGGCCTACATCTTTGGAATGCCCCATAACTGCATCCCCTCGTAGTTCCCGGCACTGCCTCCTCGTCATCATCGGAGACAACCATATCCGCAGAACCTCCAGCTTCACCCCCTCGCCGGGCGGTTCTCCTGTTCTCCCCCTTCTCCTTCTGCTCGTCATCCCTTATAGCATGAATAACTTCGGTCACTACAGACGGTAAGATTGTTTGCATGACCTGATGAACCTCCTCAACCACCACCTCTTTCACTGAGGCCCTCAAATTTGAGCTCTCATCAACGCCCTCATGCTAATGAACCTCGGGACCTATAGGAGTCGTCTCCTCATCCCTAACTCCTCTCCTTGTGGCACGTGTTCCAGCACCACGTCCACCACGCACTCCACCTCGGGAAGCCTTAGAAGATCTACCACCAGCCATCTATGAACACAACAAGATTCAAACACTAACATGGTCAATCAAGGTAATAGCTCAGTTAATGTCAAGTATAGTAAGTCCCTAATTATAGTGGCCAGTTATGATTAGCCACTTACTTTACTCTTCATCCCCCAAGCATTCCTTATCCTGACTACATCAGTACTTAAATCCACACAAAAGCACACAAGCCACATAACATGTGCACATAATACCGGTTAACATTAATTTACAAAAAGCTTACATAAAACCTTTACCTAAAAACTTTTACATAAAACTTTTACCTGCAGGCATGTAGCTACTAGGACTGGCATCCCTTTCCTTTCGTCCCATTCTCAGTTTAAGATTAGGTTCTTTTTGAAAATATTTACCCAATTCACTTAAATTTTAGCTCTGATACCAACTTGTAAGGCCCCGTATCCGGAACATTTACAAACTGGACCGTCATCGCATAAAACATTCAAAGCACATATTACTTTTGCAGCGGAATTTGAAAACTTTCATTAATAACAAAAACATGTTAAATCATTACATTACAACGCTTGTTTATATTTCATTAACATGTCAAAACATGGATGCCAGCCTTCAAAACACTCCTAGTAGCGTATGCATCCATGCCTGCAACTCCTCAGCATCATCAATATACCTGCCAACTATCATGCATACAAAAAGTCAGCGACACTGAGTGAGTTCTAGTTTTATAAGTAAAATACTTTTCTTTCATTTAAAACCGTGCTTTACTTTCGTAAGCGATCATACATCATACGTACAAATAGATAATAATTATTATCTTCATCCTCGTTCATTCATTCCTTCTTTCATTCATTATTATCATATACCTTCATATGGATCCCGTCACATGCAATACCCCCGTCTCCTACCGAAGACAGACCAGGGTACGCGACAAGGATCCCCTTCGAGTCAATCTCAAGGATTGAACTCCCTTCGAGCCATAAGGCTCCCTTCGAGTCACAAAGACTCCTTTTGAGTCACAAAGACTCCCTTCAAGCCATAAAGACTCCCTTCAAGCCTATCTCAAGGATAGACTCCCATGTGCATCCTTCGGGTTAGCTAAACCGCACACAGTTGGGCTACCAACCTAACGGTTGTGCACCTCTCTTCATCTGCTTGCAAGCCTTTAATTTATTCATTTACTTTTCACTTTTCATTAACGTTATCTTTCACTTCGTTACATAATACTTTACATACATAATTATACATCATACCACGTAAAGTCACAACATAATACACAACAGGTATTATAACATAATACATACGTTTTGAAAACCGTTTAACGAAGAAAGATAACACATACATAGAACCACAACATTCACATCATAAACATCCTCACAAGCCATCACATCATAAATAAGCATAAGCAGCCCCAAGACATCATTTCTTAGCACTAAGTTCTACTTCTCAAGATTTCCAAAAAAGAGCCCAAGTCCCCAAAGAAATGCTGATGAGCAAGAACAATGCGGATGAATAGACAAATGCGCATAAGTAACCAAATGCGGATGAACATACAACAAATGCGGATGAACACTTCAGAAAATATTCCAGGTGTCCCAAAGAAATGCGCATGAACCAAATGCGGATGACTGAAGCAAATGCGTAGGGAACTGTAGCAAATGCGGATGACACTATAGCGAATACGGATGAACAAAAGACTTAGCTGCTGAATATTCAGCAAATGTGGATGAACAGATTAACCTGCAACGTAACTGATGCTATTTCCAGCTCCCAATCATCATCCTAACACACCCTTGGCATAGATCTATCAAACTACATACTTATAATAACCTAAACATCATACACATCTTAGGAAAACATCTAAAAACATACATCAAAAGAACACAATCGAACATCATGCTGAAACTCACGGTTTGGTTTAGAAACCTTCTGCCCGGTATGCATAACAGCCCCAAACACTTAGAAAACCAGTAAAAAAGGGATCTAGAAACTCACCTTGAATCAGCTCTTCAAACCAAACACCTCCACTTGCAATTTCAGCCTCGAAATTCCAAGAACAACCTTGTTTTGCAGCTTCTTCTTCCTTCTTCTTCTCCAAAAACACGATTTCTTGCTCTTTTTCTTCTTCAACCGAGGCCAAAACCAGATCTGCTGCTTTATGGGGCGGCCATACCCTCATTTATACTAAAATAATTAGTTCGTGCACCTTTTGCACTTTGCCCCCTTCAACTTGTGCCCATTTACTTTTCTTTCTAGACACTTTTCTTTTCTCGTCTTTTAAATAAAAATTCGTGGTGTTACATGACTATTTGATTTTGACTTGGTCTAAATAATGAATTTTGACATTAAAGTTAACTTAATGTTGACTTGGTCTGAGAATAGTGCATTAGATATGCTAAGTTCTAGAACTATGTATTATGTGTTTAATATGTTCTAGTGGGCCTTGGCATGGTGACAGTGTATGTTCACTGATTTGGACTTAGCATGATGGTTGCATGCTTAAGATTGGACTGAGGAGTTAAAAATGTAAAATATACATCTTACATTAAGAACACAAACAAAAATCGGACATAAGTGGGCTTTTCCTAAAGTCTACTAATTTGACTTAATTTAATTCCAAAATATAAATTAAATAATTTATATAGCATATAATAGTTGATTGTTCAATTCCTTGAACAACAACTTAATCAATCAAAAGCTAAAGTGAAAATAAAAGATCAAGAAGCAGTGTAAGGCAAGACATAGCCTGTTTGACTGATTAATCAGATGCTAAGGATAATAGGATTAATGAGCTGAAAAGAATAATCTCATAACAAGCTGAAGAGATTAAGAGATTAATCAGAGAGTTGGAAGATGTTGATCAACAAAGACTGAATGAAGAAAAACATTCAAATGATCATGAACATGAGTTGACTGAACAGTTCATTGATCAACCTTTATCACTAGTTGTAGAAACAAGCTCTCAAGAACATCATATAAAGCAATCAATCATTATTCCTGAAGAAATATACTATATGGATCAATTGCTAGGTGAAACAAATCCATTTGAGAATATACACTATTCTCTCATTCTGAGGCAACACTTTCATACTCCAAATTTATAGCAACAACAGTCAAGCACCATAGCTATAAATCCTTTGACTGAGCAACAGAAAGAGTTGATTAGAAAGTTTGTTGAATCTTTGAAAGATCAGTCTAAACATCAAAACATCCAGAGTCATCATCATCTCAACAACCTCTGATGATATATGAGAGGAAAAGGAAAAGGTTATACCTTGCTGCTTTAACCAAAGGTAATGAAAAGGTTATAGAGCAAGATGAACAGGAATCACCTCCAATGAAGCTGTTGAAAGCCAAAGCAGAACCAATTGATGTTGATGAGTTCAAACAAAAAGAAGCTAAGTTTGTGAATTTACAAGAAGGTGAGATTGACCAAACTCTAGATCAAGCACAAGATCCTATCATCATCTTTGATTCTCAAGAGGAAGATGAAAACACACAAAAAGTGACTAAGAACATTCAAGACTTGTTGCCTAATGATCCTGAAACACTTATGGTAATTGAGCTAGCAAATAGAGGTTTCCCTTATGATTCCTTCATTCATCTAAACCTGTCTAAGGTTAAAGACCTGCTTAAAGACTTTCAAGAAATTATGAAAAATCAAAGTGAACAGACATATAGGAGGTACAAGGAAATCCAAGACCAGCAGGGATTCCAAAAGAATTTACCAAAGGATCCTCATATTGATAAGATGATATACTCCCAGGTCAAAAGCTGGTTGAGTCATACAAGGATGCCTTACAGATCATATGTTGGTAGATCATTGTCTCAAATGAAAGATCTTGCAAGAGGCATCTACAAAAACATGCTCACCAATGCCCTAAAGCCTCAAATCATCAGACCTCATCCAACATCTTCCCTATCCACTTATCATCAAGCTCCTTAAGAGCTTCATCTAATAGAAGAGCCTGGATAGTTTATGCCACACAGGATGTGGCTAGAAGGGAATGAAGAAAGGGAGATGATCAATGCTAACACAAATTTTGTAAAGCTTTATGATAGAATCACACTAATAGCTTCAGCTAATGAGAGAAAGATTATTGCATGGAAGTACGATGAGGTGTAGGATGCACTCCTAATCAAGAGAGTATCGTGCCTTGTCCAATACTTATCATTCATATCCCAATTGGGATCACTATCCTGTGGAGACATGCTTAATCTAATGCAATTAAGGATGGTGAATCATACTAACAACCCAAGGGGTGCTAAGTTCTATCACATAATGAGATCATACATGAACAGATAGCATCATAAGCTTAAACAAAAAGCAGACAGAGAAGACAAACTCCACATAAAAAAGCTAAGGAGAAAACAAAAATCAACTGGCAAACAAACACAAGGTAAAGAAAAGCAGAAAACCTTGACAGTGAGCTACTCAACAGAGTTGATTATCCTCTCAGACCAACAGATTTTAAGCTCATTACGAAGAAGATTGAAGGAAATCAGTACAATCATCCAATCACCAGATGGTTATATGATAAGAATCATTTTAAATTGGTGTTGGAAAGAAATCTAGAAGGTAAAGGGGTAGCTGATATCAGATTGTTTGATCCTGTTGAGATCAAACTTTTACATCCGTCATATGTATCTTTCTTGAAGACAAAGTGATTCCCTGCTATTAAAGATGTATTATGCAATGGTGACTGTTGCTACTTTATACATATGCTAAGGATCCTAGACACGGTCTATGTGAGTGCTGCATTAAAGCAAAGATTAGAGACTACTCAGCAATCATTGACTCATATTGATGGTATAAGAAGCCTAAAGATCTCAGACAATAATAACTTGGAAGTTTTGAAGGGTGATCATGTTGTAACCACTTTGGTTAGTAACATTGAAGTACAAAGCTTAGATCAATCGACCATTGAACAGTTGGTTCAACTTCCCATAACATACAAGTATGGTGATCAGATCGGTGCAGTTCTATACTTCACAGAGCATATTGTGAACTGCCTGAATGCATTGAAAGTTGTGCCTTTACCTGATCAAGTGAAAGAAGCTGAAAAGGATCAGATCACTGAAAAGGATGTTCAAGATTCAATAAAAGCTTCTATAGAAGTAGCAAAGTATGCAGATGAAGCAAGCCCTTCTTACTCTTGATAAAGGTTCAATAACATTTAAACAAACAAAACAAGTAACAAACATTCATATCTAACCGCTCATAACATTCATGAAATCAATCATCGATAATAGCATCATGCAATCAATCTGATTACACATATGTAATCAGTAGAACATGCAATCACACATAATCAGTAAAACATGTAATTATTCAATCATTCAAAATCAAACATAATCAAACACATGATATCTAACAAACAAAATCACTAACAATCAAACATAAAGATTGGCAGCATCATCCTTAGGGGGAGTATTATTAGACTCAATAAGTCCATTAAATGATAATGTCTACCATAATCAATCAAATGTGTTCTAACATTCAAGCAATCAATTACTAACATGGAAACATTATTAAAATTCATATCAAACAATAATTATTGTTTAAATTTCTTTTTAAGATTTTGTAGATAAAAGGAACTTTTTGCCAAGCGTCTACAGCGGATGAAGATAGCCCATAACAGATGACTTTCTGTGAGTAGTGGATGAAGAATAAAGTCCCAAGTGTAGACAGCGGATGAGCATACATATAGCAGATGACAAAGTCACAGTTGATGAACAACTACACATAGCTTATGTCAAGTCCACAGCTGATGAACTGTCCATAGCGAATGTTCAATATCCACAGCGGATGAACATTCCACAATGGAAAACAACAAAGATAACAATACAAGTATTCATAGCGGACAACATTCATACACAGTGGACAACTCATTTATCATCCACAGCGAACAGTCATCATCCACAGTAAACAGCTTATAGACTTAGGATTTTATGTAATTTGTTTTTACATAAGGGAATTTTTGTAAATGTACATAGGTTATAAATAGTCGTATACGCTAATCCTTTGTAAGCTTTTGAACAAATTATCAATCAAACAAGAAGTTATCATTCATCTTAGCATTCAATCATACACACACCTTAGAGATCATATCAATAATCATGGGTTTCAATACCATGATTGTTTGAGTATTGATTCACACACACTGTTGTTGCTTCAGAGATTGAAAAAGGTCCTTGGGGGATTCAACCTTTTGTTCATTAAAACAAAACCCGAATCCATCAACTATACATATAAAATTGTAATTCTCATTAGAGTAAACATTTAGTTACATAAACTCTCTTTGTTATACTGGTTCCAATAGTTACATATTAAGAATACAACTAAAATAGTTTACAAATTCAAAACTAAAGCAAATTTTACCTGATATGTGAACATGCAAAACTAACTATATTCTCCTACAAGCAAAATTTTATAATTTTGTTTTACAGATAACCAAAACATACACATGACTATTTAACATATGAAACTAACTATACAAAACTATGTATTACAGAATATAGACAACCTATGATATTGACATAAGCATGATGCTCTAACAACAGGCATTACGTATGGGTATATTACCCATATTATACGGTTTTTGTCACACCCCGGGCCCAGAAGACGGTGGGACGTCTCAGACTAGCAACATACATGGCAGTGGAAACAGAACCGCACAATAGCGCACAAGGAGAGAAATCATAATCCCATTACATTACATCAATGTTATCAGGGTTAACACAGTCAAACCCTAACAATAGAAGCATCCAATACAATACTATCCTAAAACATACATATTAAAAGCTGAATGTTCAAATGATTTAAAAATCCTAGTAATGCCATTTAGGTAGTCACGGTGCTAAGACATCTTTGGAGTCTTTCATAAGGTCCAAGCTCAACGAGGATTTCCTGAAACATGCTCAAAAAGAAATTTGTGTCAACTAAAAAGTTGGTGAGTTCAAGTGCTTAAAGTTTAAAAACAAGAGGGCTCATTGAACCCATAGTATAGTTTAAAAGCATAGTATCTCAGTTGTGGGATCACAATCAACCCTGCACTCAGCCCTGGCTAGCCTCTTCTAAACTTTTGTTGCCGGTAATCCCATAAGGGAAACTGAGCCTCATAGCAGCATACCATACCTGCCGAATGGTACACCATAGTATCTTACAAAACCTGTTACATGCCGCAACGACCATCTCAGTGTGGTACCCTTCTTATTGGAAGGCACTGTGCGTGGGGGTTTCCCCAAGTAGATCTACCCATATAATCAAGCGGTTCACAAAAGAATTAATGATTGTGATACAAAAATGCAGGTTCTAACAATAGCCACAAC
Organism: Flaveria sonorensis; assembly: GCA_025506505.1. NCBI lineage: Eukaryota > Viridiplantae > Streptophyta > Magnoliopsida > Asterales > Asteraceae > Flaveria > Flaveria sonorensis. The sequence continues at coordinate 31,095,194 of CM046423.1, forward strand.
ATACAATAGTATCTCATAATGCCATCTCATAATAGTATCTCATAGTAGTACTTCAAATAAGTATGGTTCAAACAGAGCATGCTTCACCCCAAAATAGTAATAAAAAAGGGACACGAGAAAACTCACCTTGAGCAGATAAAGGATTCTTCAATCATAGATAGATTCAGGTCCTAGCACCCTAAGAGCAAGATACATATATAAGCTATAGATTCTTAGACTATTGGGAGTGTAATCAAGGGTAATTGGTGTTTAAAAGTACATATGACCACATCCCTTAGATATTTGTGTCAAAAAGTTTCCTTTTTAGGAAAGTTTGGGTTTTTGGCGTAATATGACCCGTTTTTAGTTTCTCACAAGTTCTTATACGAAGATAGGTATGAAAATAGTTTCTGGTCATAAATTTACTGGAATATGGTTGACTTTTCAGAAGTTACACTTTTAGTCCCTCAAGTTTCCAAAATTACAATTTTTACCCCGAAGTTGGTTCTTTCCATTTCTTGACACACTATGGTCCTTAATAGTTTCTAGGGGTCCTTATATCACTTTTAGATCAATTCTACAAAGATTTTTGGGGTCCTTTGCACAAAATCATGTTTCCAACATTTAACCCGTTAAAACCCGTCTTTACCCGAAATCGACACTTTATTTCATTTTCTTTAAGTCCTTTCCTCAAAATATGAGTTTATGGTCCTTTAAATTTCTGAAATATTAAGGCCTTAAAGGTTTTGAGGCTTGTTACATTATTTCTTAATATTTCATTCAAGAATCCCTCGGTTAGACCCGTTTAAGCCAAGTAAGTTCACAGAATTAACATGTTAACCCAAAATTTCACCAAGTCTGATTTTAGCCACTATTTTAATAGTTTTAAGGCCTGAAAATTTTAGTTTCTAATAGTTTGTTAGGGATTAGGCCATGTCAAAGTACTACAATCACCTATTCGGGTCCTAAAACATGTTTCTAAAATCCATAACACCATACCAAATCATCCTTCTTGCAATAATATCCTTTTAGCATCAAAATCATTCTGAAAATTTCAGATCATACCCACAGGCATAGAGACCTATGGTAACAAGGTCATGGTTGGGCGCATAAGTCATCATTTACACATGTGTAACATGAATTTCCAGGTTTAAACAACCAATTTATTCTAAATACTCGATATGTCCAGGTTATAAAAATTGATTATAAGGTGTTTTAAACAAGTTTTTAAGTGTGGAATGAGGTTTAGAATCGTGGTAGATGGTTAGATGGCCCTGAAAACCCATGAAAAGAGGTCTTCGGGTAGATTCATGGCAATATTACAAGGTAAACATGTATGAAGGAATGTGTACCTCTTGTAGTTCTGAAAGTCACACAACGAAGTCAACCCGGTCGCGGAATTCTTCCTTGGAACAAGAAAGGTAGGATTCAAAGAAGATAAAGGAGAGAAAACATCGATAATGGTTTGTTCGGGTACAAGAGACTTACACACAAGATGTTTCGGGTTTGAAGATGGTTTAGAGAGTGTAGGAACTGCTGGTTTAAGAGTACAGAGTTGAAGCCTGCTACTCTAGTTCCTGCTTGATGAAGTCTTCGGAAAAGTCCTCGTGTTTTTGGTGAAAGAGATTTGCCGAGAGAGAGAAAGACCGAGTATAGAGAGAATTCGAGAGAGAGAAAAGGGTGGAGTAGGTAGGGACTTCGGTTTATGAAGGGAAAGGTGGAGGGTTAGTGAGAACCGAGGAGTGGTGTGGTTGGAGGGTGGAACGGCGGAATGCATGGCAACAATCCATGCATTGGCTGGTTTGGAGGTGCGCAGACTGGTCAAAAGCTTCTAGAAGGGTTCGGACATTTTGAAATGCTAAGTTTGGCCAAAAACGCCCGAGCAGTGCTCATGCGCCCACTTTCTGGGCGCTTGAACGGTTGTCATGCGCCTAAACAGTGGAAATGCGCCTAACTGCCAGGCGCCCGAATAGTTGTCGTGCGCCTAAATAGTTCTGATGCTCCTAAACAGTTCTAATGCGCCTAGAGGAAATTTTTATAGGATGACTTAGATTTAAATTTTATGTAAAAATTTTCAAGGGATAAGGCCATTTAAGTGAATTTTCTAGCCTCGGGAACTAGTTCTAGGCTTAAACATGTCAAACAACAGTCAAACAGAGTTGCATAAATCATAGAAATTCATTAACCATAAAGAAAAGGAGATACATACAAGAAATGAGATGATGCAATAATACAATATTAAATCACATTAGATTCTGGGAGTTGGACCTAAGAGACGGTTGTTACATTCACCCACCGTTTAGGAAATTTCGTCCCGAAATTTTAGCTTCAATTAGATTCTGAACAAGTGGGCTTAAAGAGGTGTGGATACTCTTTCTTCATCACATCTTCTTGTTCCCATGTGAATTCAGGTCCTCGCCTAGAGTTCCATCTTACTTTCACTTTGGGTATCCGGCTTCGTCTGAGTTTCTGGACTAGTCGGTCGGTGATCTCTATGGGTTCTTCCACAAACTTCAACTCGTTAGTGATTTTGGCATCTTTCAATGGGAGTTCCAAGGCCTTATCAACGAAACACTTCTTTAAGTTGGACACTTGAAAAGTGTCATGTACATAGCTCAGCTCTTGGAGTAGCCTTAACTGGTATGCTACCGGGCCAACTCTCGATAATATTTCAAATGGCCCAATGTACCTTGGGCTTAACTTGCCTTTCTTGCCAAATCATACCGTGCCTTTCCATGGCACCATTTTTAGCATCACTCTATCGCCCACTTGAATTTCTAGGGGCTTTCGCCTTCTATCGGCGTACTTCTTTTGACGATCTCGGGCTCCTCTCAATCGTTCCTTAATCTTGAACACTTTGTCCATGGTTTCCATTACAATATCAGGACTCGTATTTTGGCTATCACCAATCTCATTCCAACTCAAAGGTGAACGACACTTTCTACCATATAGGGCTTCGTATGGGGCTGCTTTTATACTTGCGTGATAACTATTATTATAGGAAAACTCCACCAAAGGAAGGTGATTATCCCAACTTCCCCCGAAATCGAGTACGTAAGCTCTCAACATGTCCTCCAACATTTGAATGGTTCTTTCACTTTGCCCATCGGTCTGAGGGTGGTATGCAGTGCTCAAGTTAAGTCGCGTCCCCAAAGCCTGCTGGAGAGACTTCCAAAATCGTGAAGTGAAATGACTATCACTGTCTGAGATAATCGATAGTGGCACTCCATGTCTTGTTACAATCTCATCAATGTATATTCGCGCTAGTTTTGGTAAGTCGTAATCTTCTCGTATCGGTAGGAAGTGGGCCGATTTGGTCAGCCTATCCACTATTACCCAGATTTCATCATGCCCACGAGAAGTTCTTGGCAACTTTGTAACGAAATCCATAGTTATGTTATCCCATTTCCATTCCGGGATTTCGGGCTGTTGTAAGGTTCCTGATGGCTTTTGGTTCTCTGCCTTTACTGTTGCACACGTCAGACATTTCCCTACATAGGTAGCAATGGATTTCTTCATTCCGGGCCACCAGAAAAGAGCCCTTAAATCCTGATACATTTTGTCACTTCTCGGATGAACTGAGTATCTTGACTTGTGTGCTTCATCAAGGACTATCTCTCTAATCCCCCTATGTTTCGGTATCCAGGTTCTTCTCTCGTACTTATACAACCCGTCATTACACAATTCCAAACGTTTTTCCATTCCTGATAGCATTTCTTCTGCTAGTTTACCCTTGCTCAAGGCTACCTTTTGTGCTTCTATCAACCTTGCGGTAAGGCTGGTGTACACGCTCATTCTCAGAGCACGGACACGAATGGTTTCTCCCTTTCCTTTCTGCTTAGGGCATCAGCCACCACATTGGCCTTTCCTGGGTGGTAGAGAATTTCGCATTCATAATCATACAACATTTCTACCCACCTTTGCTGGCGCATATTTAGTATCTTTTGTTCAAGGATGTGTTGTAGACTTTTATGGTCAGTTTAGATGACGCATTTGGTTTCGTAAAGGTAGTGTCTCCATATCTTGAGGGCAAACACTACGGCACCCAGTTCCAGATCGTGGGTAGTATAGTTTCTCTCATGCTCATTCAACAATCTGGATGCGTAAGCAATCACTTTATCTCGCTGCATCAACACACATCCAAGTCCTTGATGCGAGGCGTCGCAATAAACTACAAAATCATCAACTCCTTCAAGTAGGGTGAGGATTGGTGCACTACACAGTTTCTCCTTGAGTAACTCGTATGCTTCATTCTGCTCCGTCCCCCATGTGAAGTTCGTGTTTTTCTTGGTTAGAGCGGTCAATGGTTGCACAATCCATGAGAAATCCTTAATAAACCTTCGGTAGTATCCAGCTAAACCAAGAAATTGCCTTATCTCAGTAGGAGTTTCAGGAATTTTCCAGTTTCTAATGGCTTCAATCTTTGACGGGTCTACTTGAATTCCTTCTTCGTTCACCACATGCCCTAAAAATTGGATTTCGCGCATCCAAAACTCACATTTAGATAATTTTGCACAAAGCTGTTCATTCTTGAGCAATTTAAGAATCAGTCTGAGGTGCTTCATATGTTCTTCACAGCTATAGGAGTAGATCAGGATGTCGTCGATAAACACAATGACAAACTTTTCTAGGTATGGACGACACACTCGATTCATAAGATCCATGAATGCGGCGGGTGCATTAGTCAGTCTGAAGGGCATGACTAAGTATTCATAGTGCCTGTACCTTATTTGAAAAGCTGTTTTGGGTACATCTTCCTCTCTCACCCTTAGCTGGTGATATCCCGACCTTAAGTCTATTTTGGAGAAGTAGCTGGCTCCTTATAGTTGGTCGAACAAGTCATCGATTCTTGGGAGGGGATAGCAATTCTTGATTGTAAGTTTGTTAAGGTAGCGGAAGTCGATACACATTCGCAGTGTCTCGTCCTTCTTCTTAACGAATAACACTGGTACGCCCCATGGAGAAACACTCGGCCGAATAAATCCGTTATCCAGTAGTTCCTGGATTTGCACCATTAGCTCCGTCATCTTGGGTGGAGCGAGTCGGTAAGGCGCCTTAGCCACTAGTGCGGCACCAGGCACTAGGTCGATTTGGAATTCGACCTGTCTAGTCGGAGGTAGTCTCGGTAGGTCCTCGGGAAAAACTTCTGGGTATTCAGCCACCACCGGTATATCTTTGATCCTCTTTTCCTTTCTTGCTTTCATAACGTAGACTATGAAGGCTGAGCATCCCTTCTGGAGGCTCTTGGTAGCCTTCAGGTGGGAAATCATAGGGTATAGCGTGTTGTTTCTGTCATCGTGGATTGTTAGCGTGCTTCCATCAGTTAAAGGTATCCTAAGCAAGCGCTCACCACATACAATTACAGCCTTATATTTTTGCTAACCAATCCATTCCCACAACTGCATCAAATCCTCCTAAAGTGATAGGCATCAAGTCTATCTTAAACGGAATACCCTCTAGTTCTATTGTGCAATCTTTGATAATTTCATTGGTTTCTATTATTTTACCATTAGCTAATTCCACCGCGTAAGCATCAGTTAGGGCACAAGCCTCCAAATCAATTAAATGCCTAAAGGTAGGGGAAACAAAACTTTCGGTTGCTCCAGTATCAAACAAAACAGTAGCAGGGTGGTTATTAATAAGGAACGTACCGTTTACCACGTCGGGATCTTTGCGAGCACCATTGGGGTCCATCATGAACGCTCTCCCTTTAGGCTTGTTAGGCCTAGCATCCTTGTCTCTTGCTAGCTTGGGGCACCTATTTCGCATGTGTCCTGGATCCCCGTATTCGTAGCATTGCTTCTCGGGCTCGAAAGTACAGTCCTTAATCAGGTGGCCGGTTCGTTTACACCTAAAGCAGGCATCGGATTGCATTCCCCTTGGTGGTGCAGTTTGCATTTGGTGCATAAGGGGTTGGTGCCTACATACAGCCATTGACCTCTTGCTCCTTGTTCATCATGCCTTGACCTTTCATCGGCCCTCCTAGTTGAGCTACTACCACTGCCACTGGGCCTTCTAACATCAATCCACCTTCTTTTCTTGCCCGACAACCTCTTCTTATCCTCATTCCTCCCCTGATCTGTCCATCCAGCCCTAATCAGGTTGTCCGTTAAGCTACCGGTAAGATCGACAGCCTATTGAAGGGTTGTAGGTCTAGCAGATCGGACCATGCTTCTGACTCTGGGATGCAGACCCCAGATAAATCGGGCTACGCCTTTAGATTCGGGAGTTACCAAATGAGGCACAAGTCAGGATAGAGCAGAGAATTGGTTGATGTACTCGGTGTAATTTGAGCCCCTCAATTCCGCCTCTAGCTTCTCCAGCTGGTTCATGGGACAGTACTTACCTGTCATCAGTTCTCGAAATTCTGACCACTTCATGCGACCGACGGCATCCCTGCCCCTTGGCTGAATGATAGTCTTCCACCATTATAAGGCTGGCCCCTTTAAGGATTGGGAGGCAAACCTGACCATATGCTCGTTCTTGCATTCGCTTATGTCCAGTACAGCTTCCATTTCGTCCAGCCAGCGGTAGGTGTCTATTGCTCCCTCAGTGCCAAAGAAGTCTTTAGGCTTGCATGACATGAAAGTTTTGTAAGAACACCCAGTTCTTACTTCTTCAACGTTCCCAGCATCCCCCGCATTGTTTCCGAGTCCATCATTCTGGGATGTATTTCCCCGATCAGCATTTATTTGCGCAATGATGGTGGGAATAGCATTTGCAATTTGTTGGGCCACCAAGTTGGAAATCCTCTCATTGTTTTCACGGTTAGAGTTCTCCTCCCGGTAGGCCCTAGGTGGAGTGGGTGATCGATTCCCACCTCGACCCCCCCCCCCCAGGCCTGGGGCGTCCAACACCCCGGTTTCTTCCCTCGCGTGTTTCCCTTCCAGGCGGCATTCTGGTGTCAATCATAGTTAAACTCATTTAGTGTGTCATAATTTATTTCGAGTATCCCACACACCAATTGACTCCCTAAGGTCATCCCACAACACACAAAGACTCTCATAAGACACAATAAGTCATACGTAGCCTCACATATATATGGAATCAATTAGCAATTCAAAAAGGCAATCAAGACAGATTCCTAGAATAAACTAATACATAACCCAAACAGGCAACCAGCAATAGATAAGATAGTATCATAAGAGAAGTTCAATCATAGATAGTAAAACAAACATCAAATAGGGTCGATAGTTTCATAGCAATACAAGCTGGAAGGTGCCATCACCCCCAAAAATAGTATCAGAGATAAATAGTTTCTCATAAAGATATCATCATTCAATAATCAAGTTTCATCCAGTCACTACTGCCATTTCTTCTTTAACCACCCGAACCAGCCTGACCCCTTCTTCTTTTGTTCTTGCTTCAAGCGTCGGACACCATGGGAGCCCATTAGTGCCTGAAATTGGGCGAACTGCGAGGTCCGTGTGGCGTGCTGAAACGTCAACTTGTGACGATTGATGGTCCTCAATATATCGCTTAACGTGGGGTCAGACGGGCCAAAGTCACTTGCATGACGGCTGGACTGCGAGTAGTGGTCTCCCGCTAGAATGCTCGGTCCATCGTACATGCTGCGCCTCGGAGGCATCCAAAACTCGTCCTGAGGTAGGCGTCTAGGTGGTCCCATCATCGGGGGCGCCGGTGCAGGAGCAGTCGCCGGTGGAGGTGGAGGAGGCGGCATCCTAAACAAGACAGAAGCTCCAGGTCGGGTGCTCTTCCGTGGTCGAGTGATGACTCGTGCGCCCCTATTCCCAATAGGTGGGATGGGCGAGTGCACCGATGCTGGTACATGGGGTGAGTTGGAGCGAGTCCGGCTCCTTGACTGAGATGTCGGGGATGAATCTTCGGATGGATCGGTATCATCGGATGTAACAGAAATCCATCCGGGGTGACTGCACCGCCTAATGTACTCCTCGTATTGTGAGGGAGAAGTCGCCCTTCTCAGCCGTCCTACAGGGGCGGTCTCATCCACGGGGAGTGCGGGTGCTTTACCGTTGTTGGCCATAGTCCTCGAGTTCCTGTAAAATCACCATGAGTAATTTGGTTTCTCATAGCTCATGGCAATAGTGACGATAGTATCTCATAATAACAGTTACAGCAGTAACAAAGGTAGTAGTATCTCATATTAATAGAAACACAGGTTACCTCATAGACAAGACAAGATTTAGACTCACACAGAGCATTTTCTATGCAAAGAAAAGATTTTTAACACCAAATAGGGGATCGTGCCAGAATTCACGCGTCCGATAAATTCATGATTACGTTAATCAAGTGTAATCATCAATTTACCCAACCCATTCATCCTAACACATTCCAAAACAGGACAGTCCTATGGTATCAGGGTTGTAGCCTAGGGTCTACTAAGGTATTCTTGATTTCTCTACAACCTGTGGCTCTGATACCAATTTGTCACACCCCGGGACCAGAAGAGGGTGGGACGTCTTAGACTAGCAACATACATGGAAGCAGAAACAGAACTACATAAGAGCGCACAAGGAGAGAGATCATAATGGCATTACATTACATCAATGTTATCCGGGTTAACACAGTCAAACCCTAACAATAGAAGCATCCAATACAATACTATCCCAAAACATACATATTAAAAGCTGAATGTTCAAACGATTTAAAAATCCTAGTAATGCCATTTAGGTAGTCACGGTGCTAAGACATCTTTGGAGTCTTTCATAAGGTCCAAGCTCAACGAGGATTTCCTGAAACATGCTCAAAAAGAAATTTATGTCAACTAAAAAGTTGGTGAGTTCAAGTGCTTAAAGTTTAAAAACAAGAGGGCTCATTGAACCTATAGTATAGTTTAAAAGCATAGTATCTCAGTTGTGGGATCACAATCAACCCTGCACTCAGCCCCAGCTAGCCTCTTCTAAACTTGTGTTGCCGGTAATCCCATAAGGGAAACTGAGCCTCATAGCAGCATACCATACCTACCGAATGGTACACCATAGTATCTTACAAAACCTGTTACATGCCGCAACGACCCCACAGGATCTCAGTGTGGTACCCCTCTCATCGGAAGGCACTATGCGTGGGGGTTTCCCCAAGTAGATCTACCCATATAATCAAGCGGTTCACAAAAGAATTAATGATTGTGATACAAAAATGCAAGTTCTAACAATAGCCACAACATACAATAGTATCTCATAGTAGTGCCATCTCATAATAGTATCATCATAGTAGTAGATTCAGGTCCTAGCACCCTAAGAGCAAGATACATATATAAGCTATAGATTATTAGACTATTGGGAGTGTAATCAAGGGTAATTGGTGTTTAAAAGTACATATGACCACATCCCTTAGAAATTTGTGTCAAAAAGTTTCCTTTTTAGGAAACTTGCATGTTTCATATGAAGATAGGTATAAAAATAGTTTCTGGTCATAAATTTACTGGAATATGGTTGACTTTTCAGAATTTACACTTTTAGTCCCTCAAGTTTCCAAAATTACAATTTTACCCCGAAGTTGTTTCTTACCATTTCTTCACACACTATGGTCCTTAATAGTTTCTAGGGGTCCTTATATCACTTTTAGACCAATTCTACAAAGAGTTTTGGGGTCCTTTGCACAAAATCATGTTTCCAACATTTAACCCGTTAAAACCCGTCTTTACCCGAAATCGACACTTTATTTCATTTTCTTTAAGTCCTTTCTTCAAAATATGAGTTTATGGTCCTTTAAATTTCTGAAATATTAAGGCCTTAAAGGTTTTTAGGCTTGTTACATTATTTCTTAAGATTTCATCCAAGAATCCCCCGGTTAGACCCGTTTAAGCCAAGTAAGTTCACAGAATTAACATGTTAACCCAAAATTTCACCAAGTCCGGTTTTAGCCACTATTTTAATAGTTTTAGGGCCTGAAAATTTTAGTTTCTAATAGTTTTTTAGGGATTAGGCCATGTCAAAGTACTACAATCACCTATTCGGGTCCTAAAACATGTTTCTGAAATCCATAACACCATACCAAATCATCCTTCTTGCAATAATATCCTTTTCGCATCAAAATCATTCTGAAATTTCAGATCATACCCACAGGCATAGCGACCTAAGGTAACAAGGTCATGGTTGGGAGCACAAGTCATCATTTACACATGTGTAACATGAATTTCTAGGTTTAAACAACCAATTTATTCTAAATACTTGATATGAACAGGTTATAAAAATTGATTATAAGGTGTTTCAAACAAGTTTTTAAGTGTGGAATGAGGTTTAGAATCGTGGCAGATGGTTGGATGGCCTTGAAAACCCATGAAAAGAGGTCTTCGGGTAGATTCATGGCAATATTACAAGGTAAACATGTATGAAGGAATGTGTACCTCTTGTAGTTCTGAAAGTCATACAATGAAGTCAACCCGGTCGCATAATTCTACCTTGGAACAAGAAAGGTAGGATTCAAAGAAGATAAAGGAGAGAAAACATCGATAATGGTTTGTTCGGGTACAAGAGACTTACACACAAGATGTTTCGGGTTTGAAGATGGTTTAGAGAGTGTAGGAACTACTAGTTCAAGAGTCCAGAGTTGAAGCTTGCTACTCTAGTTCCTGCTTGATGAAGTCTTGGGAAAAGTCCTCGGGTTTTTGGTGAAAGAGATTTGCCGAAAGAGAGAGACTGAGTATAGAGAGAATTCGAGAGAGTGAAAAGGGTGAAGGAGGTAGGGACTTCGGTTTATGAAGGGAAAGGTGGAATGTGGGTTCGGGTTAGTGAGAACCGAGGAGTGGTGTGGTTAGAGGGTGGAACGGCCGAATGCATGGAAACAATCCATGCATTGGCTGGTTTGGAGGTGCGCAAACTGGTCAAAAGATTCTAGAAGGGTTCGGACATTTTAAAATGCTAAATGTGGCCAAAAACGCCCGAACAGTGCTCATGCGCCCACTTTCTGGGCGCCTGAATAGTTATCATGCGTCCACTTTCTGGGCGCCTGAACAGTTGTCATGCGCCTAAATAGTGGAAATGCGCCTAACTGCCAGGAGCCCGAATAGTTGTCGTGCGCCTAAACAGTACTGATGCGCCTAAACAGTTCTAATGCGCCTAGAGGAAATTTTTATAAGGATGACTTAGATTTAAATTTTATGTAAAAAATTTCAAGGGATAAGGCCATTTAAGTGAATTTTCTAGCCTCAGGAACTAGTTCTAGGCTTAAACATGTCAAACAGAGTTGCATAAATCATAGAAATTCATTAACCATAAAGAAAAGGAGATGCATACAAGAAATGAGATGATGCAATAATACAATGTTAAATCACATTAGATTCTGGAAGTTGGACCTAGGAGTCGGTTGTTATAGTTTTATAAACCATGACCCTATCCCAGGTATCTAACCTGGTTGTTTTAGGAATCTAACCCATAGTTACTCCTTGGGCACATAATTTATGCCCTCCGGGTATGTTACTCGCATACCTGTTGGCTTCCTGACATAACCATCCCTAATCCTAAAAGATATGAAGATAATTTACCTCATCATCCATCATTCTTCTGCTAGGCAAATCCCCACACTCGCAAACGGGAACTATTCATGTTTCAAACTCTAATGAGCATTAAAGCATGGGGTATCGTTCATTACAAGCATGATTCCCTAGAAAATACTTGCATTTTCTTTCTAAACAACTCAAACGAGCTTAAGGCCCCCTTGTTTAGGCTGATTTAGGCTCTGATGTGCCTGCATCGACTTTAGGATGCACCCCAAATCGATTGAAATGATGAGTCATTGCCAAGTGTCAAAAATAAATGACCTAATAACTGCATTTATGATACGCCCTGCATTGAAATTTAGATATGGGCCTCATAACAGTTTTGAATGAGCGATATATCGCCTACTGGTGACCAAAGTTCCTTTAGTCTTATTTTCTCAATTCCAGCTTTATTATAACTCATATTTGAGTTTCTTTTTTGCCTACATTCCTTATTTTTAATATTTCATCATTCCCAAGTGTTTTCACACTTGAAGATATCTTAATATATGTTCTTCTTAAATGGGTTTGTTTGTTTATATCTCTTTTAATTCTTAATTATTTCCCCTTCTCAATTAATTCTTAATATATGTTCCTATTAAATGGGTTTGTTCGTTTATATCTCTTTTAAGCATTCTATAAGGATAAGTTTTAGGTTATTATATTTCTCCCCTTCTTAAAATAATTTCTTCCTTATAATTCACGAGTTTATTCAAACAATTGAGGGAATATAGCTCTCATTACTTATTCCAACTCCCATGTCTTTTTAGGTCCTCTCTTATCTTGCCACTAAACTAATACTAATAAAATTACTTCTTTCTTAAAATCTATTCATGGAAATCAAGAACCTTTACTGGATTATCGGTAAACTATAGCATTTTGCTCACTATAACATCTTCAAGAGGTAGCTTGAGTTGGATTGGCCAAACATTTTTTACATGAAAGAAGCTAGGTGATACAACGCTATGGTAACAGGTTGAGCTCCTGGTAACAAGTCAATCTAAAACTCAATCTCGCAGCGCCCGCCAGATCCTCAGGAAGGACATCAGGGAAGTCAGGCATGACCGCTACATCTAACAACTGTGGTCCTGTCACATCCATGTCTTTCACATACACTAGGTAAGCACCACGTCCATGCCTTAAACACTTTTTAGCGGTAATCCTCTACATCTAACAACTGTGATCCTGTCGCATCCATGTCTTTCACATACACTAGGTAAGCACCAGATCCTCGGGAAGGACATCAGGGAAGTCAGTGTAAGGCCCCGTTCCCGGGACGCTTACAGCTGCACCGTCATCGCATAATATATTCAAAATAAACATTTCTTTTGCAGCGGAATTTTAAAACTTTCATTAATAATTAAAACATGATATCTCGTTACATAAATCGTTTACATATCAAAATACAATAACATGTCAAAATGTGGATGCCAGTCTTCGAAACACTCCCAGTAGCGTATGCATCCATGCCTGCAACTCCTCAGCATCTACAAAATACCTGCCAACTATTATGCATACAAAAAGTCAGCGACGCTGAGTGAGTTCTAGTTTTATAAATAACATACTTTACTTTCGTTAAAACGTAACCTTCGTAATCGTATGCGATCACACATCATACGTACACATTGATAATATTATTATTATCTTCATCACTGTTCATTTCGTACATTTCGTACTTTTATCATTATCTTTCACTGTAATTTGGATCCTGTCTCATGCAATACCCCCGACTCATGTCCGAAGACCGATACTGTGCCGGGGCCAGTAAACAAACCCCCGCATCATGTCCGAAGACCGACACAGTACTGGGGTACGCGACAAGGACCCCCTTCGAGTCACGAAGACTCCCTTCGAGTCACGAAGACTCCCTTAGAGTCATAAAGACTCTCTTCGAGTCACAAAGACTCCCTTCATTCTTTACGTTCCACTTTTCATTATTATTGTCTTTCACTTCGTTACATAATACTTTTCGATCAATCATACGTCACACCATGTAAAGCCATACATCATACATAACGTATAATAAAATATAATACATACGTTTTGAAAATCGTTTGACGAAGAAAGACAACACACCACACACACAACATCAAGCATGCATCAAGCACAAGCCAACATAACCCAACGGGACCTATCTCAAACATCACCTCTTAAAGCCCCTAAGAAAACCCTAAGTCCAAACCAGGCGCATGGGACATCTCAGGCGCATTAGCAGAAAATTCTAAGTATAAAAGGTCCTGAGCGCATCAGCGCTATTTGGGCGTATGAGCCCTGTTCGGGCGTTCTAACACTTAGCCACAGAAACAATTCTAGGCGCATGGGCACTATGCAGGCGCATGACCCACCCTTAGCCAATTTTCACACTTTCTGGGTGCATGGCCACTATTCAGGCGCATGACCTGGGCGCATCAGCCCTGTTCGGGCGCACCACCCTTGGGTGCATGGAATCATTCTAAAATATTTCTAACACTGCCAAACTCACCCGAACATCATTCCAACATAACCCAAACACAGATCCAACATACTAAGGGCATCTAAACATCCTAACAACAATTCTAACCTCAAAACAAGCATCAAAACATAAAACCACAGAATACCATACGAACCACAACAAGCTGAAACATACGGTTATCTTTGAAAAACCTTTTCCTGATATGCATAATAGCCCCAAACACTTTAAAATCTATAAAAGAGGGGTCTAGAAACTCACCTGAAGCAGATCTTCAAACCAGGTACTTCCACCTGCGACTTCAACTTCAAATTCCCGAGAACAACTTCTAAAACATCAAGAACTTCGGTTTAGGACTTAAAACCCAACTGAATCGAACTCGTGTTCAAGAGAACTCACTTTAGCAGCTTCTTCTTCCTCTTTCTCCAAAAACCCGAAATTTCCTTCTTCTTCTTCTTTTTCTTCTTCTGGCCGAGAGCAGGAAAGCAGATCCCTGCTTTATGGGCAGCCATACCTCTTATATTATTAAAATAAAGAAGTTTGTGCACTTTTACACTTTGCACCCCTCATCTTGTGCCCATTTACTTTTCTTTCTGGATACTTCCTTTTTGTTTTCTTTTAAATAAAATTTTGGGGTGTTACAGTCAGGCACGACCGCTACATCTAACAAGGTTAGTTGAATCATTTTCTTATGACATATAATATTAGCCTCATAAGCGGCTAACCAATCCATCTGTAGGATTACATCAAATCATCCTAAGCTCATAACAAATAGTTTGCTGAGAATTTATAGCCTTCCAGTTCTATACTACAATTATTTATAGCCTTGGACACATTGATGTGATGGGTTTTTACAAGTTTTAAGAAGGATGTTTAACCATTTAAACATAAAAACGCAGCGGATGAATGGAGTTTAAAACTTGTGTTATATTCTGAAAATAAACATTTATATGTTCAAGAAAACAAACCCAAGAATAAGGATCATATATATGTGAAAAGAAATGCTATCAAACCAACCATAGGATGTACATGAATACTACCTTTCTTGAACAAGCAAGTTGGATATAGATAAGAGGAGGAAGATGATGTTTCTTGAACGTCTAGTCTTCAAAAGAGAGGACCTCAAGCTTGTATACCCCAAGCTACTAACACAACACCTTGTTTGCTAGGATTTTGGCACTTGCACTACACAAAAGGAATTCTTCTTGTTCCTTCTCTAATTTCAGCCGTGAGTTTTGAGAGAGGAGAGAAGGAGAGGTGTTTTTGGTTTGAGAGCTATTGCATGTAGAGTGGTTGGGTGGTAGAAAGGGGGTGTTCCAAGAACATTTAATACAAAACGAAATTCAAAAGGGATGGGATTTTCCCTCTCTAATTTTCGGCCACCCAATTCTAATCACCTTTTAATTGTTTTAAACACTTTAAAACAAAATAAACAACATGTTAATTAGATACAAGTTTAATTAAAACATGTATCATATAGACATGATATTGGTTACATGCAATATGTCATAACCATTATCATATACATATTATTTAACCAACTTAAATAATATCATAAGATAATCTGTATAAATAAATTATCCATATAATTTATTTATTCCTCAAGTGCAAATATTTAGAAACCCATTTTCTAAATATCATAAGTGTTAATATTTGATTGTTAGATCATATCTTACAATAAATATTATGGTGTTTGTCTAGCTTGCTATTGGGTATGACCCGACTTGGATCATAACGTACTAACCACATCAATCTTGTATGTGTCTTGGGCATATAAGATCCAACAATCTCCCACTTGCACAAGATTCATAGAAGATTGATGCAAGCAGTAAATACCGCCTAACAACGGTTTACTACCCTTAACACGTATGACTAAGTGCCATTCAATAACATCATCCCCTTCAAGTATCTTACTCGAAAATGTTTTAGGTGAATCAATCATCTATCCTTTTGTCACAGATGTCATGTTAAATCTTAGAGACACAGAATGATCATTCTCCAGTGACTTAACTTTAGCAGGCCTTAGACATCTTACTCTCAACGAATAAGAGGAACAAATCCCATCTTGATTACATACGTCTCTCACAATCACCTCGTGCTATACCCGAATTTAGTCTTATGTACTGCCATGTTTCAGAACAGCGAAGAACTAAGTCAAAGTATAATACCCGGTGAATATCAAGACCCAATATGTATCTCAGGTCAGAGGATACCAAATGATATTCGCCTTTACTCAAATTTACTTATGATCAATCAAGAAGATTCCATGTAGTAATATTTGAAATGCGGGCCAGTCCAATATTTATATCTCATAAATATCTATGAACTTTGGCAGCAACCCTTTGCTATATATTCATCCAAATGAATATCTACCAATCCAAGTTCATAATAGTCTTACCCTCATACTTGTTCCCACAGGCATGAACGACTACGGACGTTTAGAGTAAATGATTTACTCATGGATTAAACATGCAAAATTGGAACATTAGTTGAAACATTATAATCATATAATTCATTCAAGTAATAAAAGGTTCCAATATCCAAATACAAGATCACAAAATCAAATCCAGTCACTAGAATATCGAAGTCCCATGGCACAAGTATGACCCTCATGCTTTGCCTTTTCAAGAAGCTTCGTGAGTGGATCCGCAATGTTTTGATCCGTGTGAACTTTGCGAATACATATTTTTCCCTTTTCAACTTCATCCCTTATGTAGTTGAATCTCCGCTCAATGTGCCTAGTCTTTTGATGTGCACGGGGTTCCTTGATTTGAGCAATCGCACCCTCATTATCACAAAGAATTTCTAGGGGGTCCTGAATGGAAGGGACAACCCCTAGATCGGCAATGAATTTCTTCAACCATGCAGCTTCTTGAGCTGCTAATGAAGCGGCGATGTATTCTGACTCTGTAGTTGATAATGCCACCACATCTTGTTTAGAGCTCTTCCAAGAGACTGCTCCTCCATTTAGGATGAAAATGTATCCCGATTGTGATCGTGAGTCATCCCGATCAGTTTGGAAACTCGCATCCGTGTAACCTTTTACCACGAGTTCCTCCTCACCAGATCCATAGATTAGGAACATATCTTTAGTCCTCCTTAGGTACTTAAGTATGTTCTTAACAGCCATCCAATGACTATTTCCAGGATTTTGCTGGTATCGGCTTGTCATGCTCAAGGCGCATGACACGTCCGGCCTAGTGCATATCATTGCATACATGATGGATCCTATAGCAGACGCATACGGGATTCCCTTCATTTTATCTTGCTCATCCTTTGAGCTTGGACATTGAGTCGTACTCAATATCGTTCCTCTTTGAATAGGTACCGTACCTTTCTTAGAGTTCTCCATCTTGAACCTTTTCAAGATCTTGTCAATGTATGCACTTTGATTTAAACCTATCAACCGCCTCGATCTATCCCTATAGATCTTTATTCCCAAAATGTAGGCGGCTTCACCAAGATCCTTAATGGAAAAACAGCTTCCAAGCCAGGTTTTTATACCTTCCAAGGTTGGAATGTCATTTCCAAATAGTAGGATGTCATCGACATACAATACTAGGAAAGTGATGATGCTCCCACTAGCCTTTTTATACACACAAGCCTCATCAGCATTTTTGATGAACCCAAATTTAATTACCTCTTCATCAAAACGGTGATTCCAACTTCTTGACGCTTGCTTCAATCCATAGATTGATTTCTTTAACTTGCATACTTTGTTAGGATGTTTTGGGTCGACAAAACCTTCAGGCTGAACCATATAGACATCTTCCTCAAGATATCCATTTAGAAAAGCGGTTTTGACATCCATTTGCCAAATCTCATAATCATAATGAGCAGCTATGGCAAATAATATCCTAATAGACTTTAGCATTGCAACAGGCGAAAAAGTCTCATCATAATCAACCCCTTGAGTTTGAGTGAAACCTTTTGCTACAAGTCTAGCTTTATAAGTATCCAAGTTTCCATGCATATCGGTTTTCTTCTTGAAAACCCACTTACTTCCAACTACCTTGGAGTTAAGAGGTGGTACAACCAAGTCCCACACTTGGTTGTCATACATGGATTGCATCTCAACATTCATGGCTTCAAGCCATTTGTCACAATCCAAATTGGACACTGCATCATGGTATGTGATTGGTTCATCGGAATCAACCACATAGCACCCATCCATGAAAAATCCATATCTTTCAGGTGGATTACTAGTTCTACCAGATTTGCGAACGTTTTGTGTGTGTTGATCAACCATTTGATCATTCTCAACATCCTCATGTTGAGTGCTAGTGTCAACCAAACGTGTATCGGGTTGTGGACCTTGATCCTCCTCAAGATCCACTGTTCTACTGCTAGCTCCTTCCATAAGGAACTTGGCTTCCAAGAACTCACCCTTCTTGGCAACAAACTCCTTTTGTTCCAATGGATCATAGAAATAATATCCCATAGAATCTCTAGGATATCCAATAAAAATACACTTAGTGGAACGTCTTTCTAACTTGTTTGAGGTGGGAGTCTTTACATAAGCCTCACATCCCCAAACCTTTAAATATGATAGAGATGGAACCCTTCCATGCCATATTTCAAAAGGTGTCCTTTCCACTTTCTTGGTTGGGGCCATATTCAAAATACGGGCCGCAGAGAGCAAAGCAAAGCCCCAAAATGATAGAGGCAATGAGCTTCCAGCCATCATAGATCGAACCATATCTAATAGAGTTCGATTTCTCCTCTCGGACACACCATTGTGTTGTGGTGTTCCAGGTGGAGATAGTTGTGAGATAATCCCACAACTTCTAAGATGATCTCTAAAAGCATCACTCAGGTATTCACCTCCTCTATCGGTGCGAAGAATTTTTATTGATTTGTTGAGTTGATTTTCTACTTCCTTTTGGAAGGTTTTGAACATTTCAAAAGCTTCATCTTTGTGTCTTAACAAGTACACATACCCATACCTACTATAGTCGTCGGTAAAGGTAATGAAGTATCTTTCATTATACCTAGTCATTGGCTTAAAAGGACCACATACATCCGAATGTATGATACCTAATAAATCTTTTGCCCTTTCGGTTTTGCCACTAAAAGGCGCCTTAGTCATTTTGCCTTGTAAACAAGATTCACATACATCAAATGAATCATATTCACTTGCTTTTAAAAGACCATTCTTTTGAAGAGTTTGTATGCGCTTCTTGTTTATATGACCAAGACGGCAATGCCAAAGATAGGTGTCACTCAAATCTAATTTGAGCTTCTTGGTGGTGTTTGGTACAACGAGCTATCATATAATGTGTTTTCATGAACCAATTCATAAATACCATTAATAGGAGTAGCTTTAAAATAAAAGATGTTATTTAAAGAAACATGAATTTCATTTTCAATAAACATCAAAACATAACCATATTGTCTTAATTGTGCAACTGAAATAATGTTCCTAGTCAAACTAGGAGCATACAAAACATTGTTCAAAATTGCTTCCAAACCATTTGGAAGCTTCAGGATGTAGTCCCCTCGGGCTTCAACTTGAACTTTTGCCCCATTCCCCATGTAGAGGCTAACATCCCCTTGTTGAAGTTTTTACTTCTTTTGAACCCCTGCAACAAATTGCAAATGTGAGTCCCACATCCGGTATCCAATACCCATGTGTTAGAGGATATTATATTTAGATCAATATGAATCATGAAAATCGTACCTGAGGTCTGCCCGGCATCCCTCTTTGCTTTCAACTCTTTGAGATGGACAGGACAATTTCTTGCCCAATGTCCATCTCCCCACACTTAAAGCATGGGTCATCCGAAGCAACCTTTTGCTTCTTCTCCGCTGGTTTTGGTGGTGGCACTTTTACCACTCCCTTTCCCTTTCTCCCAACGTACCCTTTACCTTTGGCAACACTTGCCTTGGATGCGGGGTGAGGCCTCTTCTTGTTCCCACCTTCATTGATGGTGAGAACGGGTAAACTCCTTTTACCCATGGCCGCCTCGGCTGTCTTGAGCATAGAGTGAAGCTCAGTTATGTTCTTGTCCCAACCGTTCATGTTATAATTCATAACAAAATTGTCAAACCTTTTTGACAAAGAGTTGAGGATCAAATCCGTAGCCAACTCTTTCGAGACGGGACAATTCAGCCTTTCGAGGCGGTCTATGTGGCTCTTCATCTTAAGTACATAAGATGAGACCGATTGGGTATCATCCATACGACATGCATGGAGTGCTCGAACCGTTTCGAAGCGCTCTACCCTTGCTTGTTGTTGGAACGTTTCCTTCAACTGGGTTATCATGTCGTATGCTCCGTGATGTTCGTACTCCTTTTGGAGATCCGGAGTCATACTTGCCAACATGAGGCAAGACACTTGGACCGAGTCCTCAGTGTATTTCACCCAATTCAAGTAGGCCTCTTCATCTTCCTCATTGGGTTCATCGGGAATCGGATCGTCTAAGATATATGACCGTTTCTCTTGCTTGAGAACAATTCTCAAGTTTCGAAACCAATCAATGAAATTGTTATGGTTTAGACGCTCCTTTTGGAGAATGGTTCTTAGTGATAGGTTGTGAGCGGATGGAATATCATTATTTTCATTGTTGTTGGTGGCCATCTACAAAATTTAACAAGGTTCAATTTTAGTATTTACGATATTATCATCTTTAATTATAAATCTCTTTTATGTGTCATACACAAAATAAAATTCTAGAATCCAACGTCACATTTAAATAGTGGTTAGGTGATCTTTATCCCATTATTTAAATTAACAAGGTAGTCAACGTTTGACAATTGCAACCCTTTGCAACTTCTAGGGTATGGGATCGACTTAAACATCTTATGTATAGTCGGCATGTTAATCCCATCAACACCTTTTGTAAACCATATTGTAGGTGATCCATTTAACATGGTTTGCAAATCAAGTTACCCTACTTACACACACATGTGAGTTTACCAATATAAGTGGTTAGGTGATCTTTATCCCACAAATATGGCATTCCCACCTTAAATCACTAGTTCCCTCAAAATGGTTAGGTGACCTTTATCCCATTAAGAGTTTTCAAGTGACTTAAGTGTTGTGTAAAAGGATGGTGATAAACTTGTTTTCAAAAGACATTTTAAGTTTTCATAATTCTAGTTTAGAAAACTCTATGTACCTTGCATTTGCATGCTTTCAAATACATGGTACCCTATGGTTCTTTTAATAAACCCTTTTATTTAAAATCATTAATCCTTTTAATAACCTTTTATTAACCACTTAATGATTAAGAACCATTTATTTTCAGCTTGTTATGTTTATAAATTTGTTAGTTATGCATATCCATATATCAAACAACCAACATAAAACAAAACAACCAAACAAGCACAACCATTCAATCATATGTGCATAACCATAGCCACTAAGGTGACCACACTTGTTTGCCATCACAAGTGTTGTCACTAGGTCTTTCCTAAGGGTTAATAATGACACATTAAAATGTGTCCAAGAACTCCCACTCGAATCCACATCCAAATGCTTCAAGTGTCCATGTCTTTTGAGTTCTTCCTTTGTATCTTTCCTTGAGTCTCCAACTTGTGCATCTTCTTTTACAAAATCATATCCTAATACAATTTTTTCTAATAAAAGAAATGCACCTAATCTATTTATTACATAACCAATGAATAAATAAATTACAACCCAAAAGATACAAACACCAAAATTATTATTACAACCCTTTAATGAATAAAACTAAACATGACAATCACATTCATCCAAAACCAAAACACATAAGGTCAAGGCTATGTTATGCACCAAAATATGTATCAAATACAACATCCAAGAACAACCATGAACTCCCTTTTTAACCCTTAAAGTTTCGGCCAACATAAACCCAAACTTTAGGGTTTAGTCCAAACAAAACAATCAACCACTTGATGTTAATCTTTCAAGGTTTATTCTAAAGCATGTAGATAAAACTTTGAAAGATAAGGGATTCATTTATCCATATCAAAACAGCCCCTAATGGGTTGAAAAAGTCCAACAAAACTAACTTTTCTTGGACTTTTGAAGCAAGTTTTCCACATAACCGGCTCTAGATGCCATTGATGGTTTTTACAAGTTTTAAGAAGGATGTTTAACCATTTAAACATAAAAACGCAGCGGATGAATGGAGTTTAAAACTTGTGTTATAGTCTGAAAATAAACATTTATATGTTCAAGAAAACAAACCCAAGAATAAGGATCATATATATGTGAAAAGAAATGCTATCAAACCAACCATAGGATGTACATGAATACTACCTTTCTTGAACAAGCAAGTTGGATATAGATAAGAGGAGGAAGATGATGTTTCTTGAACGTCTAGTCTTCAAAAGAGAGACCTCAAGCTTGTATACCCCAAGCTACTAACACAACACCTTGTTTGCTAGGATCTTGGCACTTGCACTACACAAAAGGAATTCTTCTTGTTCCTTCTCTAATTTCAGCCGTGAGTTTTGAGAGAGGAGAGAAGGAGAGGTGTTTTGGTTTGAGAGCTATTGCATGTAGAGTGGTTGGGTGGTAGAAAGGGGGTGTTCCAAGAACATTTAATACAAAACGAAATTCAAAAGGGATGGGATTTTCCCTCTCTAATTTTCGGCCACCCAATTCTAATCACCTTTTAATTGTTTTAAACACTTTAAAACAAAATAAACAACATGTTAATTAGATACAAGTTTAATTAAAACATGTATCATATAGACATGATATTGGTTACATGCAATATGTCATAACCATTATCATATACATATTATTTAACCAACTTAAATAATATCATAAGATAATCTGTATAAATAATTATCCATATAATTTATTTATTCCTCAAGTGCAAATATTTAGAAACCCATTTTCTAAATATCATAAGTGTTAATATTTGATTGTTAGATCATATCTTACAATAAATATTATGGTGTTTGTCTAGCTTGCTATTGGGTATGACCCGACTTGGATCATAACGTACTAACCACATCAATCTTGTATGTGTCTTGGGCATATAAGATCCAACATGATGGACTTACCAATAGTAGTTTTGACATTGAAAGGCACATCAATCTTTCTACTTCTATCTGGAAATTTGTCATAGAAGGCATCAGAAATGAAATTTGTACTAGCACTAGAATCGAAGAGTACGGAGGCACAAACATGATTTATTAGATATGCACCTGACACAATATTAGGATCCTCCTTAATCTCCTCTCTAGTCATGGTAAAGGCCCGCCCCTTAGCTTTCTGCCCATCTTTTCCTTTCTCAACCGTCTTTGCCCCCTTATCTTCTTTCTGACAATGCTAATACTTCTATCGGCCTCTGCATGATCTATTGAAACGCCTTACTATATGGAATTTAGAATAGTGATATTTTTTCTATAGATATGGAGTTTGTTGAGAGGACTTGCATCCTTCGTTCATAGTGGTCATTTATAGTTGTTTTTCTAACTAAACCTATTTTTTTTACAAGAGCAGGCTCTCTATCCTTTGCTTCTTACAGTCTCTACTCATATGACCCATTCTCCTCCAAGCAAGCATTTGGTTACCCATGGACAATCCCTTACTATATCCTGCTCTCCCACACCTGACACACAGATTTGTTCCCCACTTGCATTCACCCACATGATTCTTCCCAAACTTTTTACACTCTACCATGCCACCATCATCCTAATTCCTTGTTCCCAAACCCTTTACCCTTACCTTCTTCATCCCCTTTACAAAACCACTATTCTTGAATTGTTTCCCAATTCCATTATTATCACCATTTCATTTCTTTTTTTCCATCACCATCTATTCCTCCTCCCATTCATCAAAGTTTACCTACCATATCCACCACTGACCTGAACGTACCTAGTCGGGGGCAATCATATGTTTATAGATATCGACTGCCAATCCATGAACATACCTCTTGATCTTTCTTGACATGGAAGTGACTAACTCTAGCACAAGCCTTGCCATCTCATTAAACTTTGTTGTGTACTTCAGATAAGTCATGCTTTCTACTTCTAGTTGTAAAAAACTCCTTCTCAATCTTATCTAATTCTCTGTAAGGACAAAGTTCTTCTATCACCAACTTCTTCAACTCAATCCATCTCATACTGCTGCCCTAAACCTAGACAATGTTATCCCACCAACACAAGGCTAAGTCCATAAAGAAGTGACTAGAAAACTTTATCTTTTGATCATCTCTACATTCAGCGATATCCAAATTTGCTTTCATTTCTCTGACCTATCAGTGAGCAATAGTTGCATTCCTACTACCATCAGATACTAGGGGCGTGCATCTCTAAGAAACTCCATAATTACACTCCTTAGCTACCTCCTACATTGAATCATTATCTCATCACTAGAAATAACCATCTCAAACTCAGGCTGTTCCTTTCCTTTAAACTTATTTTCCTTATCTTTCCTTTCAATTTTTCCCTTCTTGTTCTTCTTTTCCTCCTTCCCATCCTTGACTGCTTTGATGACCTTGGTCACCACAAACCATAGAATTATTTGCATGACCTGGTACACCTCATCTACTATAGCGTCCTTCATTGTTGCCTATAATCTAGCACTGTCATCCCTAGTGGGATGACTATGAATCTCAAACTCCTCATGATTCGTTTCAGCAGCCTTTCCTCTACTCATGGTGACGTGTGGTCTAGTTTCACTACCACCACGACCACTTCCATGAGATGCATTGGTAGACTTTCTAGCGGCCATTACTTAATTCCTATAAGATTCAAGACACCAACATGGTCATTCAAGATAATCACTCGTATTATGAAAAGTAGGGTAAGTTTCTAAATACAGTAGCTAGTTGTGATTAACTACTTACCTTACTTTTCAGACCTTAAGCATTTCCTATTCTTATCAAACTAGTATCTGAATCTAATCACATACTTTTCCAATTACTTCACTTTCATACCAAAAACATTTACTTGCAGCCATTAGCTACTTAGATTGGCATCTTTCCCTTTTTGTCCCATTCTTTTGTTTTGGTTTTGAAAATGATATACCCAATTCTCCTAAACTTTAGCTCTAATATCAACTTGTAAGGCCTCGTTCCTGGAAACCTCACAGTTAGTCACATATAAGCATAAACATTCATAAACATTCATACTTAGCAGTGGAAATAATAATTAACCATTTAAATGAACTTGTCTTTAAGAAAACAATCAAATGTATTTAAACATCAAGACTATAATCATATGTGCATCATTTTAAAATTTTGGATGTCAGTTAAAAACTCATTCGCTCGTTATCATAATTATGCCTGCATCTCCTCAACCTTAAACTCTGCCTGCCGACTAATATGCTTACAATCAAGTGAGTTTTAGTTTTATAGTAAACTATAATTGTAAAAGAAATTTCCTTATCATACATGAACACATATCATTTTATACGTATTAAGTGTTATTTCTTTCATTACTTTTTATCATCATTTCTTTTCATTCCTTTATTCGTTATCTTTCACTATCAATGGATCGGTGCCATATGCTAGACACCAAACATTATGCACAAAGCATGTGATTGTGCTGAGGCGTATAAATAGACCCCTCACATTATACACGAAGCGGGTCACAGTACCAAGGTCAAGCGACAAAGTATTGGTTTCATTCTTGTTCGATCACAAGGATACAACCCCTGTGAGTATCCTTCTAGGCTAGCTAAGCCACACACAATTGAACTAACAACCTCTTGGTTGTGAAGCTCCATCTATCAAGCTTCCAAGAATTTCATTCGTCCATTCATTACATTTCACTTTCTCATTCTTGTTATCTTTCACTTTCATTACATAATAATTTACTTGTAATAATATATACTAATCACAAGTATAGTTCACTTTAAGCATTAATCATCATAGCTTCAGTTTAGGTCAATTACATCATGTAAAACCTAATCGTGCAAAAAATAGGGTCATGCGAAAACACCTAATAAGCGAGAATTAGGGCCATGTGAAAACATTGCATGCGAAGCCATCAATCCTAGTGAAAACTAGCTACAGACAAGAACATAAGGGTGCAAAAACCCCCATCTAGGCGAAAACATCTAACCCAAACAAGACCCTTTCATACCAAGTCATCTAACTATGTGAGAAATATGTTTATGTGAGAACATATAGAGCGAGAACTCTATCAAGTTAGAACATTTCATATACTACTATGATATCCAAGCGAAAACATCAAAATCAGCTCATCATTTGACTTTTTCACACTAATTCATTCATGATGTAATTATTTCAATCAAAATCATCATATCGTACATATACAAACATAATAGTATGCATCTCAGCCCCAGAACTTATATAAATTTGGAAAAGAAGGGGCTAGAACTCACCTTGTGGGTATTACAATTAATATACCCTTCTCGTTAGTTTTGCAATCCTAAATCTACATATTTACGCACCAATACCATCACTAATTATTCCTTAAAGCATAAACGAATCGAAAAACTAGAATACATACCTTAATCTTCTCTAATACTTCTTTCTATCACTAGATCTCGCTTTCTCTCTCTAGACTATCGAAATGGTAGTTTTTGCATGGGAGTAGTGAGCAAGGGGAGGTCCCCTTCCTTTAATAGCAACTTTCTAGGGTTTGAGTTTCCATTTTTGGCAACCTTAGCCCCTTGACTTTATTTTCTTGTAAAACCTTCATGTTTTCATTGATTTTTTGAAAATTTTCAGGGAGTTACACTGTCCTATATAAATTCTAAGACTTGTCCTAATGTTACCACTTCTTGCTAATACTAATGGATAACTAATGTTCCTACTAATGTACTAATAATGTCATTGTTTGTGTTCCTACTGATTGGTGGCTAGTCAATAAGTTTTAATTTGGTTGATACCATTGTTTTTATTTGTTAATTCATTAGCTTGTCTTAATGGGTTTTTTATTTTGTAGTTAATTAGAGTTCTTAGAGTTCAAAACTTATGATGCATGGAATAATTTTACACATCATTCGCATAAGAGGATTTTAGGGAATTAGAATAAATAAGAGCTATGTTTTTATAGGGATTTACCTTTTTCTTCTTCTCTGCAATTCCTCTTCTTCTTCATCTATTCTATCTTTCTATTTCATACCATGAATTTAGTCTCACGGTGGAATGTCAAATAGAAGTAGTAATAGATTATATGGATATAGGAGTTGACATTCTAAAAAAGCAAATAAACAAAAATACCTATAGTAATCTCACTTATAGTAATAGTCCAAAGAGGAAGTGATGGGAAGCAAACCTTCCAACTATCTACCAAGAGAGGGTGGTTGCTTCATTAATATATAATCATAATTATGATTATGACTATCCAATCTACTTTATTTAAAAAAAATATTTACAAGTCACTAATTAAATATAACAATATCTAATCAACCTCTTAGTTTTTAGATGAATTATAAATTATAATGTAAAGTTGATTAAAAAGTTATTCATTTCTACATTAGATAAGCACGAAGATAACTTTTGATATATCATAGGACAGACAACAAACTACCATTGCGGTTTGCCCAACTTATAATCCCTAATACCTCTTGGTGCACTAATTTTGTGTTTAAATCCTATAAATCCTCTTCCTCAACTTTGATTATGTCTATTGATTCATGTTTTATCACTAACACTGAATCTTAAATTTCATTAACTGATTCATTTAGTTGGTAGTTTAATATGAAGAGTATAGCCTATCTGTTTGACTTTCCAAGATTTAACGACTCTCTAAGAAGAGGGTTTGAAATAATCTTGCAACATCTGGAATAGTATGCATCTAATAAATTAAGAATAGAAATGTAGACAAATGATCCATGTAATGCGCTCTAGGAAAGAAAATAAGAGTAAAGACAACATCATATGCGCATGAATCCATAAACTCATAACAAGGTATCTTTATTTGAAATCTTAATATGCTACAAGTAGCCAAAAGCCAACATAAGCACAAAGTTTATTTTTTAATGCAACATGTCTCCATTAGCCATCCTTGATCACAGTAGATGATCCAAACTGCGTTTCCCAATGCCTTCTACCTGTTTTGCAACCATGCTCGATAAATTTAACTGTTTGATTTTTTTATACAAAAGTAATTTTTTTCCTCCGAAACTAAGAAAGAAATGTGAGATAAAACCAGCGACCTGTTCAGATTACAGTTTCATTACTGCATCCCAACACTTTCGGTTTCTCTAACCAGTACTCTTGAAACCTCTGTTTTGCATACTCCATGTAATCGAAATCAATTTCATTAACATGCTCCTGAAATAAAATAAAAGTTAAAATAAAAAATGAAGTTCTCTTCCTTTAATTATTTGTAATGATAATGCTGTTCCAATCAACTATACAATAGAGACTTCTGAAAAAAACGAAAGCTATAAGGAGCAAATAACAGGTGCAGATGTCTGCCAAGTAATAGAGGTGGTTTTTATATCTTAAATGTCTCAAAAATCACCCAGTGCTTTTTAATGTCTCAAAGAAACTAAATCAAATTACTTGAAAAAAAAATGTTTTTTACGAAACTAAATTAATTGTTGTGATCATCTTTGACACAGTAATTATTGGTACATAGAATAATTAACATTTTTAATAATAAGGTGTCCAGCCTGACCCAATACATGACCTGATCATTAAATGATCACCTCTACAAGTTTAGGCGTTACCCTATTTGATTATGTTATGTTATGGTCATGGTATGGCATTAAATGCAATAAATGATGTTATGTTGATTTACCAAGTTATCTTTTAAAATAAAAATAAAACTCACTCAACAATGCTAACATTTTAGTATGCATGTTAGGGTCTTCATGTAAGAGATAGAGCTCTAAGGTTTTGGTTGGCATGAGGTGGTGGGTACCCTAGCACGATAAAGACTAAAGACAGCCATCCTAGTTTCAGAATTTAATGTTAGACTCGCATCCTAGTTTCAGTATTTATATGTTTAAAATACTGGCATCCTAGTTTAAGAAGAATTTATACGTTTAAAACTAGCATACTAGCATACTAGTTTAGGTATTTATTGTGAAGTCTTCCGGAAACAGACCTCACACGTTGGTGGCACTAGACGATGCCAATCATGACCGGTTTTCTTTGGTTTTAGTCAAATTTGAACATCAAGGCCGATGATGTGGGTGGTTTTACAAGGTGAGAAGCGATGGGAAGTAGATTTGATGAAACAAGTGTTATGGTGGTCAGAAATGATACACGATGGCGAAAGGTGGTTTCAAAGGTGAGACCGACATGGACAAAAAAACATCAAAAACTCAGATATGATGTGAACGGAAAGAAGATTGTATTGAGATACAATATTTTTTTATTTTTTTTGGGTAAGGGTTTACCCCGGTGATTCTATTATAAATAATCAAATAACGTACAAGTAGTGTAGATGGATTCTACACTAGTTTTTATATAGGACATCCCCTTATAATGGAACCAAAAAAAACAAAACACAGTACTCTAGCCTACCCATAACGAAATACACTGTAAGCAAACACAAAAAAATTGAAAAACTCTTTCAGCCTCCGTCATCTGAGATTGAGAATCAAAATCTTCCATTTTGCAAGTGTAGCTCGCACTCGATTGTTGTCTCTGAACTTAAGGCTCATCAACTTCACCGGACTGTCGATAGGATAATCTCACTTAGCACTGTAGTGGACCGAGCTTGATTTTGAAAAATACGAAAGTTCCTCTCTTGCCAAATATAGTATGCAGCAGCAGCTATCACCAGTTTCCGAATAATAATTGGAAGAGATCTCGATCCCTGGTTCCTTAGTAAGTGTGCTTTTACTTCCCTCCAAACAGGAGAACACCTAGGCAAATTTGCTTTCTCCTTGATCAACATCCATAGATTAAAAGAATATGAGCATTCAAAAAACAAATGAGGATGAGAGTCATAATTTGAGGTGCATAACACGCAACATAGCATATTCATGTTTCCTCTTCTAGTTACCGGCCACCGCAAGATTCTATCTTGCGTTAACAATTTCTCTTTCATCACCAACCAGAGGAGAAACGCATGTCTTGGGATGCATTGAGAAACCAAATGCATTTATACCAATCAACCTCAGGCTCCCTATATCGAATGAATGCCAGGCCATGGATGTAGAGAAATAGTGCAACTTATTCTCAAACAACCAGTGAACCTTATCTTTATCTCAATGCATTTATACCAAGCAACAGGCCAACTCCAAACCCTTGTTGAACAATATCAGCGACAGTAGAGAATGTAAGAATCCCGCATTATAGATCTCCCGATGCGAAACAATAGATTGAAGCAGACCCATATATTCCAAATGTCAACCAAGCTGAAGTAGAGGTTCCATCACCTATAGAGTTGTAAAAATAATGTCTAAGCACCGGCGCATGCTTAAAAGCTGCGCCACCCCAAGAACCATTAGAAGGGACTTTAACCACCCAGAAATTTTTCGAGGCAGACGATGAAGATGAATCCATTCTACCAACAAAGACTCTCTTCTAATAAAATACTCCGGACATGATAAGCCATTAAAGCAATGTTCATCTCTTGATTCTACGGATTCCCAACCCACCTTCTTGCTTAGGCAAACACACTGCTTTCCAAGAGACTTTAGCTTTCCCTTGTTGCATAGGACCTTGAGCCCACAAGAACCTCCTCATCTTGGCTTCAAGCTTCAAGATAATGCTAGCCGGAAGGATAAACACCGATGACCAATATACATTGATAGAAGATAAAACTGAAATAATAAGCTGACATCTACCAGCAAATGATAAATTTTTATTCTTCCAATCCATAAATTTAGTATCCATCCTTTCTGGAAGCACATTACAATCATGAGCTCGTAACCCTAAAGATATAGGCGGAACACCAAGATATCTAACCGGTAAAGTTCCTTCCTCAAAAGGCATTATGGACATGATAGCTATTTTAATCTGTTGAGGAACATTACAGAAAAAAACAGTACTTTTCTGAATATTAGGAACCAGACCCGAAAAACCTTCAAACAATTTTAATCTGTCCAAAATGCAAGTAATAGAAAGAATATCACCTCCGGAGAACATGAACAGATCATCCGCAAAACAAAGGTTGATCAGCCTTTGCTTTTAACACAAGTGATGGAACCGGAACCCAGTATCGATCCTAGAGGTATGATCTAAAATTAACGTAAGGACCTCCATTACTAAAGTGAACAAATAAGGAGAAAGAGGGTCTCCTTGCCTAAGGCCTCTTTTTCCTTTGAAATACCCATGAAGCTGACCATTAATCGATAAGGAAAAAAAAGGCGAGGCAACACAGACCATAATCCAATCCACCTTTCTGATATGAAAACCAAAAGCCAATAACACATCCTTCAAGAATTTCCAATTCACCATATCATAAGCTTTCTGAATATCAATCTTGAAAGCACATCTTGGAGGACCCCTCTGTCGATGATAGTTATGCATAATTTCCTGAGTTAAAAGAATATTATCTGTGATCCTTCTATCTGGAATAAAAGCGGATTGACTAATACTCACAATACCCTTCGGCCCATTTTTTACTCTGTTTGCAATTATTTTTTTAATGCACTTATAAAGCACATTACAACAAGCAATGGGTCTGAATTCACCAATACGAGAGGGGATCGATATCTTTGGCACAAGAGCAATTATGGTATGATTTATTTCATTCGGAAGTTTCCCCGAGATGAAAAAATCCATAACAGCCTCTGAAACATCAGGGCCAGTAATTTCCCATGATTTTTTAAAGAAGGCCGAGGAAAAACCATCAGGACCAGGGGCTTTATTATCATCAATGGAGAACATAGCCTTTTTAACTCCTTTATGGATACCTCCTTAACCATTTCCAAGGCTGATTTTTCATCCAATTTCTTAGAGAAAAACGAATAAGGAACCCGAGAAGGGTGAAGGTCATCGGTCCCAAGAAATTTCTCATAATGCTTAACAAAAGCTTTTGGGACATCACAACCTTCATGAATCAACCCATTTGCATCCATAATCGTATGAATGCGATTTCTATGACCTCTAGATTTAATCACATTATGAAAATACTTGCAGTTACTATCCCCTTCTGCTAACCATTGAATCTTTGATTTTTGTTTGAGGAATCTCTTTTCATCTAAGGAAGCTTCATTGAACTTTTGAAGAAGCTCACTCTCTTTTCTTCTAAGATTCATATCTCCCGGATCCAACTCGATATCTCGCTGAATATTATCAAGAGATGTTCTGAGACAACATACCTTCTTTTGGAGATTACCTTGTTTAAACAAGAGAGAATGAAGGGGAGATTTCAACCACTTAAGCTTTCTCACCACCTGAAATTGAGGGACACCAACAATCTGATCCCATGCCTTCAACACAATGGATTTGAAATCATCTTTATACACCAGGAATTCGCAAATTTAAAGGGAGGGTGTTTAGATTTCATCATAGAGGGAATATGAACCACACATGGGCTATGATCCGACACTCTATAAGGATGGAATATTACACTAGCTTCCTTAAAACAATCCATGAAGGCGATATTTCCCATAACCCGATCAATTTTCCGGAATATACCCCCACCACTCCTAGGTTTTTGATTCCACGTATAACGCAGGCCATTTGCATTGATATCCTCCATTTCAATAAAAGCAACACACTCTTTAAAATCCCTCATACTAGAATTTATGGCAGACGGACCCAAATAACTATCTTCCAAGTAGCATTAAAATCACCTAACATGATCCATGGCCTGGCTTAAATAAAAACTTTATGCAATGAAAGATCTGCCCACAAGTCCCTTCGCAAAATATACGAGTTATGTGCATAGATAAATGAACAAAAAAGAAACTTAACCAAACCTTTGAAAGTAATTTTGCAATGAATCACTTGTTCTTTACTAGAAAGAACCATAACATCCATAATTCCAGGATCCCATCCTATCAAAATTCGAGTCCCCTTAGAACAATGAGAACCATTTGATATCCAATCCCATCTATTATTCACAGCTTTGCTAACCGAACCCAATTTATCCGCACCCACGTGAGTTTCCAAAATGGCACACAAGTTAAGATGATTATCTTTATTAAACTGCCGAACCTCTTTTTGTTTTAGCGGGCTGTTCAACCCCTTAATATCCAGGCCATACTAATCATCGGGAAACTCAATGTGCAGGAGTGCTTGCCCCTGTTATTTGGTTGGAATTTCCTGTACCTGCCATTAAGAAATCCTTAGTCTCATCAATATGAACCACCACATCTTCCTCGTTAGTATCATCCGAGTCCGACATCTCATTATCCTTTGTACCCGAAGAACTCGTTTCCATTGAAAAATTATCACTAGACATTTTCACATCCCCTTTATTCTCTAGAACCTTAAATCTATTAGTATCTACCATTGATTCCTTAATTGTTTGCTTTGATCCTTGAGTATTCTTAGGACGAAACTCCTAATTAGGTTTTGATACTAGAATTCCCGATTTCTTACCTTGCTTCTTACTCTTCACTTCAATAAAACCATCTTGATCCATAGGCTTCGGTTTAGGCTTTAACTTCGTAATAGGCTTCTTAGAACAAGAGTCATTTGAATGACCAAAAACACAACAGTACCCACATCTATATGGTTTCCACTCATATTCCACATACATCTTATGTTTAGTAAACCCTTCCCCATCCAAATCAGGAATAGCTATATTTAACTCCTCCTTGAACTCGTTTTCAGCATAAATTTCAATAAGAGCTCGGGCATAGCTACTCCGTCCCCAAGCATCCAAACACATAGAAGTAGTAAAAGGGTCAAGTAATTTAAGCTTACCAATTGACGAAGCAATCAAGCTAAGACCATCATGAATTTTCACCCACACTTGAACCAACTTTATGTTTTCCTTAGCTAGATTAGCAGAAGGATACCATATACAAAGAAACAAAGGTTGCCTCTAATCATCCATGGACCACCTTCAAGAGCATCCATCATTCCCGATCGTTCAGCAAATTTGAAGAAGAAAAACCCATTTGCATTCATCAGATTTTCAACAATCCAAACTTTCTCCAATTTTGCTTCACAAAATATTCAACCACAGGATAAGCCGGGCGATCTCCTAAAATATCCATAAAGAGTGTTTGCAAATCTATCTTGTGCAATCTTCACCGACTCTTTAGGAAGAAGCACGTCAATACCTGCAGGACCGTTAAAGGGTACTTAAGCTTGCACTTAGTTAACACACTTAGGAGGATCTTGAGTTCACTTAACAATTCAAATAAGGAACTGTGAACTTTTACTGAAGATACAAGACAAACACAAGTAAAACAAGAACAAGAACACAAGATAAAGTTTTTCAAGGAAGTTGTATATTGCTTCTCTAGTTCTATTACAAGTGTTGTACAAGTATATATGAATACAAGAACCGGAGACTACTTATACTACATCCTACAACCGTCAATATGCAAAAAGACAGTTGGAAGTGACTAATCTAGACAACAAGATCAGCCTAAAGTCAAAACGCAGATTGCCTTTTGACTAGTGACTATGACATGCCATAGCTCATTGACTTTCCTATTACAAAAAGCCAAAAAGGAACAAAAACAGAAACTTGCAGACAAGACCTTATCTACTTTATCATAAAGCATGGAAGTTTCACCAATGATGATAGTTGGTGAACCATCAGAGCATGCAGGACAGAAAGTTACTTTATGATAAAGTTGATGGAAAAGGTATCTTTTCTCTCTCTTCAGAAGAAAATCAGTCTTGTCTTTAAACAGCTTCGGAAGACTTTGTCTTGAGAGCTTTGGAAGACTTCATCTTTTACCTTCGGAAGAGTTGAGTCTTTGGCTTCAGAAGACTTTACACTTAGAGTATTTTTTAAGTTAAGTGTAAAGCTTCCGCAACAGTTTCTTCTGAACTTTAGCTTCGAAAGATTTTACACTTAGCATTTCTCTTGAGTGTGTAAAACTTTCGAAGCTGGTTCTTTTTTGTTCCAAAGTGCATGTTGGAAGACTTGGTTGTTTTGGTATCCTTTGGTTGCATCAGCCTCTTAACTTCAGAGGTTCCTACAAACTCCCCCTAGGCTGATGCTACCGACACAGAGAGGTTCTTCAGACTTGGATAGTCCACATGAGGATCTTCAGAATTCCTTTCTTCATCAGCAGATCTGGATTCTTCAGACTCATGAAGTACCTTCTCATGTCATAGAGATCGTACAGAGGGAGTTCAAGCATGTCACTTGTGAAGTAGACATGTTGTTCTCCCTGATCTCTAGTGACATACCATCTGTCTAGATCTTTGGCAAATGTCCAGGATAGAATTTGTCTTCCAACAGAGAGGGGCTCTACTATGATAGGAGTTGGTTGAGAGTCCTCTACATGCACTTCCTCAGGATGTTCTGACTCATCCTGAGGTTGGGAGGTGAATGCCTTTCTTTTCTTCTTAGTTGATGATCTTCTTCTGGCCATCCTCTTTTTCCTCCCTGATGATTTTAACTGAGAGGGTTGGTCTTCAGTACCAGGTTCTTCAGGGATTCCTTCTCAGTTGGGATCTCCTCTCCCCAGTTTCAGAAGGAGAGGGAGGAGAACCCTGTTGTGGGTTAGCAGATGAAGTTGGCTGTTGTGCAGCTTCAGGTGCAGGTGGTGTTGCCTCTGTAGGTTCAACCATGGTTTAAAAACGTTAGAGGCGTACCCTCGAGGCGCGCCTCGAGGCGCGCCTCGAGGCGAGGTGGCTAAAAAACGATTCTGAGCGGCGCCTCATAGGGTCAACCTCGTACGTACGCCTCTTATGGCTGAGGCAGAGTCGGGAAATCGCAGAGGCGGGGCGTTTGCTGAGGCGGTGATTTTTGGGCGGGAAACACCGATTGCAGATGGCCGCCAATTTTGTCCATTTTCTCCTCAATTAGACCAAAAAGCAGGAATAGCAGCGCATAAGTCGGCAATTTTTGGAAGCAATTTGATTAATCAGTCTGATCCTCAATGTTTTTGTCTTCTTCTTTATTGCGAGCTCAATGTTTTTGTCTTCTTCTTTATTGCGGTGAGCTGGTGAAACAGTGATGCATATGCTATATTTAGTTTGGTTTAATGCATGTATGTTATTTGTTATTGTTGAAATTATTTAATTAATCAGTCTGATCCTGATTGTTTTATTTGCTTCTTCTTCTTTAGTAATTTATTTTTTTATAAAATATAAATTTTATATTTATTTTTTATTTCTCGCCTCAGACTTACGCCTCATTTCGCCTCGAGGCTACGCCACGTGAGGAGAAGAGAAAACGCCTCAAGGCTCGATTCCGTTCTTTTAACCTTGGTTCAACCTTTACCTCAACTTCAGGTTGCGCTTGACTTGATGATGAATGAATGTCCACAAGCCTCCCCTTTTTATCTTCTACTTGATCACCCTGTATGTGCTCATCCTTATGGATAGAGACATGGGACCAAGCCTCCTTCCGGAGAACCCATACAGCTTCAAGAAGCCATCATCCCTCTGCCTATCTGGCAGACTTTTTCTGACTTTTCTGGATGATGGCTCTTGATTTTACACTTCTTCTTCCTTTGCCTCTTCTTTGCAGCTTGCCTTTCCTTTTTGGCTTGCTCTTCCACTGCTTATTGTATTCAAATAATAATAATCATAAGCAAGGGAAGGAGTGCAGGTGCCTGACAGATAGAGACCTGTGGCACTCAGGTATGATCTTTTTAATCTTTCTTCTTCATCAACTACCTGAGGTGTTCAGCAGCCATAATCTCTGACTCAGGACTTTCTTGAACTGGGAAGAGGACAGGATGTTCTTGTAAAGCCTTTTTCTCCTCATTTCTTCCTTGTGTTGAGGTCAAGGCTGCATCCTCTTCTTCTTCCTCTCCTTTGACAATTCAATGTCAGCCAGTTCATTTAACTCCTCTAAAGGGAGAGAGATAGTTCATCTATGTGAAGTTCCTGGTCCCCAATAGTTGAGCCTGGCTGCCCTTAATTCTTCTTGGAGTGTTGGTACAGGGCAGCCAGAATTGCAGCTTGCATGAATCCTAGGAAACACTTGAACTCTCTTCCCTCAGCTTCCTCTTCCTCTCTTTTTCTTCAATCTCTTCAGGAGTCATCTTCCTTTGCCTTGTCAATTGCAGATCTTGATGACTCAGCCTGATAGTGTCCTCATAACCACTTTCTGGAGCTGATGCAGTCCATAAGGGGCTTTATCAAGCTTGCAGACATAATCAGGATGATCTGGGTCTGTAAAGCCAGGTGGTTTTTAATATAAACTCTTCATCAATCACCCCATAGAGAAGGCACACTTCACATCAAGCTGGTAGACTTTAAAATCCTTGGATGCAGCATAAGCCGGAATATCCTTACAGCTTCAAGTCTTGCAACTGGAGCAAAGACATCAGTGTATCAATTCCTTCTTCTTTGAGTGTATCCTTGGACAACCAGTCTAGCCTTGTTCTTGATGATATCCCTCTATCATCCTTCTTGTTCCTGAATCCCATTTGTTCCTATGACACTTTTCCCTTGAGGAGGAGGGCATAAGTTCCACACCTTCTGTCTTCTGATTTGAAGCACTCATCTTGCATAGCTTCATCCAAACTTCCATCCTTCAAAGCCTCATCAACCTTCTTTGGCTCTATCTGGATAAGAACAAGAATTTAGACAAACATAGCTGTCATAAGTTTATCCTCTGTTCTTACCCTGAACAACATTTCCAATGATGTTGGTGTGGGATGAGACTTGTGGATCCTAAGTTGAGGGATCACAGCAAGTTGGTTAGATAGATCTAAATGTGAGAAATTCTGATCTGCAATAAGGTGTCTTCACCAATCAGCACACTTATCAAGAGAAACTTGATCCAATGAGTGTGTGACATCATTCATGTGTCTTCAATGGAGTGGTTATCAGCATCAGAAATTCTTGATCACTGTCACCACCTCTAGTTCCTCCTCCTGCATTTAAAGTTCCTTCTCCTGAATTCTGAGTCTCTGAGATGGAATTTGAAGGCATTCATTTGAATCAGCAGTATTTGTCATGCTAGTGCTGATGGGAGCTTCAATTGCAGGGTTAGTCACCACTGGGCTGAAGTAGTCTTCTTGTTTGGTCTTCTCAGCTCAAGTCTTGGATCGGATCTTCTATTGACCTGTTCTCTGTATCCTGAAACATTCTCACAAGATTTGTTAAAACAGTGGTAACTAAGTCAAGATCAAACAGCCAATCCGGACCAGAACCTTTTACACAGGCGTGTGTTCATTGAAAGTCCCATTGACCGACTCTTCAATGATTCAGTTCTGAGATTGTATACTCTATCAAGTCTTAGCTTGAGAAGAGTACCCAACAAATATCCATCATCTGATTTCTCAGCAAACTTGGCTATTTGATCTTTGGTATTCAATATGGTGCAAGGACATCCAAATGTTATGAGAAAACCAATGAATGGTCTCCTTTTGTGCCACAGTTCATAAGGGTCTTACCATATGTCTTAACTACCAAACTCTATTCTGCCATAGCAGGCTGTGTTGACAGCCTCTGCCCAGAAGGTGATGTAGTTTAAAGTCAGACAACATGGTTTCTTGCATTTCAATAATGTCATGTTTCTCCTCTCAGCAACACCATTTTGCTGAGGTCTGGGAGCACTGTATTGTCTTGAAATACCCTTTTCATCATAAAATGTATCAAGAATTTGGTTTTTGAATTCGGTTCCTTGATCACATCTTATGATTTTGACCTTGTGATCAGATTGATTCTCAATTTTCAGAATAAAATTTCTTTAAGATTTCAGGAGTTTCATCC
The DNA here is from genome assembly GCA_025506505.1 of Flaveria sonorensis. NCBI lineage: Eukaryota > Viridiplantae > Streptophyta > Magnoliopsida > Asterales > Asteraceae > Flaveria > Flaveria sonorensis. The sequence goes on from CM046423.1 coordinate 31,133,715, forward strand.
TTAATTCTAAGGAAAAAACCCAAGTGAATCTTGTGAATCATCTGTGATCACCAAACAGTATGAGATCCTTCCTAAACTCATTACACTTGTGGGGCCAAACAGATCCATATGTAACACGTGTAGGGAGTATTGATAGAGTTCATTTCCTTTGACTTGTAGACACTTTGTGTTGCTTCCCCCTTCAGCATGCAACACATGGTAATCACTTGTAAACTCTTTCTTTGCATTCCTTACCAATCATTCTCAATCATTTATTCATGTTCTTAAGTTTCATGGCACATTCTTTTATGCCAAAGGAAGACTCATCACTATTGCTTTAGATAGAAAGCAAGAAATCTCTCCAGAGGGAGATGTTTCCTGCAAGTCCATCTTGTACATGTTCCCTTCCTGGGGGCTCTGAGCAGAATATGCTCTTGAGAATGTCAACCCCAGGCTTGAGAACAGCACTCATGCTCAGTAAAGAGCATGTGATGTTTTTGGTCACAAAATGGGACACACTCAGAAGATTGTATCCAAGCTCCCTGACAAAGTTTACCTTCTCAATGCTAGTTTACCATTTGTAACCTTGCCTCCCCTCCCAGTGATGTAACCTCCTGCATCTCTCCAAAAGCAACTGGTCCTCCATCAATTCTTTCAAAGTTTTGAAGTATGACTCATTTCAGTCATGTGCCTGGAGCAACCACTATCAATGATCCACATATTTTTTGTTGGTCTTTAGCTGTCCCTGCACAAAAAGAGATGATTTAGTTACATTTAGAAACCCAAGCCTCTTGGTCTTTGGGCTTGTTAAAATGAGTTGAAGGCAATGAAACAGTAATGGATCCTATGCTCAGCTTTGAGGATCATTTGCTTTTCTCTGATGATAGCTTCCAGCCATATGGTCTTCCTTCATCTTTCCACACCACCTTTGGAAGATTGGGCTTGACCTTCAAAGCTTCAGAAGTTTTTGTACTTCGGAAGATTTGGTGACTGGACTTCGGAAGATCTTGCTTCACTGCAGCAGCTTCATTGCTTCGGAAGCATTCCTTCTTCTGAGATCAACTTTCCTTCCGAGGCAACTTTTCATTTGCCTTCTTCATTTTGGAGCTTCCGAGGGAAACATATTTCCTTCCGAAGCTGTTTGTTTCTTCTTCTTCTCAGAGTTTTCTTCTTGATCATGTGGATAGTACTCTTGGGATTGTATGACCAATCTTAGCCAGATATGAAGTACTACCACACATAACACAATTCAAATCTTTCCTTCTGAGAGTCTTCTTTCCTAGAAGACTGAGCTTGAACCTGTTCTTTTTCTTTCTCCACCTTTTCAGATGATGCCAGCAGGCCTTCTTAGGATGAAGCTGCTCTTTGAAATGGATGGTTCAGGCTGTGCAGCATAACACACAGCTAATCAGTCTTCTTGTGTGTTACTGAGTGAGTTGAAGCTGAAGTAGAACTCTTGGTATAAATTCTTGACAGGATCTTCAGCTTTCATCACCTTGAACCCTGCAGAGATAAACTTGTTTCTGTTTGGGATCAAAGGTGATCTTGATCTCTTGTGCTTTTCTGGATCTTCTCTTTGCTCTTCTGATCAAGTTCTTTCTCTTGGTTTTGCTCAACCAGCTTCTTTTTCCTCCTTAGGAGCATGTTGACCCTTTTTGGATTGACCTCTTCACTCATCTCAGAGTCATCCCTCACCTCTCCTCTTCATCCTCTTCATCACTGGGGTCTATGGATGGCAGCTCATCTTGACCATTTCCACACCCAGGAGATCTGACTGATAGTAGAGTGTGTGAAGGAGCTATCTCACTAGATCCCAGTCCCTGCTTATTCAGATAACATACTTTTGCATGCAGAGATGAGGATATCATGTTCTTGAAGGTCTCTTCTTCAAGAACACGTTTTCTGCCCTGGCTTTGCTGATCACAAGCTCAGCCTGGCATTCAGTCAACTTGGTAATGAGATCCTTATTTGAGTCTGTAGTTTGTCTGCTCAGTTTAAGAGTTGAAACTGTTTTCTCTAGATCTTCTATCTTAAGTTTATAGTTATTTTCAGCTCTTTTAAAATCAGCTTTTAAAATATTTAAAGACTCAATATCAAATCTCATTCCAAGTTGTAAGACCTGTATCTATTCACTTTAGCAATACATTCTGGAGAGCAAAGATGTTCAAGTACCTTGGGATTCATCATGATCAGCCATGAGTGCTTGGTTTGGAGATGCATCTTCACTTGAAGCTCCGGTCAAAGCCTCCTTCTCACAACAACTGCAGCTTGCTGTCTTGGCTGTCTCTCATTCTGGTGCCCTCCTTCAGTGTAGTTTGGCCTGGACGAGGCTTGGCCACCATTTGACTTAGGTGCCTTGCATTCTCTAGCAAAGTGGTCCCATCTGGTTACAGTTGTAACACTTGACTTTGCTCTTGTCCAGCCCAACTTGCCACTGGCAGCATTGCTAGAAACCTTCTCCCAGTCCTCTTGTAGAACTTTCTGGGCTCTGTGAGTGAGAAGAGCCATTTGCTGGACTATCTCCATGTACTCCAGATCATCTGGATCAGCCATGAGTGCTTGGTTTGGAGATGCATCTTCAGCTTGAAAGCTCCGTCAAAGCCTCCTTCTTCAACAACAACTGCAGCTTGCTGTCTTGGCTTCTCATTCTGGTGCCCTCCTTCAGTGTAGTTTGGCCTGGACGAGGCTTGGCCACCATTTGACTTAGGTGCCTTGCATTCTCTAGCAAAGTGTCCCATCTGGTTACAGTTGTAACACTTGACTTTGCTCTTGTCCAGCCCAAACTTGCCACTGGCAGCATTGCTAGAAACCTTCTCCCAGTCTCTTGTAGAACTTCTGGGCTCTGTGAGTGAGAAGAGCCATTTGCTGGACTATCTCCATGTACTCCAGATCATCTGGATGGATACAGTCCAGGTCTTCACGTGAAAAGAAAGTTGCCTGAACTTTCATCAGTAGAGACAAAAGCTTAGAAAACTTGTCTCTTGGAAGGGACTTCCTTGATGTAGCTCTCTCTGGGTGTCTCTGGGAAGGTGATACAAGGACCCTTTTGTGAGGTTTCAGGGTAGCAGATGAGATGATGCTGTGGTTCTCTGCCATCCCTTTCAACCACATGAAGGGCTGAACTCTGGTGAGAGTTGGAGTTACCAGATGAATTTTGCATGTTCATCTCCATCTGGTATCCACTGAGTATCCCATACAAGTCAGTGAAGTAAGGTCTTGAGGTTTTCAGTCCTCTTAATGACCACACAGTAGTGTGTCCATTGTCTTGAAAGAGAGGACATGAACTTCCTAACAATATCCCTGTTCTCAATAGTTACCCCAACATCAGCCAGAGTATCCACAATCTTAACATACCTGAAGTATTGTTGAGTCATGGTCTCACCTGTCTTGAAGGTGAAGTTTTCAAACTGCTGCTTCAGGAGATCCTTCTTGCTCTCCTTGGCTTCATTTGAAGCCTCATACATCAGTTTCAGTGCATCCCATATCTGTTTAGTGGTCTTGCACTTCTTGAAACCTCTGTAGATGGAGTTTGGAAGAGCAGTTTGGAGGGCTGTCATGGCTTTCTCAATATCAATTCTTTTCCAGTCTTTATCAAAAAAGTAAGCCCTCTCCTTTGGTATCATGCCACCACCAGCAGCAGCTGAAGAGGTGCATGGTACATGAGGTCCATTGACAACAGACTCCCACATCCTGAAATCTTGAGACTTGATAAAGCCTTCCATTTTTTGACACCAACTGTCAAAATCCTCAGGAGTGATCAGTGGGGACTTTGTCATAGTTCCAGTTTCCATATCAGCTTTGGAGACGGCTGCCATTTGAAGAGTTAAGTGATGTGTGTAACTAAGAGGATTTGAAGATGGTGAGATCTTACAATCAAGACCCTGGCTCTGATACCAAATGCAGGACCGTTAAAGGGTACTTAAGCTTGCACTCATGGTTTAAAAAAACGTTAGAGGCGTACGCCTCGAGGCGAGGCGGCTAAAAACGATTCTGAGGCGGCGCCTCATAGGGTCAACCTCGTACATACGCCTCTTATGGCTGAGGCAGTCGGGAAATCGCAGAGGCGGGGCGTTTTGCTGAGGCGGTGATTTTTGGGCGGGAAACACCGATTGCAGATGGCCGCCAATTTTGTCCATTTTCTCTTCAATTAGACCAAAAGCGGGAAGAGCAAGCATAAGTCGGCAATTTTTGGAAGCAATTTTCGAATCAAAGTTTCTATTACATCTGAAAACCCGATTTTCGACTCAGAGGCGTGATTATCGGAAGCAGAGCATCAGTTCGGCAGTTTCTTATTACATGTGAAAACCCAATTTTCGATGAGATTTGGATTTTAGAATTCAGAGCAGCAAGTGTCTTCGATTAGAAGTAGGATCTGATTACTATCATCTTCTTCCATTTAGGTTTGAAATCTTCTTTATTGCGGGCTCAATGTTTTTGTCTTCTTCTTTATTGCGGTGAGCTGAGCTGGTGAAACAGTGATGCATATGCGATATGTAGTTTGGTTTAATGCATGTATGTTAAATTTGTTTATTGTTGAAATTATTTAATTATCAGTCTGATCCTGATTGTTTTACTTGTCTTCTTCTTATTAGTAATTGATTTTTTATAAAATATATAATTTTTATATTATTCTTTATTCCGCCTCAGACTTAAGCCTCGTTACGCCTCGTTACGCCTCGTGAGGCGAAGAGAAAACGCCTCGAGGCTCGATTCCGTTCTTTAAACCTTGCTTGCACTTAGTTAACACACTTAGAGGATCTTAGATCACTTAACATTCAATAGGGAACTGTGAACTTTTACTGAAAATAAAAGACAAACACAAGTAAAACAAGACAAGAACACAGATAAAGTTTTTCAAGGAAGTTGTATATTGCTTCTCTAGTTCTATTACAAGTGTTGTACAAGTATATATGAATACAAGAACCGGAGACTACTTTACTACATCCTATAACCGTCAATATGCAAAAAGACAGTTGGAAGTGACTAATCTAGACAACAAGATCAGCCTAAAGTCAAAACGCAGATTGCCTTTTGACTAGTGACTATGACATGCCATAGCTCACTGACTTTCCTATTACAAAAAGCCAAAAGAAACAAAACAGAAACTTGCAGACAAAGACCTTATCTACTTTATCATAAAGCATAGAAGTTTTCACCAAATGATGATAGCTGGTGAACCATCAAAGCATGCAACGGACAGAAAGTACTTTATGATAAGTTGATGGAAAATGTATCTTTTCTCTCTCTTCAGAAGAAAATGAATCTTGCATTTAAACAGATTTGGAAGACTTTGTCTTGAGAGCTTCGGAAGACTTCATCTTTTACCTTCGGAAGAGTCGAGTCTTTGGCTTCGGAAGACTTTACACTTAGAGTATTTTCTAAGTTAAGTGTAAAGCTTCCGCAACAGTTTCTTCTGAACTTTGGCTTCGGAAGATTTTACACTTAGCATTTCTCTTGAGTGTGTAAAACTTCCGAAGCTGGTTCTTCTTTGTTCCAAAGTGCATGTTGGAAGACTTGGTTGTTTTGATATCCTTTGGTTGTATCAGCCTCTTAACTTCAGAGGTTCCTACAATACCATCTTTTTTCAAAGAATTCTCCATATGTCTAAAGTTAACCTCTCGTTTAGGATTTGCTGAATTTAAGCGTTCGGCATATGATCCCATATTTTGATTAGCATGATGTTCCGGATCCTTAGTTTCACAAGTAGGTTGCATGGGAACTTCCAAGATAGGATTTTGCATGGATGAGGCACCCTGCACAGTAATTTTTGAACTAGACACAACAGAAGCCGTACCACTCTTTAGAATACCTTTTGATGGTATGTAATTACCATCAATATTCTTGACTTTGGAAGCTATCTTCAAAGCCATGAAACACTCGATCAAGAAAACAGATCGATCAAGAAACAACTTCGACCAAGAAACCCTAATCTGAAAGATACAATCCTCGCAAATCCTTAAAAGGTTAATAGGATTCGTACCAATCAAGCTAAACTATAAAAATAGCCGCGATTGATGACAGACCTACTAAGCAATCAGGAAAGAAAAGAAGTATTCGGAGATTCAATGAAGAAAACAAGAAATAATCGAAACCCTAACCAGACTCGAACTATCTCCGCTAACAATGCTCGTATTACATAGTTTGGTAATCGAAACACGTATAATCACAGGATTGTTACACAGAGAAGGCAAGAATGATTAAGATTGGAACCAAAAAAGCAAGAAAACCAATCAAGATCACAAGAAAACCAAAGGAAAAACCTTCGATCGGCCAAGAAACCCTAGATCGGAACCAAGAAAGCAAGAAAACCGATCAATATCACAAGAAAATCGAAGGAAAAACCTTCGCTCGGCCAAGAAACCTAACAGGCTTAGCTAATAAGCCTAAACCCTAATGACGACTAACCTTGTATATATTCTAACAATGCACTTCTACACATCTAACCTAGCCCCCTTTAGCGCTTATGTGTCTACTATTTTCACATCAATGGGCTCTATATAAGGCCGAGTAGCATCCAATGTAATCCTTTCAAATATAAGCTCAAAACACCCTAAAAACTATAGTCTGGCATATATCAACAATGATCATCATACCCACTAAGCGGTAGAGAACATGAATCACAATTTTCAAGCTTTTTATGCCGATATTCCTTCATTGCTCCATTAGCAAAGTCTACAGGCTGAAAAGCATGTAAAGCATGTACAATTCATACATATTTATATGATTGTGGAAACCAAATCCAAATAGCGCATGCTTATAAACAAAAACAAGATTATAAACATAAGATATTTAAGTAGCAAAAGTACCGATATAACTCCCCATAAGCCCCATAGTAGATGACTTGCAAGAGTATACTTCTGAACTTCTTCAAGTATGTAATCAACTTCTAAGTTGATGGGTTGATTATCTGAAACACAAAGTCAATAGTTAGATTTGATATGAATTCTAATTATATTAGTTATTAGCTTCATACATTGTATCATCCTTTTTAACTTGCAAAAGTTCTCTAAGAGTGTGGGGGTGAATCATGGATTTGTCCGTATGTATAGTTCCACCCTGATTCTCCATTACAATATAACATGCCACTACATAATGGTAAAGTAGTAAACCATAAGTCATTTAGGATATATGTTCCTTCGATGCTAATGTGGCCTTAGGATACTTTTCCATTTCTATATAAGTCTAAATATCTATAGTATATTACATGGATCTATCTTCTTTTATGTCTAAAAGTACATAAGTTGATTACTGAAGTTGCACTAAAATAAAAAATTATGGCATTCGGAAATGAATAGATTTCATACGATGTGAATAAAGGGATGCAAAATCTTGATGTTGACTAAGACTTCTAGTTTGAGAATCAAATGACAACTCAATCTTGACTAAGTATTTCTTATAACTGAAATATACTATGTAGTATAAAATGCATGCTTAGTCACTCATGGCGACCGCTCCCCAAGTAGAAGCAAAACATGAAACTTTAAGAAGTGCAACTAAGCCACGCGCCTTTGGCTATTTGGTTTGTCATGAATAAGAATGAATCTAGCTTATATTTTGTAAATATATATTACTTTTGAACTTTTTGCATTGACTTATTTATTCTAACTATGATGTACCCTACTATGATGTATCCTTCTTATGTTTATTACATTTAGAAATTTTATATGATGCATGCATAAGTGTACGAAATAAAACAATAATGCAAAGTATTGTGTAAAGCGAAGTGAAAGATATTTACGAATTACAGTTGAACCTAATAAATTTTAAATGGACCCGATTGCGAATGAAAAGTTTGCAAGCAACGACAATACAATGGAATGGAGCTTCATTACACAATATCAACTGAGTGTTCGCATTTTATGCACATGATCGAAACGTCAAGGGCATTGACATGTGTTGTCAATGTTGGATCTTATATGCCCAAGACACATACAAGATTGATGTGGTTAGTACGTTATGATCCAAGTCGGGTCATACCCAATAACAAGCTAAGGCAAACACCGTTAAACATTTATTTGTTGATCATGATCAAGCAAATAAATTATGACACCAATTTAGAAAATGGGTTTTCTGAATTATTGCATTTGAGATAGACAAATTATATGGATATTTTGTTCATGAGATATCATTTGTAATGTTGTTTAAATAAGTTAAATAACATCAAATATAAGAGTGTTTAAGTTATAAGATTAAAATTGGTTTAATTATATAACTTAATGGGTGATTAAAATGAATTAAAGGGTGTTATTTAAAATGGGGGGAACCCATTTTAAACCCACACTTTCGGCCGCCCCTTTTGTTCTTCTTGGGATTCCTTGTCTTGTTTTAAGACAAGACTTTAATCCCTTGGAACAAGACACTCAACCACACTCTCTCTCTCACACATGCAAAGAACTCTTTCTTCTCCATCTTGCTCTTCAACATTCACGGATCAAGAGCTTGAAAAGAAGCCTTTGGGTGTTAACTTCCTAACAAGTTTGGTGTTTTTGCAAGAGCTTGTGGGTATACAAGCTTGAGGTCTTCTCTTTTGAAGACTAGACATTCAAGAAACATCATCTTCCTCCTCTTATCCGTATCCAAATTTCTTGTTCAAGAAAGGTAGTATTCATGTACATCCTATGGTTGGTTTTGATAGCATTTCTTTTCACATATATATGATCCTTGTTCTTGGGTTTGTTTTCTTGAACATATAAATGTTTATTTTCAGAATATAACACAAGTTTTAAACCCCTTATATCCGCTGCGTTTTGTTGTTTAAATGGTTAAACATCCTTGTTAAAACTTGTAAAAACCCAACAATGGCATCTAGAGCCGGTTATGTGGAAAACTTGCTTCAAAAGTCCAAGAAAAGTTAGTTTTGTTGGACTTTTTCAACCCATTAGGGGCTGTTTTGATATGGATAAATGAATCCCTTATCTTTCAAAGTTTTATCTTACATGCTTTAGAATAAACCTTGAAAGATTAACATCAAGTGGTTGATTGTTTTGTTTGGACTAACCCTAAAGTTTGGGTTCATGTTGGCCGAAACTTTAAGGGTTAAAAGGGAGTTCATGGTTGTTCTTGGATGTTGTATTTGATACATATTTTGGTGCATAACATAGCCTTGACCTAATGTGTTTTGGATTTGGATGAATGTGATTGTCATGTTTAGTTTTATTCATTAAAGGGTTGTAATAATAATTTTGGTGTTTGTATCTTTTGGGTTGTAATTTATTTATTCATTGGTTATGTAATAAATAGATTAGGTGCATTTTTTTATTAGAAAAATTGTATTAGGATATGATTTTGTAAAAGAAGATGCACAAGTTGGAGACTCAAGGAAGATACAAAGGAAGAACTCAAAAGACATGGACACTTGAAGCATTTGGATGCGGATTCGAGTGGGAGTTCTTGGACACATTTTAATGTGTCATTTTAACCCTTAGGAAAGACCTAATGACAACACTTGTGATGGCAAACAAGTGTGGTCACCTTAGTGGCTATGGTTATGCACTTATGATTGAATGGTTGTGCTTGTTTGGTTGTTTTGTTTTATGTTGGTTGTTTGATATATGGATATGCATAACTAACAATTTTATAAACATAACAAGCTGAAAATAAATGGTTCTTAATCATTAAGTGGTTAATAAAAGGTTATTAAAAGGATTAATGATTTTAAATAAAAGGGGTTTTATTAAAAGGAACCATAGGGTACCATGTATTTGAAAGCATGCAAATGCAAGGTACATAGAGTTTTCTAAACTAGAATTATGAAAACTTAAAATGTCTTTTGAAAACAAGTTTATCACCATCCTTTTACACAACACTTAAGTCACTTGAAAACTATTAATGGGATAAAGGTCACCTAACCATTTTGAGGGAACTTGTGATTTAAGGTGGGAATGCCATATTTGTGGGAAAAGATCACCTAACCACTTATATTGGTAAACTCACATGTGTGTGTAAGTAGGGTAACTTGATTTGCAAACCATGTTAAATGGATCACCTACAATGTGGTTTACAAAAGGTGTTGATGGGATTTACATGCCGACTATACATATGATGTTTAAGTCGATCCCATACCTCTAGAAGTTGCAAAGGGTTGCAATTGTCAAACGTTGACTACCTTGTTAATTTAAATAATGGGATAAAGATCACCTAACCACTATTTAAATGTAACGTTGGATTCTAGAATTTTATTTTGTGTATGACACATAAAAGAGATTTATAATTAAATATGATAATATCGTAAATACTAAAATTGAACCTTGTTAAATTTTGTAGATGGCCACCAACAACAATGAAAATAATGATATTCCATCCGCACATAACCTATCACTAAGAACCATTCTCCAAAAGGAGCGTCTAAACCATAACAATTTCATTGATTGGTTTCGAAACTTGAGAATTGTTCTCAAGCAAGAGAAACGGTCATATATCTTAGACGATCCGATTCCCGATGAACCCAATGAGGAAGATGAAGAGGCCTACATGAATTGGGTGAAATACACTGAGGACTCGGTCCAAGTGTCTTGCCTCATGTTGGCAAGTATGACTCCGGATCTCCAAAAGGAGTACGAACATCACGGAGCATACGACATGATAACCCAGTTGAAGGAAACGTTCCAACAACAAGCAAGGGTAGAGCGCTTCGAAACGGTTCGAGCACTCCATGCATGTCGTATGGATGATACCCAATCGGTCTCGTCTTATGTACTTAAGATGAAGAGCCACATAGACCGCCTCGAAAGGCTGAATTGTCCCGTCTCGAAAGAGTTGGCTACGGATTTGATCCTCAACTCTTTGTCAAAAAGGTTTGACAATTTTGTTATGAATTATAACATGAACGGTTGGGACAAGAACATAACTGAGCTTCACTCTATGCTCAAGACAGCCGAGGCGGCCATGGGTAAAAGGAGTTTACCCGTTCTCACCATCAATGAAGGTGGGAACAAGAAGAGGCCTCACCCCGCACCCAAGGCAAGTGTTGCCAAAGGTAAAGGGTACGTTGGGAGAAAGGGAAAGGGAGTGGTAAAAGTGCCACCACCAAAACCAGCGGAGAAGAAGCAAAAGGTTGCTTCGGATGACCCATGCTTTAAGTGTGGGGAGATAGGACATTGGGCAAGAAATTGTCCTGTCCATCTCAAAGAGTTGAAAGCAAAGAGGGATGCCGGGCAGACCTCAGGTACAATTTTCATGATTCATATTGATCTAAATATAATATCCTCTAACACATGGGTATTGGATACCGGATGTGGGACTCACATTTGCAATTTGTTGCAGGGGTTCAAAAGAAGTAAAAACTTCAAGAAAGGGGATGTTAGCCTCTACATGGGGAATGGGGCAAAAGTTCAAGTTGAAGCCCGAGGGGACTACATCCTGAAGCTTCCAAATGGTTTGGAAGCAATTTTGAACAATGTTTTGTATGCTCCTAGTTTGACTAGGAACATTATTTCAGTTGCACAATTAAGACAATATGGTTATGTTTTGATGTTTATTGAAAATGAAATTCATGTTTCTTTAAATAACATCTTTTATTTTAAAGCTACTCCTATTAATGGTATTTATGAATTGGTTCGTGAAAACACATTATATGATAGCTCGTTGTACCAAACCACCACCAAGAAGCTCAAATTAGATTTGAGTGACACCTATCTTTGGCATTGCCGTCTTGGTCATATAAACAAGAAGCGCATACAAACTCTTCAAAAGAATGGTCTTTTAAAAGCAAGTGAATATGATTCATTTGATGTATGTGAATCTTGTTTACAAGGCAAAATGACTAAGGCGCCTTTTAGTGGCAAAACCGAAAGGGCAAAAGATTTATTAGGTATCATACATTCGGATGTATGCGGTCCTTTTAAGCCAATGACTAGGTATAATGAAAGATACTTCATTACCTTCACCGACGACTATAGTAGGTATGGGTATGTGTACTTGTTAAGACACAAAGATGAGGCTTTTGAAATGTTCAAAACCTTCCAAAATGAAGTAGAAAATCAACTCAACAAATCAATAAAAATTCTCCGAACCGATAGAGGAGGTGAATACCTGAGTGATGCTTTTAGAGATCATCTTAGAAGTTGTGGGATTATCTCACAACTATCTCCACCTGGAACACCACAACACAATGGTGTGTCCGAAAGGAGAAATCGAACTCTATTAGATATGGTTCGATCTATGATGGCTGGAAGCTCATTGCCTCTCGGGGCTTTGCTTTGCTCTCTGCGGCCCGTATTTTAAATATGACCCCAACCAAGAAAGTGGAAAGGACACCTTTTGAAATATGGCATGGAAGGGTTCCATCTCTATCGTATTTAAAGGTGTGGGGATGTGAGGCTTATGTAAAGACTCCCACCTCAAACAAGTTAGAAAGACGTTCCACTAAGTGTATTTTTATTGGATATCCTAGAGATTCTATGGGATATTATTTCTATGATCCATTGAACAAAAGGAGTTTGTTGCCAAGAAGGGTGAGTTCTTGGAAGCCAAGTTCCTTATGGAAGGAGCTAGCAGTAGAACAGTGGATCTTGAGGAGGATCAAGAACCACAACCCGATACACGTTTGGTTGATACTAGCACTCAACATGAGGATGTTGAGAATGATCAAATGGTTGATCAATACACACAAAACGTTCGCAAATCTGGTAGAACTAGTAATCCACCTGAAAGATATGGATTTTTCATGGATGGGTGCTATGTGGTTGATTCCGATGAACCAATCACATACCATGATGCAGTGTCCAATTTGGATTGTGACAAATGGCTTGAAGCCATGAATGTTGAGATGCAATCCATGTATGACAACCAAGTATGGGACTTGGTTGTACCACCTCTTAACTCCAAGGTAGTTGGAAGTAAGTGGGTTTTCAAGAAGAAAACCGATATGCATGGAAAACTTGGATACTTATAAAGCTAGACTTGTAGCAAAAGGTTTCACTCAAACTCAAGGGGTTGATTATGATGAGACTTTTTCGCCTGTTGCAATGCTAAAGTCTATTAGGATATTATTTGCCATAGCTGCTCATTATGATTATGAGATTTGGCAAATGGATGTCAAAACCGCTTTTCTAAATGGATATCTTGAGGAAGATGTCTATATGGTTCAGCCTGAAGGTTTTGTCGACCCAAAACATCCTAACAAGTATGCAAGTTAAAGAAATCAATCTATGGATTGAAGCAAGCGTCAAGAAGTTGGAATCACCGTTTTGATGAAGAGGAATTAAATTTGGGTTCATCAAAAATGCTGATGAGGCTTGTGTGTATAAAAAGGCTAGTGGGAGCATCATCACTTTCCTAGTATTGTATGTCGATGACATCCTACTATTTGGAAATGACATTCCAACCTTGGAAGGTGTAAAAACCTGGTTTGGAAGCTGTTTTTCCATTAAGGATCTTGGTGAAGCCGCCTACATTTTAGGAATAAAGATCTATAGGGATAGATCAAGGCGGTTGATAGGTTTAAATCAAAGTGCATACATTGACAAGATCTTGAAAAGGTTCAAGATGGAGAACTCTAAGAAAGGTACGGTACCTATTCAAAGAGGAACGATATTGAGTACGACTCAATGTCCAAGCTCAAAGGATGAGCAAGATAAAATGAAGGGAATCCCGTATGCGTCTGCTATAGGATCCATCATGTATGCAATGATATGCACTAGGCCGGACGTGTCATGCGCCTTGAGCATGACAAGCCGATACCAGCAAAATCCTGGAAATAGTCATTGGATGGCTGTTAAGAACATACTTAAGTACCTAAGGAGGACTAAAGATATGTTCCTAATCTATGGATCTGGTGAGGAGGAACTCGTGGTAAAAGGTTACACGGATGCGAGTTTCCAAACTGATCGGGATGACTCACGATCACAATCGGGATACATTTTCATCCTAAATGGAGGAGCAGTCTCTTGGAAGAGCTCTAAACAAGATGTGGTGGCATTATCAACTACAGAGTCAGAATACATCGCCGCTTCATTAGCAGCTCAAGAAGCTGCATGGTTGAAGAAATTCATTGCCGATCTAGGGGTTGTCCCTTCCATTCAGGACCCCCTAGAAATTCTTTGTGATAATGAGGGTGCGATTGCTCAAATCAAGGAACCCCGTGCACATCAAAAGACTAGGCACATTGAGCGGAGATTCAACTACATAAGGGATGAAGTTGAAAAGGGAAAAATATGTATTCGCAAAGTTCACACGGATCAAAACATTGCGGATCCACTCACGAAGCTTCTTGAAAAGGCAAAGCATGAGGGTCATACTTGTGCCATGGGACTTCGATATTCTAGTGACTGGATTTGATTTTGTGATCTTGTATTTGGATATTGGAACCTTTTATTACTTGAATGAATTATATGGTTATAATGTTTCAACTAATGTTCCAATTTTGTATGTTTAATCCATGAGTAAATCATTTACTCTAAACGTCCGTAGTCGTTCATACCTGTGGGAACAAGTATGAGGGTAAGACTATTATGAACTTGGATTGGTAGATATTCATTTGGATGAATATATAGCAAAGGGTTGCTGCCAAAGTTCATAGATATTTATGGGATATAAATATTGGACTGACCCGCATCTCAAATATTACTACATGGAATCTTCTTGATTGATCATAAGTAAATTTGAGTAAAGGCGAATATCATTTGGTATCCTCTGACCTGAGATACATATTGGGTCTTGATATTCACCGGGTATTATACTTTGACTTAGTTCTTCGCTGTTCTGAAACATGGCAGTACATAAGACTAAATTCAAGTATAGCATGAGGTGATTGTGAGAGACGTATGTAATCAAGATGGGATTTGTTCCTCTTATTCGTTGAGAGTAAGATGTCTAAGGCCTGCTAAAAGTTAAGTCAATGGAGAATGATCATTCTGTGTCTCTAAGATTTAACATGACATCTGTGACAAAAGGATAGATGATTGATTCACCTAAAACATTTTCGAGTAAGATACTTGAAGGGGATGATGTTATTCAATGGCACTTAGTCATACGTATTAAGGGTAGTAAACCGTTGTTAGGCGGTATTTACTGCTTGCATCAATCTTTTATGAATCTCGTGCAAGTGGGAGATTGTTGGATCTTATATGCCCAAGACACATACAAGATTGATGTGGTTAGTACGTTATGATCCAAGTCGGGTCATACCCAATAACAAGCTAAGCAAACACCGTTAAACATTTATTTGTTGATCATGATCAAACAAATAAATTATGACACCAATTTAGAAAATGGGTTTTCTGAATTATTGCATTTGAGATAAGACAAATTATATGGATATTTTGTTCATGAGATATCATTTGTAATGTTGTTTAAATAAGTTAAATAACATCAAATATAAGAGTGTTTAAGTTATAAGATTAAAATTGGTTTAATTATATAACTTAATGGGTGATTAAAATGAATTAAAAGGGTGTTATTTTAAAATGGGGGGAACCCATTTTAAACCCACACTTTCGGCCGCCCCTTTTGTTCTTCTTGGGATTCCTTGTCTTGTTTTAAGACAAGACTTTAATCCCTTGGAACAAGACACTCAACCACACTCTCTCTCTCACACATGCAAAAGAACTCTTTCTTCTCCATCTTGCTCTTCAACATTCACGGATCAAGAGCTTGAAAAGAAGCCTTTGGGTGTTAACTTCCTAACAAGTTTGGTGTTTTTGCAAGAGCTTGTGGGTATACAAGCTTGAGGTCTTCTCTTTTGAAGACTAGACATTCAAGAAACATCATCTTCCTCCTCTTATCCGTATCCAAATTTCTTGTTCAAGAAAGGTAGTATTCATGTACATCCTATGGTTGGTTTTGATAGCATTTCTTTTCACATATATATGATCCTTGTTCTTGGGTTTGTTTTCTTGAACATATAAATGTTTATTTTCAGAATATAACACAAGTTTTAAACCCCTTATATCCGCTGCGTTTTGTTGTTTAAATGGTTAAACATCCTTGTTAAAACTTGTAAAAACCCAACAGTCAATGCTGTATGTTAAGGGCTCTTGCACCTGCGCGGACCAAATGGTTATGAGATCTATCGCTCACTACTTTTCTAATCATTGTGCTTGTGACTGATTGGATTAGTAATGGCGTAGATCTATGAAAGTGATCTATGAAAGTGAAAAGACAACGAAAGAATGAAAAAACAATGATAAGCACCATAATGAATGGAATGAAAGGAATATGACATGTACGAATAATTATAGTGTGCTCAGGAATGAAAAAAAGCTTATTTTATTATATAAAAACTAAAACTCACTCGGCACATTAAATTTTGTATGCATATTAGTCGATAGATAAGTTACAAGGCTGAGGATGAGCAGACATATAAGTGAAGGCTATGGAAGTGAAGGCTAGTGGGAGTTGAAAGTCTAGCATCCAATGTTTGTGATGATGAAAAAAAGTTCTTAATTTTGATAAGTATGTGAGACAATTTGAATGTTTCTTTTAAGACAAGTTCCTTAGCAAATGGTTAAATAATGTATTCCGCTACAAGATTATAAATATTAACGGTTTTATGCTGAGGTTTCCAAGAATGGGGCCTTACATTCTTTCCAAGAATGAAAAAACAATGATAAGCACCATAATGAATGGAATGAAAGGAATATGACATGTACGAATAATTATAGTGTGCTCAGGAATGAAAAAAAGCTTATTTTATTATATAAAAACTAAAACTCACTCGGCACATTAAATTTTGTATGCATATTAGTCGACAGATAAGTTACAAGGCTGAGGATGAGCAGACATATAAGTGAAGGCTATGGAAGTGAAGGCTCGTGGGAGTTGAAAGTCTAGCATCCAATGTTTGTGATGATGAAAAAAACTTTTTAATTTTGATAAGTATGTGAGACAATTTGAATGTTTCTTTTAAGACAAGTTCCTAAGCAAATGGTTAAATAATGTATTCCGCTACAAGATTATAAATATTAACGGTTTTATGTGTTAGCAATAACAATCAGATCAGAGAACAAGAACAGCAGCCAAGTAACTGAGTCGGCCCGCTTCTTTATTAATCTTTTGGAAGACAAAAGAGAACAGAATTTTCAAATTGCTAAACACTGGAAAATTTAACTTATTTAAAGGCTAAACACAGCCTAATTACAGCCAAAACACAGCTGTAGAAAATACCAAAAACAAAACTTTCTAAAATGAAAAACGCGTTATTCCAAAAATAAGAAATCTTCCAGCCATAATTGATTTTATCCGGAATTAAACAATAATCACCCCCTTAATTCCGGTCTTCACTTCAACACGTCTTTTACTTTATGGTTGTCATTCCCATGAGCTTTCTCATTTCTTCAAATTTGATCCTCGGCAGCGCCTTAGTAAGTATATCAGCCTTTTGTTGGTTCCCGCTGATATGCTCGACCTTAATTTGACCTCGTTCAACACACTCTCTAATAAAGTGATAGCGTGTGTTTATGTGCTTGCTTCTCCCGTGAAAAACTGGATTTTTCATAAGGGCAATAGCAGACACATTATCCACAAAAATAGTCACTTGTTCTTCCTTCTGACCAGTTAATTCAGCTATCAAGCTTCTCATCCACAGGGCTTGACATGCTGCGGATGTGGCTGCCATAAATTCAGCTTCACACGAACTCAGAGCCACCGTACCTTGTTTTTGTGAGTTCCATGCCACTGGTCCATCATCAAAATAAAACACCAGGCCTGTTGTTCCTCTCCCATCATCAGCTCCCACAGCATGGCTGCTATCACTGAAACCATGTAGACTTTTGCTTCCATTTCTTCGATAGCTTATGCCTAGATCAGTAGTTCCTTTTACATAACGAAGAATCTGTTTAACAGCCTGGAGATGGGCTGATTTTGGTGCCTGCATAAACCTGCTAGCATATCCAACAGAGTAAGATAAGTCTGGTCGAGTGTGGGTTAAGTACCTTAGGCACCCGATTGCCTGTCGGTACTGCGTTGCATCAATTGGGTCTCCTTCTTCATTTTTTAACAGCTTCAAACCAGGTTCCATTGGGAACTTGGTTGGGTTACAATCCCACAACCCGGCCTGTTGGAGTATTTTCTTAGCATAACCAGCTTGCTTTAGTGAAATTCCTTCACTGTTTTGAATAACCTCGATGCCGAGGTAATAAGATAGAAGACCGAGATCACTCATCTCGAACATGGCTTCCATTTGTTTCTTGAACTCAGTTATGCCATCATTATTTCCTCCGGTGACGATTAAGTCATCAACATACACCCCCACAATCAAAGAGTCCTTGCTCCTTGTGTATACCGCTTGCTCCTGCTTGCATCTTTGGAACCCAAACTGTTTTAGAACACCATCAAGTCGCGTGTTCCATGCTCTTGGAGCCTGTCGAAGGCCATAGAGCGCCTTTGACAGTTTGTATACTTTATGCTCACTTCCCTTTTTTATAAATCCCTCCGGCTGGGAAACGTACACTTCTTCTTTAAGTTCCCCGTGTAGGAAAGCCGACTTCACATCTAGATGATGGACTTGCCACCCTTGTTGAGCTGCAATCGCTAAGATCAACCGAACAGTTTCGAGTCTCGCTACTGGGGCGAAAGCTTCATCATAATCCACCCCCGCTTGTTGTAAGCCTTTTGCTACAAGTCTAGCCTTGTACTTGGTGATCTTCCCATTTGCATCCTTCTTTACCTTATATAACCACTTCAGCCCTATGATTTTGTGATTAGATGGTAACTCGGTGAGTTTCCATGTCTTGTTTTTCTCTATAGAAGCAATCTCACTTTCCATTGCTTCAACCCATTCCTTTTTACCTGCTGCATCAGAATAGGAATATGGTGCTTCCTCCATTAACATTAAATTAATGTTACCTGTTTGCATGTGTGGAGCTCTTGCATAAACATCACCCAAGGGTCGGAGTCCCTTTGGAGGAGTATCATCATAGTCATCTGAATCAATCTGGTATGGGCTGCTAAGTTCATCAAATTCTCCTTGAATTGGCCCACGTCTGTGAACAAAAACTGAACTACTGGGAGTCTCACTACCAGATGATGTTTGGGCAGCAGATGTCGGGCTGTGTTGATGTGACGGGCCTTGTGTCACAGACTGACTCGCTCTTGTTTCGAGGAACGGGCTGCCTGGCTCATTCGGGTCTGCTGTAATTGGGCTGCCAGTCCCGTGCTCTGTGTTTCCAACACTAGCAGTGTTCTCTGGGTTAGTTAGTGTACCTGGCCACCTGCAGTTGGGCTGAATGATCCTGCAGTTGGGCGGAATGATCCACCAGGTCCACTTGATGGGCCCAACTCGATAAAAAATTCAGTCCATTCTGGACCATTTTCTGTCAGATAGTCGCTCCAATCCCACTTGCGGTTTTCATCAAATTTAACATCCCGGCTCACAACTAGTTTCTTTTTTTCAACATCATACATACGGTATGCTTTTGAACCAGGTTCTGTGCCCAAATGCACCATGGATACACTCCTGTTATCCAGCTTCTTTAACAGGTTTGAATGTATTTTGACATAGCCCACACACCCAAAGACTCGCAGATGATCCAGTCTTGGTTTGCACCCTTTCAAAGCTTCGTATGGAGTTTGATCCTTTAGTGCCTTAGTGGGCAATCTGTTTAGGACATAAACAGAATGCCTGACCCCTTCTGCCCAAAAGTTTTGTGGTACACCCATTGCATTCAAGATACTCCTTGTTGTGCTTAGAACAGTGCGATTTCTCCGCTCCACTACTCCATTTTGCTGTGGAGAATATGGTGCGGTTAGCTGTCTTGTTATCCCTTCCTGTTCACAAAAAGAATTAAAACTTTGGGAGGTGAATTCTCCCCCCCGATCAGTTCTAAGTACCTTAATCTTCCTGCCAACTTCATTCTCCACCACAGTTTTGAACCTTTTAAAATGATCTAGTGCTTCATCCTTCGTTTTGAGCATATAAGCCCACATGTATCGACTGAAATCGTCAACAATAAGGAGCACGTACTTGTTCCCTGCTTGTGTAGCAGGGGTAATAGGCCCGCACAGATCTGCATATACTTGTTCAAGAGGTTTTGAGGCCCTATAACCTGTTTGATCCGGGAAGGATTGCCGGGTATGCTTACCAGCCAAACACGCCTCACACATTTGTGTGGGGTGGTTTATATGTGGAACCCCATGAACCAATTCCTTTGTTGTCATCAGTTTGATGGCATCAAAGTTTACATGGCCTAGCCGGGCATGCCAAGTCCAAGCTAAATCATCGATCTTGGCATGTAAACACACCGGTAATCCGATCCGAAGGTGGATCTTGTACAACCGGTTTGACGATCTCTTCACCTTCATTAACAGCCTGCCATCAGCCTCATACATCCATAAGTATTCTTCCTTCATCTTCACTTCACAACCTCCTTCGGTAGCTTGACCAAGACTAATAATGTTGCTTTGCAAAAATGGGATGTAGTAGACGTCGTTAGTAGACGTTGTTCTCCATTCTTGCATTCCAACAGAATTGAACCCCTGCCCTCTATCTCCACACACGACCCATCACCAAACCTTACTTTCCACTTTCCCCCTTACTTTTTCATCAAGTTTTGAGAACAGGTTTCGGTTCCCTGTCATATGGTTAGATGCTCCGTTATCTAGGTACCACATGAACTCTTCATCAGGACTTGAGACATACTTGGCTGGTATGACTCTTTCTTCATTCAAATAAACCATCTCCTGTTGGTTTTGCACACAAACTGTCATTAAAAGAGCAGGTTCTTCAGCATTGGCTTGGGTTAAATTAACCTCTTCTTCCTTCTTTTTTGTTGGACAGTCAGATGCAAAGTGCCCCATTCCTTCACATCTGAAACATTGGATGTTGGACCGGTCTTTCTTTTGGTTTCCTCGTCCGGAACTTCTGCCCCGACCGGTTGACCGTCCACGTCCCCTTCCTCGGCCTCGGTTTTCGCAGCCATTCCCTCGGCCTCGACCACCTTGCAGATTCTTCCTTCTAGCTTGCCCTTCTTCGCAAGAAAACAACAGCTGGTTGCTTTTGGATCCTTGCCTTTTATCACTTGACTTGATCCTTTCTTCGAATGCTCTAAGTCCGCCAATTGCCTCTTGGAAAGACATGGCCTTTAAATCTGCAAATTGTTCAATAGAAGCAACTATAGGTAAGAAGCGATCGGGAAGAGAACCAAGGAACTTCCTGACCAGCTTTATATCTTCAAGCGTGGCTCCTAGGCTGTTTGCTTTCGAGACTATGCTGCTGATGCGTCCTGCAAAGTCTTCGATCTCCTCTCCATCTTTCATTTTCAATGCTTCGAATTCAGTCATTAAGGATCCAAGCCGAGCCTCTATAACCCGATCGACCCCTACATAGCGAGCCTTCAAAGCATCCCAGATCTTTTTCGCTGTTTCGAACTGGGATACTTGGAGGACAAGCTCTTCGGGTATCGCCTGGTACAGGTAGGCTATTGCTATATTGTTCTTCTTCGGGTCAACGTTCACGCCCGGCTCGATTGCTTCCCAAACGCCATGAACATTAAAAATTGCCTTGATTTTGACAGCCCAAATTGTGTAGTTTGTGGCTGTCAAAACAGGGCATTGCAGTGACAGATTGGTAGTCTCTTTCACCCCTACAATCTGGTTTGCTGCTGGAGTCTCTGCCATCTTTTCTTGCTTCTTCTCTGATTGATTGCACAGTCCTTTGGCTCTTGATCACACCCTTCTGACCAATGTTTGAGCGTTGGTTGTCCCTTTGAACCAAGCTCTGATACCAATTGTTAGCAATAACAATCAGATCAGAGAACAAGAACAGCAGCCAAGTAACTGAGTCGGCCCGCTTCTTTATTAATCTTTTGGAAGACAAAAGAGAACAGAATTTTCGAATTGCTAAACACTGGAAAATCTAACTTATTTAAAGGCTAAACACAGCCTAATTACAGCCAAAACACAGCTGTAGAAAATACCAAAAACAAAACTTTCTAAAATGAATAACGCGTTATTCCAAAAATAAGAAATCTTCCAGCCATAATTGATTTTATCCGGAATTAAACAATATTATGCTGTGAGGTTTCCAAGAATGGGGCCTTACATTCTTTCTAACCTCCGACCAAAAAACTAGCCCTTTTATTTTCTGTTTTACCTAAGTTGCTTAAGAAAATCCTGTAACCTGCTGTTTCAGTATCCTAATCTGGTAAAAAGCTAATGACGTGCTAATTCGTTCTTTTCTCCGAGAGGAAGAAATAGACATGTTGATCCTTGTCTTAGACGCTTGCTAATTATAAACAAACTTGGTTGACGCCTTGATTGATCACATTTATTGTTTTGATCAAACTCCTTGATTGTTAACCTACAATTGATCAAATCAAACTTCCTTTGATCGCGAACATGCTATTCGAACAAGCCTAATGTTGACAAGAATCTAATATTGATCGATTAGATGAATCATGTTTCAATTTTGTTGTTGGTCAAACTCCCCAAGTTCCCTAAATTTCTCGCTTACTTTCTTACACCTTTTTTGCATTTCTTTCTGATAGAAACTTAAACGGCTTGATTGAATCAAAATGAGTACACATTGCGTAATCCTCTTCGAGAAGGACTTATATTCAAAACATAAACCAGAAATTCAAATACTAAAACTCTCTCCCCTAAACTAGAACATCAAAACACACATATACATACTAATATAGCTACTAACTACCCACTATGTCTAAATAACCAGATCACCCCCCACCTCCTGGACCAGGCCCGTTTTTCCCACTTTTTCCCGCCAATCCATGTTGACTAGGTCTGAGAGCCATTAGGATCGTATCACTTTCCACGACAACAACCATCGTGCCCATTGCCATCCCTATTCCTTTTCTCAACTTTCAGCCATGCACCAAGGGGTGGGGGTGCTCCCCTTTCTCGGAAAGAAAACAACTCTCAAACCCTCCAAGCTCTTATACAAATTATTGGCCTAGATCTTGATTAACGCACACACCATTCCGCATGAGAAGAACAAGAACATGAACACCTCGTTTTTTTGGAATCCCTCACACTACTTTCTTATATATATCAGTGAATACAACTTTTCATTGATATATATTTATCAAAAGAAAACAACTTTTCTTATATATATATTAATGAAAGCAATACAATAATCCCTAAACTCTATTGATAATGAACCAAATACTTAAATATCACCAAGATATCTAATACATATAAACAAACCTCCTAAAAATAAACATATCAAATATAAGACACCATACCACATACTAAACTTACCAAAACATATAAGACTAACTAATATAACTTACTAAATGACCACACCAACTATTGGACCTTGTCAAGATTAGTCCAACAAGCCCTTTGCACCTTTAGTGCATCTTACGACCATGGTTTTAAAAAACAGTTGAGGCGTGCGCCTCGAGGCACGCCTCTAGGCGAGGCGCCCAGAAAACGAGTCTGAGACGGCGCCTCAGGGGGTTATTTTGTATGCGCGCCTCATATGGCTGAGGTGGTGAGAAAGGCTGCGCCTCAAGGCGCCTCAGGGGGTTTTACACTTTGTTTTCGATGTTTTAGACTTTTTGTGTCAGTTTCAAACATTCCATGTCTTTTTAATGTGTGTTTTTTGATGTTTTTGATGAATCTTACGATGAAATTAGTCTGTATTTTATTTTTTATAAGATATATAATTTTTATATTTATTTTTTAATTCCGCCTCGGGCTTACGCCTCAATTCGCCTCAAGGCTTACGCCTCATGAGGCGAAGGGAAAACGCCTCGAGGCTCGATTCCGTACTTTTAAACCTTGCTTACGACTTAAACTATTTAGGAAACACCTATTGAAAGTAGGTAACTTTTCTAAGGATTACCAACTTTAACCGCATCATGATTCATTACTATAAGACTACATTATGTAGTTATAAACCCCAGACCACTTTTTTAGCTTGGCAATTAATGAGATTAAACGGGTTTGGTTATAGCAATTAATACTATATATAACAATAAGCAGATGTTGTAAAAATCGTTAGACGCTAGTCGGGCGGTAGGGCAACGACTAGGGATTAATCGTGATTAATCGGATTGGAGTTTTTATATATAAATTTCAGTTTTAGATATAGAAACAAACATTTTTACATGTAATTTTATTACAAATGTTCAGATTTATATATATACACACATATTTGGCCCGAAATTTCATGTTTTTCCCGGAATTTTTGAGATTCCGCCGGAAATTTTGCATCTCGCCGGAATCTGGCCGGAAAGTCTCCGGAATCTTGCCAGAGAGTTACCGGAATCTCGCAAAAACCAATGATTTTGGCCAATTAGGACCGGCCAGGTCCGATTTTGACCAAGAAGCAGAAAGAAAACACAGTTGACCGACTTTGACCGCCTAGAAAATTTGATCCGATTACTACCGATTAATTCCGATTAGTGCCGCCTAGGACCGACTACCGATTTTTGGTACCAATTAGCTGAAATCGACAAGGTAATGGGCTGACTACCGATTAATCCCCGATTAATCGGCCGCCTAGGCCTATTTTTACAACACTGCCCATAAAAGAAGAGTACAAGTTGTAAACTATGCACTACTAATAAAAACAATACTTTTATAATACAAATCATATTGCCCTTTAAAAAATTATATATTTTAGCATAAGTTATATGAAAAATGAACTTTTTTAAAGATGGAAAAAGCGTGTTTGTGTGCATCAGAATAGGCAAAACTATAAGTACAACCTCGAGAAGCATGAAATTATATTAGTGTGGGTCCAACTTTTTATAGTACACCATAACGATAACCAAGCCATGTAAATCTCATCAATAGCCAAGTCTTTGATGAGGTCTGGGGAGGGTGGGATGTAGGCAAACCTTACCTCTACCACAATGGATAGAAAGGTTGCTTCAATAAATACCCCCGCTTTAAAGCAAACAAAGAAAGCATATAAACAATATAATGTACAATCACAATATAATAAGGTCATAACAAGCAAATCATGTACCATAATGTAAACAACGGGCAGACAATGGCCATAGGCAAACATTCAACACATAGTGACTTAGTGAGTATCAATATATATTAGGTGACAGGAAATACACAGTGAACCATGATATACACGAAAATCATATGCCATCCATACACAATACGCATTAAAAAGTACATATCCACGTATTTCATCAGTCATCTATATATACCATATGCAATGATCAAGAAATCCACACATAGTGACAATAGGTGTTTAAATGATATCAAGTAGAGTGATAGTATGCAATGGCTACTAAAAGGATAGTAGAACCGCACTAAACCCCTAAGGCATAACTATGGCACGTATAAACATATCAAAACCCTACCTAAATGTCGTTAACCTTAATCCTATGTGGTCCCCTAAACATATCAAACACTCCCCTACACTTTTTATAGTACACATACCATTTAAGTTGTGGTCCCCTTTAGACTATAACTATGTTTTATTATTTTTTTACTTATTATACATCGATACAATTTCTACATTGCAAAGTGCTTATGTTTAATATATAAGTGGTCTATGCATCATTTTATTAATTTACATTAATACATCCAAAAAGTAACATTTTAACTTTTCAAATTTAGATATATCCACACTCTTTACATTACACTCATTAGTCATCTACATTTTTTGTCACTCATATCTTTTTTGGTTTGGCTATGGATGAGATTTACTTGGTTTGATTATGGTATAATTTTTTTTGTTCTTTTTATTTTCTTTTATAAATTTAAAATTTTATGTTTTATATATTCCGAATATACCATCAAGATATGCTTATTTTTATCTACGTTTCGGTGCATATATCATTTTAAAGGGAATTGTACATCATAATGTACAAGTCATCAATGCATAAGCGTATAAGGCGTCAAAGCTGATTCAAGGTTTCGATTTTTGTTATTTTTTTCCAAAGTTTATTTTTATCAACGTCAATATTTTTAATTGTTTGGTTAATTTTCCACTACGACGTGCCTATTTTTAACAATGTTCCAACTTGAATTTATACAAAGTTTCAAATATTATCAACAACCTCGCGGCCTCGCCACAACGCATGGGTTAGTAACGGTGAATGCTATCAACAAAGTGCAAGTTTTATATATCGGCAATATTTAAATGTTACCATTTTTACAGTTTTATGCCCCTGCCGTGGTGGAACATATGTTATCAGTGTCACAATGTAAAATTAAAAAGTGATAATCAACTCTTCATTGCAAAAAAGATAAACACACCATGTTACAATTTGTGTACCTGAAGAACTCAGATATGCATGCAGAAATCTCCTACGCTCTTCAAGATCTGTTTCAGTTGAGTTAATAAGAAGCTGGAGCATTTTTGTACGACATTTAAGAATTTGAACTAATTGTGCTCCCCTACCAGGATATTTACTGTAATCCAATACATGAGGTGTTTCTGTATGATAATCTGCAGCCATCTCACAAAAGTGATTCGCAATATCAAACATGAATGGGTTGTAACAAGCATACTCATAGTCCTGTAAAAATGTTTGTATTAGGGATAGAGGTATTTGAAGCTGAAACTCATGCAATAGTGAGGTTAAACAGAACAAGAGAAACTAACACAAGCATAATAAATAGAAAATAATATTGCATGTATAGTAATCATATGATTAACTGTTACGTGCCCATGCAACATGCAGGCCATACTTGAGTGGGTCCAAGTCAACGGTTTTTATTTTTTGAATTGTTATGACTTTTTTTTATCAACTTCCGTGTGCTAGAATAATGGCATGATTGGATAATTACCTTTCAAGGCCACGTTAATTTAGGATCTAAATTGATTGTAATTCATCCTTGTATCTCCATATATTTGGGGGTCTCTTATTTGTGAAGGATATGCAGAAATTATTATCCTATTCTTTCCTCTAAATTCCTTCTTTTCTTTTCCTACTGTTCTATTTTCTTCGTTTAGCCTATCGATCCACATCAGTGGTATCAGAGCGGTCTTGATCCTATGGAAACTCGAAAGAAAACTCTCGAACAATTTCAGCAAGAAACTCAAGAAAACTTTGAAAAGTTTACATCCATGATCGCGAAGTTGGTGACGGAAGTTCAGTCTCTTAAAGAAAAGGGTCTGGAACTGGGTGATGGAAGGGTTGTTGTCACAGGAAGTAAGGGGAAACCCTACTTGAAGCTCCATTTTCCCCGGTTTAGCGGAGAAGATCCGACCGGATGGGTCTATCAAGCCGAACAATATTTCGACTTTCAAAATGTGGCCCCGGACGAACAGGTACAGTTGGCGTCTTTTCATTTGGATGGCATTGCGCTTCAATGGCACCGTTAGTTTGCAAAAACTAAAGGTCCGATGACATGGACAGAGTTCACTACCGCACTGTTGAGTCGGTTTGGACCGACAGATTATGAGGAACCCTCCGAGTCTTTTCACCGGCTTAAACAACTCACAACTGTGGCCGCTTACATCGAAGCCTTTGAACGGTTGTCTCACCGTGTCGACGGGCTATCCGAGCCTTTTCTTGTAGGATGTTTTATTGGTGGATTGAAGGAAGAAATTCGTTGGGAAGTTAAGCTCAAAAAGCCTCGTTTTTTAGTTGATGCCATGGGATTAGCAAGGTTGGTAGAGGAGAAACTAAATTTACAACGTAAGGTTTTCTCTTCCCATCGACCCCAAGGTTTTAGTGCACCCGCCAGGAACTCCTCAAGCGCGGGTATCTTGGGACCAGGTCCCACCCAACGTTTAACCCTTCCCTCTCCTAACCCGATCCGTCGTTTATCTAATACAGAGGCTCGAGAACGGCGCGAAAGAGGGCTTTGTTACTACTGTGATGAACGTTATGTACCGGGACATAAATGTACCAAACCACAGTTGTTTATGATTAGTGACTTTGCGGAAGACGAGGAAGAGCACCATGAAGAAACATCGGAGGTACAACAATCCGAAGAGATACCGGCCGAAATCTCATTCCATGCAATATCGGGTACCATACTACCACAAACCCTACGCTTGCCGGGTCGCATCAAGAATAAAGAGGTCATTGTTTTGGTGGATGGAGGGAGTACTCACAATTTTATTGATCAAACAATGGTGGATCGGCTTGGGCTTGTTGTTCAAAAGGATGTTAAGTTTGAGGTCGTTGTCGCTAACCGTGAAAAACTGGTTTGTACAGGAAAGGTAAGGGACCTATCCATTATCATTCAAGGTTATACAATAGCTACAGATTTCTTTGTTCTACCTGTGGCCGCTTGTCCAGTCGTGCTCGACGTCCAATGGTTAAAAACACTTGGTCCGGTAGAAATTGATTTTCAAAACCTTACTATTGGATTCCGATTAGCAGGCTCATCTCATAAGCTTCAAGGACTAAAAAGTTCAGATTTGGTTGCTTTAAAATCAAAAGAATATATGGGTATGGAAGGCATGGCAATGCTCCTTCAAATCAGCTCCATTATCGATCGACCCCCGGACGGTCACGTCCCTTGCCCAGTGATCCGATCGGTTCTAACCGAGTTTTCTGTAGTGTTTCAAGAACCCACCGGCTTACCTCCTACTCGCTCCCAAGATCATAATATAGCCCTGCTACCCGGGTCCCGACCAGTCAGTTCCCGACCATATCGCCAACCGTGTTACCAAAAGAACGAGATTGAAAGACAGGTACGAGAGTTACTCAGTCAGGGACTAATACGGCCTAGTCACAGTCCTTTTTCATCCCCGGTTCTACTTGTTAAAAAATCGGATGGGACTTGGAGGTTCTGTGTTGACTATCGGGCGATAAACGATATCACCGTTAAAGATAAGTACCCTATACCAATGATCGATGAACTTCTCGATGAGCTATTTGGCGCGACAATTTTTTCAAAACTTGATCTACGGTCAGGATACCATCAAATACACGTCAAAGAGGAAGACATCCATAAGACGGCATTTCGTACGCACGAGGGACATTATGAGTTTGTTGTCATGCCCTTTGGTCTCACCAATGCTCCAGCTACCTTTCAATGTCTTATGAACGACATTTTCCGACCATACCTTCGTAAGTTTGTGTTGGTATTTTTTGACGATATCTTAGTTTACTCGCGGTCGGTTGATGAGCACGTCCAACACTTAAAAGTGGTTTTGGGGATTCTGCAAGAAAATCATCTTTTTGCAAAATCCACTAAATGTTCTTTTGGAGTGAAACAAGTAAATTATTTGGGACATGTGATTAGTTTCCATGGCGTCTCAGTTGAAACAGCGAAGGTCGACGCGGTACTATCTTGGCCTACACCCACTAACGCCAAAGGGGTACGGGGTTTTTTGGGGCTCGCCGGGTACTATAGGAAGTACATTAAAGGTTTTGGAAGTATTGCCGCCCCGCTACATAAATTGGTCGGAAAAGGGCCATTCGTGTGGGACGAGGCTGCTACCAAGGCTTTTGAAACATTAAAAATGGCTCTCACCACGGCACCGAATTTGGGGCTGCTAGACTGGTCAAAGCCTTTTACCATTGAGTGTGATGCAAGCGGAGTGGGCATCGGAGCTGTTCTTACTCAAGGTGGGAAACCACTTGCTTATTTTAGTGCCCCCTTGAAGGGTGTGATGTTATCATGGTCTACATACGAAAAAGAGATGCTCGCGGTTGTTAAGGCAGTGCGCAAGTGGCGCCCTTATTTGTTGGGTCGTACGTTTGTGGTTAAAACTGATCACCTAAGTTTGAAATACCTACTTGAACAACGGATTACTACCCCGGCACAAGCAAGATGGCTACCTAAACTTTTGGGTTACGATTATAAAATTGAGTATAAACCGGGAGCAACTAACCGCGGGGCTGACGCTTTATCTAGATGTCATGAACTTCACTTTATGTCTATTTCATATCCTTCTACTACCCTATGGTCTGACATTAAGAGAGAGGTTAGTAGTGATCCTTACTATGGAAAACTACCGACCTCCCTACATGCAAGCTCAAGTCGCCGGATATTGAACCGAGATGGTGTGTGGTTTCGTGATGGTGCAATAATATTAAGTCCATCTTCTCCATTGCTACCTGCTGTTTTAAATCTGGGACACTCTTCACCAGAAGGAGGTCATTTCGGTTTGCATAAGACATTAGCCAAGATCCGGAGTAACTTTTGGTGGGAAGGGCTGAAAGCCTCGGTGAAGAAATATTTAAGAGAATGTCAAATTTGCCAACGGTTCAAATCGGACAACATGAAACCGGCTGGGTTATTACAACCGCTACCAGTTCCCGAACGTGTGTGGGAGGATATAAGCATGGATTTCATAGAGGGCCTTCCAAATTCTAATGGGTTTTCAGCAATAATGGTGGTGGTTGATAGGTTGTCCAAATATGCGCATTTCATACCCCTCCGTCATCCATTTACGGCGGCTACTTGTTACGTGCCCATGCAACATGCAGGCCATACTTGAGTGGGTCCAAGTCAACGGTTTTTATTTTTTGAATTGTTATATGACTTTTTTTTATCAACTTCCGTGTGCTAGAATAATGGCATGATTGGATAATTACCTTTCAAGGCCACGTTAATTTAGGATCTAAATTGATTGTAATTCATCCTTGTATCTCCATATATATGGGGGTCTCTTATTTGTGAAGGATATGCAGAAATTATTATCCTATTCTTTCCTCTAAATTCCTTCTTTTCTTTTCCTACTGTTCTATTTTCTTCGTTTAGCCTATCGATCCACATCATTAACATCCCATGTTTATCATTTTACCTTATTACTTACATTAAAGAAATTATGGACTTGATCATCTCCTTGCATTTTTTTATTACAGGTGTATAACATACATCAATATTCCATACAGTTCAATCAGCCAATCTTTACATCCGAGTATTCAAAGCATTCTTCAACAGAAATATAAGACCATTACTAAAGCATTGCTCAAGATAAAGATGAAGTGCATCCTCTCTAGCAATAACTCATTAAACTTATCTATAATCTAATTCTTTCATTCTATACGAAATGTCAACAGAAAAAAAAAAAACATGATTTTAAATGTATAACTAATGCTTTATAATAGGGACGTCAACTTTACCCATTTGAAATGCACACAGTTTCAGGAAATGTACAACTAATGTAATTTTAACATGGTATGTGAAACTTGAAAAATCATATTAGAATCAAAGATTCTTTTTGGGACACGATGAGCTTGAAGAAAATCTTTTTTAAGTTTTGATGAAAATTTTGTATACACACTTCTAACTTATTAAACAACTCATCTCAACCCAACCTTGTTTTAACTTATTACCCAACCTGCCCTATGTGCCCTTCTCGCCACCTCTACATAACACTTCCAATATTCATTAGCTCACTGGATTTAAAACACTGCAATGAGTACAGTATATAAACTAGGAGAGTATTAGTATATAATATCTTAGCATCACATCCAGAAATTCAGCACTTAAACCTAACATATATAATGCAATCCAGAATCTGTGGCCTTTACTTCGAAAAAAATCTCAAAGTGGTAAAAATAATTAACTTCCTAAAAAGATTTTTTTTGATTTACGTGGCTATTCTAGCTTGCTTGTCATAGTTAACATGCTCTAGCTGTGACACCCACAACATGTACCCCAACTGTTAAAAAACTAAAGAAACTTAATAGAGAGCTTAGCAACATACCCATACCAATAAACAACATAAAAACACTTTTTAAGGGTTATTGAATTGTAATAATCCAAACTTTCATTTATTGGCTAGGATTAAACCCAACTCTACGAAAGACACTCCCAACTTTAAGCTTATTGTCCTCCAACAATCCTTTACTAACCGAGAGTTGACCATAGTTGTCAATAACGAATAGCGGGCAATAGCGACAAATACCAATATGCTACGTAGCGAATAGCAGGCAATAGCGACAAACTACCAATATGCTACGTAACGAATAGCGGCTAATAGCGACCACTATTTCATGTTTAGCCATAACTAGTGGAAACAAGAAATAAGCATCCACACCACCAAATTAGCAAAAACAACACTAAATCCTGCTGCTTTGTAGCTAAAATAAACCTTCACCATTTATATTTAAAAGAAAATTAAGAATAAAATAAAAATAAATAAGTCGCTATTTAAACGCTACAACCAAATAGCAACAGATGAGTTAGATGCTACGTAGCGCACTATAGCGAGCGCTAATACTGCTATTGACAATAGGGGACTTAACCCCCGTTAGTTTTTTTTATCCCAACTCTAGAAATGTTTATACACACTTCTAATTAGCTTATCTAAAACGCAGGGAATTAGACGGCCAATGACTTTCTTTTTGACTTGAGAACAAGTCCTTTTTCCAGGGGGCCAGAATTGTACCCGGCTGGGTATCTAGTGGGTCAAATAAACCCTGCTCAACCCATGGAGCAGCCTAATGACCCAATCAAGTAGATGCTTCTAATTAAGGGGAAACCAAAGTAGTAGGGGGTAATGTTAGTGGGGCAGTTATTAGGAGCAGCAGTAAAAATAGGTTTGAATGTTCATTGTTTTGTGAAGTTTATGTTATCAGTATTAGTATTTCATTGTAATCGGAGACTAGCCCCTCTGGAATCGGGCCGGCTATGGTTCCTGCTTTCAGTGTATTCAATCTAAAGTTTCAAGTGTCTATCACTTTTTCATGGTTCTTCTAGTATGTTCTTAGCAGCCCTTTACGTCAACGTTTTCCAAACCATTCCTTGGGTTTCAAGGTTGCTCTAGAAGGTTTTATGCAGCCCATATGTGTCCATAATTTGTACCATCTCCCAAAGAGTTATGGCAGCCCCGAACACCTCTTGAATGGCCTAGAAAAATCCGGAATGTCGGAGTAGGGACCTGTATTTTTGGGAGGGAGGGGGGTGACATTTAGGAGACTTGTACACTTTGAAGCTTTAGACATCTATAATTATCTGCTCACCCCATGTTGTCAATACTCAATAGCGGCTATAGCGACCGCTATAGCGGGCTATGGAGCGATGCGCCCCTCCCTCGCTATTTGCAAATAGCCACTGCATAGCAGAATTTTGTATTTTTTTATTTTTTTTTCGTAAATATGAGATTTAGATGATTAGTAATAGTGTTTTAGCTATTTTGGTGGTGTTTGCTTAGATTTTCTACTACTTTATCGCTAAACATGCTTTTTATCGAATGTGAAACATTCTTACATATTATCCTACTTAATCGCTAAACACGAAATAGCGGTCGCTATTTACCGCTATTCGCTACATAGCATATAGGTAGCATGTCGCTATTTACCGCTATTCGCTATTGACAACTATGTGCTCACCGTCCATGATAACTAATGGTATTACTAATATGTATGTAATATATATAGATATATAGATTTGTGTATTGGGGTGGACTTTTAAGCGATGGTGAGGTTGTCGCCATGTAACATCGAGATCACGGGTTCAATTTGTTAAAACAGCCTCTTGTAGAAACACAAGATAAGGATGTGTACATGAGGCCCGTTACTAGGTTCTCCTTTTTTATCTAAACATGTGTATATTTGTATGTGTGCGCATGTGCGTCTATACACACATGCGTATGCATATGCATATGCGTGCACGTAATTTATAAATAAGTTTTTCTGCAAAAACATTAGCTTGAACGAATCAATTTATAACAATAATCAACAATGGCCAGAATATAGAAGTTTGAGACAACGTTAAAAGACTTTAGCATGACGTCAACAAGAGTATAAAGACTGTCAAAGGACAAATAGGCATTTACACATTATATATCTTTTAATAATGTGGAAATCAGCCAAACTTATACAACTCATTAGATTGAGCATCAAGCAACATGGACCGTAGATACCACAAAACAAATGTGGTTCAAAAGTGGCAAAACGGGTCAGGTTGGCCAACCAGGCTCACCACCCTTTTTTCTCAATTCTCTACTTTATAATTAGTAAATGAGTTAATACGATTGCTCCAAACCATATTATTACAAGATTTTTTATGTCTTATACTGTTATGCATTTATATACCCTTTAGATAACTTTCAACATGTTTGACCCTTTTGTTGAGGTATGACATTTAGGAGACTTGTACACTTTGAAGCTTTAGACATCTATAATTATCTGCTCACCCCCCGTTTTCAATACTCAATAGCGGCTATAGCGACCGCTATAGCTCGCTATGGAGCGATGCGTCCCTCCCTCGCTATTTGCAAATAGCGACTCCATAGCGGAATTTTGTATTTTTTTTATTTTTTATTTTGGTAAATATGAGATTTAGATGATTAGTAATAGTGTTTTAGCTATTTTGGTGGTGTTTGCTTAGATTTTCTACTACTTTATCGCTAAACATGCTTATTTATCGAATGTAAAACATTTTTACATATTATCCTACTTAATCGCTAAACACGAAATAACGGTCGCTATTTACCATTATTCGCTACGTAGCATATAGGTGGCATGTCGCTATTTACCGCTATTCGCTATTGACAACTATGTGCTCACCCTCCATGATAACTAATGGTATTACTAATATGCATGTAATATATATATATAGATATATAGATTTGTGTATTGGGTTGGACTTTTAAGCGATGGTGAGGTTGTCGCCATGTAACATCGAGATCATGGGTTCAATTTGTTAAAACAGCCTCTTGCAGAAACACAAGATAAGGATGTGTACATGAGGCCCGTTACTAGGTTCTCCTTTTTTATCTATACATGTGTATATTTGCGCATGTGCGTCTATACACACACATGCGTATGCATATGCATATGCGTGCACGTAATTGATAAATAAGTTTTTCTACAAAAACATTAGCTTGAACGAATCAATTTATAACAATAATCAACAATGGACAGAATATATAAGTTTGAGACAACGTTAAAAGACTTAGCATGACGTCAACAAGAGTATAAAGACTGTCAAAGGACAATTAGGCATTTACACATTATATATCTTTTAATAATGTGGAAATCAGCCAAACTTATACAACTCATTAGATTGAGCATCAAGCAACATGGACCGTAGATACCACAAAACAAATGTGGTTCAAAAGTGGCAAAACGGGTCAGGTTGGCCGACCAGGCTCACGACCCTTTTTTCTCAATTCTCTACTTTATAATTAATAAATGAGTTAATATAATTGCTCCAAACCGTATTATTACAAGATTTTTTATGTCTTATGCTGTTATGCATTTATATACCCTTTAGATAACTTTCAACATGTTTGACCCTTTTGTTGAGGTGTGAAGGCCTTTGGGCTTTTGGATGGAGTTATGGGCCTGGCCCATTGAAGCTTCTTAAAACCCTAATTATCTCTATATATAGAGGATGTCATTGTATTGTAATCTTGTCCCTTGAGCTTAATAAAATACCTAGTTGCAGAGAGTGGACGTAGGTCATCTTGACCAAACCACTATAAATTCTCGTGTTCTTATTGCTTTCGTGTGCGTACATGTGTTTGTTTTTTATTTCCGCTGCTTAAAGATACCTAACAACGGTTATCAGAGCATCAGGCTCTTGATTATTGTTTGAAGATTTCGTACGAAACACGCCTAGGGTTTCTGCGCCGCCTCCGCCACTTAGGGTTCTGCGCCTCCGCTGCCTAATGTTCTGCGCCGCCGCCGCCGCCGCCTAGAGTTCTGCACCGCCGCCGCCTAGGGTTTTGCGCCGAAGCCGCCGCCTAGGGTTCTGCGCCGCCGCCGCTTAGGGTTGCTGCCGTCGCCATCGTCACCTAGGGTTTCTGAGCCGCCGCCTAGGGTTTTGGTTGGAAGTACCAGATCTGGTTTGTCTATCCTTTTGTTGACCGGTTATCAACTGTTCAGCGTGCATGTTTCTTTTGGTTTTTTTTATCTCTGTTTTGCTATTATGGCTAAAGACGGGAAGACTGTGATCAAAAAGTTCAATGGCACTGATTTTGGTTGGTGGAAAATGCAAATAGAAGCATTATTGTGTCAAAAAGATTTGGATATGGTACTGGAAAAGAACCGGAGAGTATGGAGAAAGCTGAAGAAGCAGTTTGGAAGTCGAAGGACAAGAAAGCTAGAGCGGTTATTATGTTATCTTTGACGACGAGCGTTGCTTTTAACATCATGAAAGAAACCACTGCAAGTGGTATGATGTTGGCTCTGTCAAATATGTATGAAAAGCCGTTTGCTGCTAACAAGGTGTTCTTGACGAGGGAACTGTTCATGACGAGAATGAAAGAGGGAAGCTCAGTCACCTCCCACATTAATGATCTGATGTCTATTTGTACCAGATTAGAATCAGTGGGAATAAAATTCGATAATGAGACTTGAGCTCTGGTGTTGCTATCTTCACTGCCTGATAGTTGGTTCGGGGTTGTAACTGCTGATACAAATTATATGGGGGCTAACGAAATGACATTTGAAAAGATCCAAGACATTATGATAGATGAAGACACGCGTCTGAAAAATGCAAATGTTGGATCATCTTCTGAGATGTTACATGTTGGCAGAGGGAAGGGAAAATAGCCGAGGCAATGGGAGTCGGGGAAAGAGTTCCAACTCGGACTCGGAAAAATGTGAGGTGCTGGATCTGCAACGAGGATGGACATGTTAAGAGTCAATGATGGTGACGTGTTAATTCTTGAGGCTGAAAACAATGTGGATTCTTGGATCATGGATTCTGGTTCTTCGTTTCACGCCGTACACAGCGGTGAAATGATGGTGAATCTGAAAACAGGCGATTTTGGGAAGGTACGTCTCTCTGATGGCAGAATGCTTGATGTAATGGGCATGGGTGATATTGATTTGGTGACTCCATTGGGAACTACATGGAACCTGAAGAATGTCAAGGTGATTCCGGGTTTGAAGAGGAAATTAATTTCTGTTAGTAAGTTGGATGAACGAGGACTGGAAGTCAAGTTTGGTGGTGGTAAATGGAGGGTAATCAATGGGAACCGGGTGATTGCTCGTGGTGATAAGCATGGGTCATTGTACATGGTGGAGGTACCTGCTGAGGGACTGATCAACCCGGTTACAGTCTGGAGCAGAGATTGTAGCTGAATGGGGTCAGAAGTCTAAACCAGTCGGAGGATTTTGTGACACTGGGAGCATGGGGCATGTTCTAGGTACAGTCAAGAAGAATCGTTGGGTTTTGAAGACTACGACCGGAAAATTCTCTCCTGGTGATTGTTTGCTGAATTTGGAGAGTGTTAGTGGTTCTCGGTGTATCTCTGAATCTGATGGATCGTGTAAAGCAATTGAGACAAAGGATGGGTCGTTGGTGGAATTTGCCACGACTGAGTTGAAGCTCGGGGGAGCTTCAACGGGCCCTTTCAAGTAATTGATGAAAAGGGGCCACTGCAACTAGGGGACTTGAATTGAAATCTTAGCTTGTTCTTTGGAAATGGACGCTTGGAGGATTTCTGTTACTTGAAGATTACTAATAATACTGGATGATAGGGTTGCTTTGTACTTAGATGGCTAGCTGGAGTATTCGCAAGGCCTTCAAGTGGAGGATTGTTGAGGTGTGAAGGCCTTTGGGCTTTTGGATGAAGTTATGGGCCTGGCCCATTGAAGCTTCTTAAAACCCTAATTATCTCTATATATAGAAGATGTCATTGTATTGTAATCTTGTCCCTTAAGCTTAATAAAATACCTAGTTGCAGAGAGTGGACGTAGGTCATCTTGACCGAACCACTATAAATTCTCGTGTTCTTATTGCTTTCGTGTGCATACATGTGTTTGTTTTTTATTTCCGTTGCGTAAAGATACCTAACACCTTTGACCTTTGTACCATATCTTTTTAGTTAAACATTCTCCCGGTGTCCCGTTTTGCATAGAAAAGCAAACCAATAAACCCATTCGTAGGTAAAACTGGTCAAAATTGCCATTTACATGAAGCCCATAAAATGCACTCAAATCCATATCTTAAACTACAACCCCTTGTTGTCAACCTCATGTTGAGTGCTGACAATCATTAGATTGTAGTAAAGGGTGGCCAAAGTGATGAAGAAACATAGCATCCAATCAAGCTTAAATTGGATAAGCTGAAACAAGATCACAAGGCTACTAGGCTGTTTCATACATGGCTTAGAAATGCACACATATTAACAAGAACTGGAATAGACTTTGCATAGGAAAATACATATCATTCATCATAGAGGAAAATTTGGTGAGAAAGGAGGTTGTTTGTATTCATTAGAAAAACACTTTGGGCAACTTTCGACCCCTATGAGCTCTTTCCTTTAGAGTTAATTGTTTTATTTTAACTGTTCAAATCTTTAGAGATAAAACACAACCCGAATAAACCAATTCAGAAAATAAATGGGTTGATATTGGGCCCCCACTAATAGAATGGTATGTGAAACATTAATGTTCATGAAGTTAACAGTCTTGGGTAATGGGTAAATACTTACAATTATGGTTATAGATCTTGTGTCTTCATCAATCATTATGTTCCCATATTGTAAGTCATTGTGGCAAAATGTTATGTGTTGATCTGATGCAAGACACTTGTATAAAGTTTCTATCTCTTCCTCAATTGCATCCAAACGGAGGGCGCCTGATTCTTCTGCAGAGCACATACTTCTGGCAGCACTAAGCCATTTCCTAAAATAAGGAAAAAAATTGTCATTTTACGAATTACAAAAACTAGGTTAATCCGATGCAAATTAAATTAACTAGACCTCAATCCTTTGTAGGTGAACATAGTGAGACCTCAACTTGTAAGGAATAAAAGAGGTATTATACCGCAATCTGTCCCAGACCAATGCCTTCTTTGGACCAGGCATGTCAAGGTCATGGAACTCCTTTAACTTGGATGCTATAAGTGCAGATATATCACGATCCCTCAAATCACAAGCTGATAGTGTCTGGTTTCCACAAACAAAAAATACTGTAATTAGTTAATGAAATTTTACATCTTAAGAACAGGTGGCCATTTTAACCCATTTACCAAGAAATGGGCAGACTTGGGTTATATACCTTTGGTCAGATAGATCGAACATGTCAAAAAGAACACCATAGCTTTATATAAAAAACGATTATTATTTTAGTAGTTTACGTTTTGTAATCGTATTACATTAGTTATTCATAAAGTTCAAGAAAAAGGGACAAAAAAGCTTTGTGTGTTAACCCGACCTAACCTGCTTTCACCCTTATCAAAAACTATTCTGATGCGAGCCCGTTTCGATCGGTTACCAAACCTATCCAATGTGCCACCTCTATTCTTAAGGCAGGCCAGTCTAACTTTCATCCCTAGCATGCAAATGATACGAGTCAACATAAAGTTATAAAACCAGTAACTTTAGTTGTTATTGACTAATGGAGACACTAGACTTCGAATAGACATTTTTTGCCAAATGGGCATCTAATAACAAGTATATATATGCCTCTTTAAGTGTTTATATACACATCTTCAGGTGTACCAAATTTTTAGTTATTACTCAAATGCATATATAGAAGAACATGGATCATGTACCAAGACTAGGAAATATAACATTAATCCAACAATTATACTACTAACATACACCAAGGTATAATCAGGCACATTTTGTACACGCTCGTCTCCTATTATGTATATTGAAATATCACCTAAATTAGGGAATATTATTGAGAATATATGATTCATTCATACCTAAAAAAGGCATTAGTTCCAGACTTGGAAATTAATTAAATACAAGGGCAACATTTAAAATACCCGTGCACGAATGAATTCTTCAATTCGCCCATTTGAAAATCGGCCTAGCAGACGAGGCCCTTGCCCTAGTTTGGACATGAACTCAAATGTTCGGGTCTCCATTTCACGATCAAAGAAAACATCCACACCCTCACCATATAACCTCACTAAAACCTTTCGAGAGCGTTCTGTGTTGGTTGGCCACTTGATTTGGTAGACTTCATTGGTCATAGCACCTTTGAGTCTTATTACCTGTAAACCATCTACATTAATTATATCATCCCAATGAGAAGCCAATGACTGTAGTATCTTCATGGCCTCTGTTGGTAGGCGACTTCCTATAGCATCTACTTTTTCTGCAGATTCCATAACTAAGGAGTCCTCAGTAAAAGCAATCGCACGTTTATGATAAACACGTGAAGAACTTAACCTGCAGAGTGACTGCTGAGAGAAAAAAAGATTTACTTGAGATTGATGTGATTTATTAATTATCCTCTACACATTCATGGATTATCTTATCTTAGCATACTGAATGTACTATATACTTCTTTCCAGTGAACTATGTAAGAGACAACAGAGGAAAAACTGTTTGCAACCAAATGGTTTCACAAGAGACCTAGTAATACACAAATGTATGTTGTGTAACTGTATGGGCATTGAAAATAAAGCCTGGATGGAAACAAGTCTGCAATATCTTTTTTAATAATAGGTGACCCATTACCATCATCATCTCTTCTATTACCCATCATTGATTTTTGGTTAATATAGCTTTTTTAATAATAGGTGACCCATTACCATCATCATCTCTTCTATTACCCATCATTGATTTTTGGTTAATATAGCATTTTTATAAATCTAGATGCATAGCATCTTTTAACCTGATTGTTTTCTTCTACAAGATCATTTTTCACCTAGTGATGATGTATAATACGAACATACAGACCACAACTTCAAACAACTAAGGCAAAATAGTCACTTCTGTCTAACTCGTTTTATCATGCATGTAGTTTGGGATAATAACTAATGTAGCTTTCAAAAGGGGTTTTATGTATAAACTTCACAAACATCGAGCAAAATTTTGTACTTGCGCAACCAGGGAACTCGCAAAATCAGCCTGAACTTTTCACAAGTAAAATCGTAAGTCATTGCAATCGTACAGGATGAACAGGATATCGGCCACGCAAAATCAACAATCCAACGCGATCAGAAGCGTTTTCTCAAAACATTATGTAACATTGAAGATTTTAACTAATAAGTACCAGGATCAAAATGAAACTCACAAAGAAAATCAAAGAAACTATCACCTGACGAGGAAATCGACCAAATCGAGTAGAATTGGGTTTTAGGGCACAT
The DNA here is from genome assembly GCA_025506505.1 of Flaveria sonorensis. Classification (NCBI taxonomy): domain Eukaryota; kingdom Viridiplantae; phylum Streptophyta; class Magnoliopsida; order Asterales; family Asteraceae; genus Flaveria; species Flaveria sonorensis. The sequence goes on from CM046423.1 coordinate 31,174,482, forward strand.
GAGCAATTCCAAGAAAGAGAGACAATGGTTAATAAGAGGATGTTTTGCATGCTTTCAGAAAGTTCAAGTTTCACTTTCAACCCCCGACATCATATACATTATACTTAGTGCCGTAAACAAACCGAATGTTCAGCGACCGATTCGTGAACTATTAGGCGAAAAATTCGTTTATGTCATTTGTTTAATAAAGAAACAAACATAAGAAAACTTCGTTCGTTAAGCTAAACAAACAAGTGAACAGAGGTCGTGTTCATTTATATATATTCGTGAAAGTTTATTATAATGTTTGTTTGTGGTTATTCATTTAAAGATTTTACATTTTATAATTTTATTTTAGTGGTTTTGATTTTTAGAAATATGAAACTCTAGTTATACTATATATCTCTGCTAACATTCCATTTGACCATTTTCAAATTTAGTTTATGCTTAAGTTTTACAAACTTCTTAAATTTTATGTTAATTATAGTTATAAAAATTATGTCTAGTATGTTCAAGATTATTATGTTAAGTTTGTGCTAAAGGTTGACAAACTTTTGTGTGTAGGGCTGCAAACGAATTGAACGTTCAGCGAACAGTTCGTGAACTGTTCGGCGGGAAGTTCGTTTATGTTCGTTTATTCACGAACAAGAAAATTTCAATCGTTTACATGAACACGAGTCGTGTTCGTGAACGTTCGATAATGTGTTCGTTTATGTTCGTTAATGTCCGTTCGTGAACGTTTGACAATGTGTTCGTTAATGTTTGTTAAAGTGTTAGTTTATATTCTTAATTTTTGTGTCGGTTATTTTTATGACTATTATATCAAGTAATTTTTTTTATATTTATGTTAAGTACTTGTTTATATTTGATTGATTTTATGTAATGTTTGTAATATAAATGTAAATTTTATTCTAAAATAAATCTATAATCATTTGTATTCGTTTTTGTTCATGAGCTTTTTTGTGTTCGTCATGTTCATGAACAGTTGTTTGTGTTCGTTTGCTTATGATTGTGTTCATTTGCGTTCGGTAAGTGTTCATGAACAGTTCATGAACATGTTCATTTTCTTAATGAACGAACACAAACAAAGAATCTCGTTCGGTAAGTGTTCGTGAACAGTTCATGAACAAGTATATTTCTTAACGAACGAACACGAACAAGGCCTTGTTCGTGTTCGTTCGGTTCGTTTGCAGCCCTATTTGTGTGTGTTTGTTTATGTTCATGATCATTTGTTTGTGTTCATTTTTCTTTGTTTGTGTTCATTTATGTTCGATACGTGCTCGAGAACAGTTCATTTCTTTAATGAACGAACACCAACAAGAAATCTCGTTTGGTAAGTATTCGTGAACAGTTTATGAACAACTTCAATTCTTTAATGAATGAACACGAACAATGCCTTGTTCGTGTTCGTTCAGTTTGTTTACAACCCTAATTAGACATATTGGTTGGTTAATACTTTAACTCCATGTTATTTGTTGTAAATTCCCTTTTTTTCCTCTTTTTGTTATTTAGTTGATGTTGCTTTGATCATTTATAATTATAAGGTGAGGTCTGGTGGTTTATAAGAGTGTTAAACGTCAATGACATCAAGTGTTCTAGTCCTTGTGATTTTTTCTTTTTAAACCATAACACGTGTTGTTATTGTGTGATGATACTTTATACATAAACACATGCATATATACACACACATATGTTGTGACAACCCTAGAATCTGACCTGTTTTGAAGTCTTAAGCTTTATAGTGGAACTTATCAGAGGCACACGAATCAAAACACGTGAGCATTGGAAACATTTAGCCTTAAAAGGGTACAACTTTGAACTTAAACGGACATACTAGGCCTAATAAAGCCCATTGAGAGATTTAGGTTCATTTGAAATCTAACTCAGTAACCCTAAGCTCAAGTGATAGCTAGACAAGCTTAACATCCCATAAGTGAATTAATGTGAACTTACAAATTAACATTCAGAGTGATAAACGGTTGACGCTAAAATTAACTAGTTTTTGTCAAAATCGCAACATGTTGAGTGCAATGGCAATGAAATATTAATATTATCATTAATAATCACTTCCAAACTCTATCTGAATGATCAACCATAAATTATACATGCAAGAACAACATAATCATGTTAAACCCGTATGCGTCAGCCTTATCAATTTAAACGCTTTTAACGCTTGGATTAATGGGTAAAACATTACCAAATACTTAGTTACAGATATTGTTAGTGTTAAAATAATAATATCAGCGTTCATCACAAGAAAACGCTTAAAACGATTAAATGTTATTAAATACGTGACATTAACGCGCTAATATTCGTTTAATCGGTAGGTTAATTTTATCCTCGTGAACTAAATATCTTTAGGAATATTTATAATGTATCATTTATCCTCGTGAAATAAAAATCTAAATGTAAGGCGAAACGGGTGCGTATGCAATACAAACTTACGTGGTGATAAACCCACACCTAACCCTAGCTATGTATTGAACTTTTTTCTCCATCTCTTTTCATTTCTAGGGTTTCAAAAAAGTTTAAAAAGAGAGAAAAAGAAATTTGCCGCCACCCTCACCCCTCCCAATCTCTAAGAGCCCTTAGGCCGATCGACGGCGGTTGTCATGATGGCGAGTGCCGACAAGTGAGGTACCTCCCTGCGTCTCCTCCTCGTCCCAAACACGATGGTGGTTGTGGTTTATTTTGAGTCGCAACAATAGTGGTGTTGCATAGTGGTTCTTGGCAATGATGGTAGTTGCCACTGACCTAGAGTGCGGCGATTGTAGTGATGGTTAGATTGGCGGTATGGGATGTGATTGTTTTTTATTTCTTGACAGCCAAAAGAAGGTGATGATAGTGAGGTTGGTGGGGTTGCAATGGTAGTAAGGATGGTTAGGGTTCAAGACGATGGCGATAGTGGTTAGTTATTGATTGATGTACAATATGACTACCACAAAAGGTGGTGTCATGGTGGTGGTGCTCGACCACAAAGGTTGTGGTGGTAATAGAAGGTGGTCCGTGATGGTGGATCTTGGTTGCCATATGCGATGATTAAGAGCTCAAAGGCCATGATGACAGCCCTTAGATAAATTGATGATGGCGCTTAGGCTGCAAGAGGTGATGTTGGTTGTTGATCTTGGTTGTCAGCTATTATGGTGGTCTTGGGCAATGGCAAAAGTGGTGCTAGTTTTAGGGTTTTGCAAAAAATGGTGATGATGGTGGTTGTTGGTGGGTACTGGTGGTGGATGTGGTGATGGTTAAGTTAACCGAATGTGTCAACAAATGGCTTACTATTGTTTTAGATGGTTCACGGTGGACCCAAAAATGGGTGTTTGGTAACTAACTTGCAATTTGGTGATGCTTGGCTAGAACAAGGGTGTTTAGTTGTGAGATTGCTGTTGTTTGGTCATATGTCAACCAAAGTCGAATATAGTCAACTACTAGTTAACCCTAGTCAAATGCAAAGTCAACACAGGAGGTCAAGATGAGAATGAGTCAGTTGCGAGTGGGTTCGAGTTAGCAGATTCAATAGAAGGTATGACTGCACACTTCGAAGTTCATATATATATATATATATATATATATATATATATATATATATATATATATATATATATATATATATATATATATATATATATTATTGACATTAATATTTGTTAGTAGCGCGTCTAGAAATCAAGATGTATAACTAAATCATATTATTTTAAAACAAGAATCATAATAATATTATAATGATGTGCGAGAAAAATATTATCTTTACTACTATATAATACAAAACCCATGGTTAGATTGGTAATTTCCAATTTTTGTATGACGCCTAGAACAACTATTTAAGCATATGGTACAAGTGTTTTATGCAAGTTCCAAAATTGTTTTCATTTAATAAACTTACTCTAATTAATACATGAGTTAATGCATATGATTAAATTTACTATATTAAGTATTACTTTATTTATAATAATTAAAATTAATATTATATTTATATTTTTTATTTGTATTTTTACTATTTAAATTAAGTATTATATTATTAACTAAATAATATTTACCAAATATTTACATAGTTATAATAATAATAATAATATTATTATTAGTATTTAAGACCGGTCGAAAAAGAAACTCTGTTTCGGTAGCACTCGCGCATCACGTGAGCCAATTTATTTTACATAACATATAGAAAACAATAATGAATATCTATATTATCTATATTATTATAAAGCATTTTAGGATGTCAAAATAATAATTTTATCTTTACCTTAAGACACCTATAGGGTTAGTATGGTAATATTATGGTGGATTTTAATTTATTTATTTTGAGCCATATGAATTCATTGAATTTAATAACAACAACAATAACAACAACAACAACAACAATAATAATAGTTACAGGACCGGTGAGGATGGTAATGCAATAGTTTCACAAGGGTTGGAGAGAACAAACAAAACTTAACAGATCAAATAGGGAACTGGCTTATGAAACAATGAACAAAGGTAAAGAACACAAGCAGAACACAAGTATTTGGTTTTCAAAAATGATGTATATTGCTCTCAAGTGTTTTACAATTGTTACAAGTCTTAGTCCTAAGTACTGGTATCTGAGATACTTTATACTATATCCTACTACCAGCCATACTTTTAAAACCAACTGGAACACTAATCTAGAAAACAAGATCAATGTAAAGTCAAAAGGCAGATTGTCTTTTGACTAGTGACCATGACATACCATAACTCATATCTTTATCTATTACAAAAAGGATAAAAGTACAAAGTAAAAAGTTACAGACTCTAATACCTTAATCTACAGTTGATAAAAGTATGGAGATATCACCAATTTGTATAAGTTAGTGAGTCTTCAGAGATGGTAGCAAAAACTAGTTCAGCTTTTGTCAAAAGCATGTTAGAGAAAGCATGTCTTCTCTGTCTTCGTAAGAAATCAGTCTTTTGGCTTCGGAAGACTTTGTCTTGAAGATTTAGAAGACTTTATCTTTGGATTTGGAAGAAATAGTCTTTGGCTTTGGAAGATTTGACACTTAAAAAATTTCTTAGTGCTTTTGTCAAATCTTCCAAAGTAACTTCCTTTGACTTCAGTATGCATGCTGAGAGCTCTTTGGTTTGCATCAACCTATAAGTTAACCCTTACAAACTCCCCTAGGTTGATGCTACCAAAACTTAAGGATGACTTTAAGTCTTGATCTTCATTTGTTGATAGTCCTCATCAGAATCAGGATCATTCCCTTCTTCATCAGTTGGTCCGGATTCCTTAGACTCTCAAAGTACCTCCTCATGTCAAAGAGATAATGCAGAGGAAGATCAAGCATATTTTTCCAAAAGTATATGTCTTGGCCTCCTTGATATTTTGTGACATACCATCTGCCTAGATTTAAGAGAAAGACCAGGACAGGATGGGTCTCTTAGCAGCAAGAGGCTCTACTAATAATGGAGTTGGTTGAGCAGCCTCTTCTTGTTCACCCTTAGGATGTTCTGACCAATCCTGAGGTGCAGAGGTAGATGCCTTAGACTTTTTCTTCTTCTTCTTGTCCCTTCTTATGGCCATCCTCTTCCTCTTTCTATATTTCAACTAAGAAGGTTGGTCTTGAGTACCAGATGTTCCTTTTTTATCCTTCTCAGTTTGGTCCTTTCTCTTGACATGTTCAGAAGGAGAAGGTTCGGAACCCTACTGTGGGTCAAAAATGAAGCTGGCTATGATTCAGCACCAGGCCTAGGTTGTGTTGTCTCTTGGGGTTCAACCTTGACCTCAGCTTCAGGTGCAGCCTTACTTGGTAGTGAATGCAAGTCTACCAACTCACCCTCCTTAATCTTCTACTTGATCAATCTAATATGCTCATCCATGGTGGATAGAGACGTTGGACCAAGTCTCCTTTCGAAGAAACAATACAGCTTCAAGAAGCTCACCATCTTCATTCTATCGGTAGACTTCTTCTGATTGGCTCTGATGGTGGCTCTTAACTTAGCAGTGTCACACCCTCAAAATCCACCGGCGGGGTTTTACCGCAAGGTGCCTAACAAACCAGGATCTCAGACACAATCATATCAAACGACACTATATGCGTTTTATCGTAAATTAGAGTAAAACACAGTTTTCAATGTAATTAATGCGGAAGCGTAAACATTTGTGAAACCATGAGTCATAAATGCGCAAAACAAGGCGCCCAATAAAAGTAGTAAATGTAAATGAACTTGCTTTCCAATGATAAAGATGATGTATGAGCCTCAGATATGCAACCCTAGCCTTAAGCATGTCAGTGACCTGAGAAGACATGCTAAAGTATGTCAACACAAGGTTGGTGAGTTCACAGGTTTAAATTAGTAAATATGTTTGAGCATTTGTTTGGTAAAAGTAAACAAAGGTATACCATAGGTAGCTAGCCTATATATCGAGTTACTTAACGTTTCGAACCGAAGCTGACTGTTTGTGAGTTGTTTTGCCTTCCGCCATGTCTTATCACAGAACAATGGCAAGTGTCTAGTTCAATTAAACACTAGTTTGACCTCCAGTCGAGTTAGCGCGACTAACGCGGGTGGGGTTTGTCAAACCCAGTAGTACTACCCATAATTACCTCGATATCCCGTTATTAACGGTTTGAGTGTGTAAGGACTTGTGTGATAATGTTTGCACTACAGTAACAAGCGATATACAAATAATACCAAAACCAGATAAAAATAGTTTGTATGCTTCTCCCCCAAAAAGGAAAGTAAGTAAAAGTTGGGCCCTGAAGACTCACCTTATGTGCATATGAATACATGAAGTGTAAAAGCTGGAAGCTAATCATTACCTAACAAATGTAGGTCTATAAGTGTATGCACATAATGGTCAAGATGAACCCCGTTGTATCCAAACAACGTAAACTGTTAGTGTGTTCGAGAAATGTAACGCCCGAAACTTCGGTCAAATAAAAAGAAAATAAAAGTATCAAGAAGAAAGCAAAAAGAAGCCAAAGATGAGGGGTGTTTTGTGTAAAAGTACACAAAAGTCAAAAGTTCACTTTATATGGGCATGGCTGCCCATATCACTCCTGCTGCTACTGTGTTCAATCGAATCAGAAAAAGAAGAAGCTGAATTCGATTTCTCTCGGTTTCAAGGAGAAGAAGAGGCTGATTCTCGCTTGTGGTTAGTGTTCTTTGTATTTTATGGTTCGGTTTGTTGGGTTTTGACCATAAAACCGATTTATATGTGTTTATGTGTTTTGTTGTCTGTTTTTGCTTGTTTTAGGCGTTTGAACTCTTGTGCACACGAGTTTGGAGGATTTTTGCTTGTTTGTTGCACTAGGTGAGTTCTAGACCCTGGTTTTATGTGTTTTAAACTTCTTTGGGGCTGAAAATGCATGTTTAAAAGGTTTTACAGCTGTTTTATGCTTTACCGTATGTATATGGGTGTTTGTGTTGGTACTTTATGGTGGTTTATGTGTGGTTGATGCTTGTGATGTTGAGTTTAAGCTTCGAACAGATGGATAAGCATGATTGGTTAGGACTGTTGATGTTTTCGTGGTTGTATGCCTGCTCTAGATGTTAAGCATGTTAGATCCATGATAAGATGTGTTTGATCGAGGATTGGGGACTGAATAATTGCATAAGTGCATTTGCAGGTTAGTTAGTTCATCCGCATTTAAGTACTTTGTTCAGGCGCATTGTTGTTTGTTCATCCGCATTTGTAGATGCTTATGTGCCTAAGTGTTCTTCCGCATTTCTTTTATTCATGCGCATTTGCTACAGTGTTCATGCGCATTTGTTACAGTTTTCATGCGCATTTGTTTCAGTCATTTGCATTTGTTCTACCAGCATTTAGTTGGACACTTGGAATAATCTGAAGGCATTCATCCGCATTAGTATTGTTCATCCGCATTAGTATTGTTCATCCGCATTAGTATTGTTCATCCACATTAGTTACTGTTCATCCACATTTGTCTAAGGACTTTGGATTTTTTCGAAGCATGGGAAGTAGAATGTAGCGGGTAAGTTCTGGAATGTTTTGCTGGTTCATGTCTGTTGTGGTGATGCATTTTGTAGGCTGTTGATGATGCTTTATACTATGTATAATGTGACTTTACGTGGTGTGTTTATATTCGTATGCGTAAAGTATTATCGTAAAGAAAGTGAAAGATTAATGTTAATAAAGAAGTGGAACATAAGAAAAGTATGAAAAGTCTTGCAAGCAAAGGTTGAGGTGAGTGATTGTGTTGTCACAAAAGACTTGTATGCCAAAGTTGAGGTGGGTGACTGTGTTGTCACAAAAGACTCGTAAGCCAAGGTTAAGGTGAGTGACTGTGTTGTCACAAAAGACTTGTATGCCAAAGTTGAGGTGAGTGACTGTGTTGTCACAAAAGACTCATAAGGGATTCAATCCATGAGATTGACCCGAGTCCTTATCGCGTACCCCGGTACCTTATCGGTCTTCGGGCATGAGTCGGGGGTATTGCATGGGACAGGACCCAGATAAAAGTATAAGATAATACGAAATGAACGATGGCGAAGATAATAATAAGGGTTATCAATGTGTATGTACAATGTGTGGTCATACGAAAGAAATGTACAGTATTTTAAAGGGTATTTTCATATACAACTTTTATAAGGTATTTTATTGTTTTAAAACTAGAACTTACTCAGCAACGCTGACTTTTATGCATTTTCAGTTGGTTGGTAATTGTTGCTGAGGGTGGCACGCGGGGGAAGCTACTCAGCAGGGCAAGATTGGCATCCATTCATCTTTAATGATATTGTTCTTTTGTGACGCAACGAAACAGGGTCTTTTGTAATTCAAGAAAACAATGATGTATTGCTTAACAACGTTAATTATTAATAGAATGAATGGTTTTTATTAACTTAATTCCGCTGCAATATTTTATGAAATGTGTGATGTTTAATGTTTTATGCTATGATTGACCAACTGTGAGGTCTCCGGGAACGGGGCCTTACAAGAAATGTTTGACAAGTTGACTTTTTGACCAAAGTTGACTTTTGTTGACCAAAGTTGACCCGACTGATCCGATGACCCATTGGTGATTCAAATAAGTAAAAGTATGTTTAGTCATGCTCAAATAGCTCAAATAATGATTCACATACAGTTTATTGTCAAAAATCTATTTTGGAAAGTTTCTATTTTTGAAAAGTATGACATCTTTACACATGTGTAATCAATTTCAAGATTATAAAGCACATCACAAGAAACATCAATCACACCATCATATCATGTTATACACACATCATATACAACATTCATCGCATCATATCGCAAAAGTTTCCATAAATAGAAAGCATATTCATACGATGCGTTTATCACTATTCGATTAATCCCAATCCATTCTTAGGTTCTAAATATCATATAAAAATCATCACAACTAATCAAACATGCATAAATCACCATCTATAAACTAACTTACCCAAAAAGTTTCCTATAATGGAAAGTACTCAAAAACCGAGCCAAAATCAAAAGTTCAAAACATGACTTTTCATCCATTAGCATCAACTAACATCCTAGAACCATCAATTCAATCCAATTTCATCAAAATCATATAATTTCTATAAAAGCCCCAAATTAAAGTTTCCTTAATAAGTAAGCCTTGGTATTTGATCAAAACGACACAATTTCACAAAACCAATGCGTACAAACATCATTATATTGAATACTATCACATAATCCATCATCAATTTCAATCAATTTTAAGTTTTGACTTGTTTGGATCATCTAGGGTTCATGTTTATTATGATAATCAAAGAACATGAAATCAAACATAAAACTTACTTGTTGATGCAAGGAATCACGTGCTAAAAGTGTTTTGATGCAAGAAACGTCCGAATTCCAACTCTAGATGCAAAAATCAAAGCAAAACGTGTGTGTATGTGTTCTTGTGAGTGGATTTTTGAAAAAGGGGAGGGAAAAGGGAAGGGGATGGTTGGAATGAGGGGATTAGGGTTGGGGGTTGGGTTTTATACTTTATTTTTACAAGAAAGACCCCCATAGTTTCATAAAATCATTTTATTGCTACGTGATTGCACGTTTTCTACAACAAAACCACAAAATGCTCACATAATATTAAATAAACATTAATAACATGAAATAATATTTAATTTACTAGTTTAAAGTCATTTTTATAATAATTAGGCTTTAAAAGCAGAAAATACGCGAAAACACGTGTCAGAAAATTGCCAATTTTCACAACCAAGCTACACATTTAGTCACATAATAATATAACACATAATTTTCACACCAATTATGAATGTTTGAAAACTATTTTGACAAGTCACCAACGTTAGGGGACAGACGCGCGTGCGATCTGGCAATTCTCCGAATTACCGTTACATGAAAGGTTCGTGAATGTTTGTGCAATAAATGACACATTTTAATTAAACAAGTTTAAATGCATGAATGTATGGTCAGAAAAACCATGTTTGTGCTGATCAGAAAGTGACCTGAAAATGTCAGGTGTCACAAGCAGCCTCTTCCCTCATCTTCCTCTTAGCAGCTTTCGTTTCTTTTAAGACTTCTTGCTCTAGCTACTTGAGGTACTCAAACTTAATATACTCATATGATAAGGGAAGTAGGGTTGCTGCCTAATAGAGGCCTCTGGCACTTAGGTAGGTTATTATCTTTTGTCTATCTTGTTCCCTTCGTACCTGAGTTTCTTGTTCAACTACCACAGCCTCTACTTCAGGACTTTTTTGAACTGGAGAGAGGACAAGGGCTTTATATAGTCTTTTTCTTTTTCTTTCATTCTTGATCTTGAGGAGCAATTCTGCAGCCTCAACTTCCTTCCACTCTTGTGACACTTTAGTGTCAGCCAGTTTATTTAACTCATCTAAGGGAAGAGAGATTATGTCATCAATGATGTAGTTCCTAGACCCTAAATAATTCAATCTGGCTGCCCTTAACTCATCCTCCTGAGTATTTGGCCTAGGGATAGCCCTAATATACCTTGCATAAAGCTAGGGGTCTTACTTGTTCTCTCTCCCCTTGCCTTCCTCTTCCTCTCCATATTCTCCTCCTCAATCTCCTCAGAGGTGAGAATCCTCTTCCCTTTGTCAATCACTAAGGTGTGTGACTCAAGGTGGAGAGAGCTTTGGCCTTCTTGACTTGTTGCACTTGAGCTCTGGCTAGGGAGAGGCTATGAGACACCTTTACCAACTGGTGTCTTAATGAGGGTACTGGGTGCTAAAGCAGTTGCAGTCTCAAGGTTCACAAGTTCAACTACTGGGCCTTCAACTGTGGTTTCCCCTTCGAAGCTAATCTTAGGGTCTGCCTCAATATCTATTTGACTAACAGTTTTCCCTGCTAGCCTCTGTCTATATAGCTTTGATCTTCTCTTGAACTCTTCAAGCAACCTCAGCTGGATCGTCTCAGCAAACCTTTCAGCTTGCCTGTTGTGACTTGGGTTGGCATGTGGCAGGTCAAAGGGAGGAAAACTCTCATAGTATCTCAAGGTCTGAAAGTTGAACACTTCTTGTTGACCCTGAGATCTAGAGAGTACAAGGGCTCTTCTATCATTGCCATACCTCCATCCAACTATTGGGTTGTCAGTAGGGTAGGATGGGGTAGACATAGCCCTTGGTATTCCCTCCTCAAATAAGCTTTGAATCAAGTCAAGAATATTGATATAGGCCTGTGGAGGTTGTTGAGTATGGACAACTACAAGTAAGGATGGTGAGGCCTCAATGTCCATATTCTAGGCAGTATTTTCAGGTTCTGCGATTGTAGTAAAGACTTTCTCCCTTTTTGGTAGCATCACCCACTTGCATAGGTGAGCTAGTGGTTAGGTCCACCGCATCCACATGTTCTTGTGGACCTAATTGAACACTCCTGGCAGGCCTCTCAGCTAGCTTGCCCTTGAGATTGATGATCTCAAGTTGCTTATTAAAGACCTGCCTTTGTAAGGTAGCCACCTGAGATTCCAGGTGACTAACCTTTGAGACCAAGTAGGTGCATGTTTGGGATAGTTTTTGCACTCTTAGTTGCAGACTCCCTTCATCTTTATTAGAAGAATCATGGGGGGGGGGGGATAAGAGAACATAACCGAAGTCATCTCCCTCACCATCAGATATTGGTTCTTGGCTTCTTGATTTCCCCTGCTCCATGACAGCTTCATAAGAAGTGTCAAGAGGCTGAGTTGCCATGGTTGAGGTATTAATAATGTAATCACTTTCTAAAGTGAGAGCATCTTTAATATGGATCTTCTGAACATGTTCAAGGAAGTCTACCTAAGTTAGGGGTGGATGATATAGGCTAGATATGGGAGTCTCAGGAGCACTCATCTCTCCTTAAGCAGGGGAGGAGAAAAGAGACTCATAGTACTCAATGAATCCCATGTCCTCATCATCATTGATATGGAGGTCAGGGATTGGTTGGTTTAGATCCAAAGGTTAGGGATGGTAACTGTCCCCTGAAGGTTGTTCACCTTAATTTTGAGACTCAGAGTGATGGCTTAAGGCTTGGGCAATGTGCTTATCAAACTAAGCATGAGAAACCTCAGCACTGATCAATGGAATAATGGGAGTGGTTTGCTACTCAAGGGAAGTGGGAGCTCTTGGTTCTATTTCCTCCTACATGGGTGAGTGTATAGGGGCTTGATCAATCTGAATAGAATGAACGAGGGTTTGCTTGAATTTTCTTTGGTAGGTGATGGTTATTTAAGGCTGTGTGGGTGATGAAGATGTAGAAGGTGTGGGTTCAACATTGGCTGGTTCTTCCAAGTTATCACCTTGAGCAATAAGCTCTAACATTTTTAGGACTAGGGCTGTTTCTACCCCTGAGAAACCAATAATGGTTTTCTTATAATTTTGAAGATCTCAGGCTTCATCTGTCCTAGTTTAAGAGTAGTACATGTTCCCCTCAACTGTGAGCCAAGTTTACAGTTGAGAATATGCTGGACATATCTAGGGAACACGTAGTACTCTAAGGAGTCCAAGTTGACAAACAAGTTTGTGTAAAAAAACTGAGAGTAATTGAACTTGACCCCTTGAATCATTCCATGAACTATATAGGATAAGTCTTCAGGAATTTGATCTCATCCTCTATGTTTGTTTGATAAAGAGTGAATAATAACATGGAGGAGGTACTTCCATTGGTAGGAGGCCTTACCCTTCTTGAAGGTTCTGACTATGAAGTCCCCTTCATAGTCCACCTACCTAAATGATTCATTTATAGCTTCTTTGGGGAAGGAAAGCTCGCCTTCTTCATCATCCAGCCTGAGATGAGTGTTGATGGTGGCTGGGGTGATGAAAACGTTCTTCCCCTACATTGATGTATACAGTGCCTTCTTACCATCCAAGATGACCTCTTAGCAGGTCTTCCAAAACTCCAGCAGTTATTCTTCGTAAAGTGGGGGGGTCTGTTGTGAGTGCAATGAGGTAGGATGATTGAGTGAGAAAGCGGCAAACGTCTGAGAAACTATGATCTTTCTCAGACGACAATAGAGTAACTTGGTTGTGTTGCCTATGAAAGTGCATAGAGAAATCTAGCTGGTTTCAGGGTTTAGGGTTGGCCATTTGAGAAAGCTTCAGCAACAAGAAAACTAAGAACAATGAGGGGTTTATGAGTGAATTTAGAGTTAGAAGTTTATAGATGAAGAGGAAGAAGAAAGAGGGGGAACCGTTGTAAGGCTATATATATGGTTAGATGTGAGACAAAGTTAATACTAAAGGATAAACTTTAAAATCCGTATGTTGGTCCCACCTCTAAAAAAGTACCCAAAATGGTAGTTATCTTAAAAGTTGAAAATCTTTCGAAGGTAATTTGTCTTCGGAAGTTTTGAGAAAACTTCCGAATCCAATTTGACTTGGAAAGATATTCCTTAGTTTGACAAGAATTGCTTCGGAAGAAAAACACTTAGAGTAATTTTGCTTCCGAGACATATTTGGTTTCAGAAGATATTAAACTTTAAAAGTTTTATTCAAAGGATTAATAAAGCTTCCGAGACTTAATTGCTTTCAGAAGAAAATTGTCCTTCAAAACATATAAGTAATTAGAAGCATATTTATGCTTCGGAAGATATATCAGAATTTGCTCCGAAGGTAAATTTCTTAGTAAGTAGTTATTAGTTTTGAAGACATAAGTTTCTTCCGAAGTCAATTTAATGTCTTCCGAAAGAAAATATAACTTTAATTCTTAAAACTCTAAGAAATATCATTTAGAAAAAGTTTCTTCCAAGGGTAAACAAGGCTTATATGAGTGATCACTTAAACAACTTTAAAGACACACATATTTGTAAAAACAATCTTGAAATTAATTTAAGAAAATCTACTCAAAGTTAATCATCCCAATAGCTTATACAAGATACTTAAATCTCTGTTTATCAAAAGCTTTTGTGAACAGATCAGCATATTATTCATTTGTGTTAACTTTGACCGGTTTTATCAATATCTTTTTAAAATTATCTCTTATCAAATGATACCTGATGTTGATGTGCTTTGTCTTTGAATGTTGTACTGGATTCTCTATGTTAAAGATAGCACTGTTGTTGTCTATGTGGATAGGAGTCTCCTTGAAGTTGAATCCATAGTCTAGCATCTGATTTTGAATCCAAAGCACTTAAGCACAGTAGCTTGTAGTAGCAATTTATTCAGCTTTAGCAGTTGATGCAGATACACAGGATTGTTTCTTGTATTGCCATGAGACTATCCTTCCACCAAGAAATTGACAACCCCCTGATGTAGACTTTGCAGTCATATTGCAGCCACCATAGTCACTATGTGTATATCACAGATTGAAGTTAATATTCTTTGGATACCAAATTCCCAGCTTGGGAGCTACTTTGAAGTATCTAAGAATCCTATTAAAAGCAACTAGGTGTGAAATCTTAGGATTGGCATGATATCTTGCACATATACATATGGCAAACATGATATCAAGCCTGCTGGCTGTGAGGTACATAAGAGACCCAATCATGGCCCTTTAAAGATGTTCATCAACACACTCCCCATCAAGATCAGATCCTAGGGAGTGATTTCTGGCTATGGGAGTCTTAGAAACCGTGACACCTTATAATTTCAGGTTAACATCGTTTTCGTTATCAAATCTCTCTTTGCTACTTTAAATTTGATTAATTTAACTTAATTAATAATACTTAACCTTAAGTTAACCTAAGCTAATTAATAACCTTAGAATGCAAATTGTATAAAATTAAGGGACCATTATGTCAACTAGCAAAGTTGACTTCCTTATAATAACCACCCATCCCTAACCCCCCGTAACCCTATTTGCACTGCTACCTCTTCCACCATCGAAGACCTGCTGCCACCGTCGAGAACCTCACCATGAGTGAGTCTTTGGAAACCCTGTTCCCTGTTACGTACCTCCGACGACCCTTCTCTCGGTAGCTGTCACCCTTTCGGTAACCGTCATCGTTTCAACACCCTAGGGCATCATCGAAACCGTTCCGCATCTTGTTCGGTTAGATTTCTCATTTGTTACTTTGATTGTTTGGTTGCGGTTTCACGTTGGGGTGTCATGATCGGGTTGGCTTTGTGTTTGTGTGTATGTTCATTGTTCTATTACGCACCGGTGTGTTGTATATGTGAGCATGTTCTACGATGTATAGTGATATGCATGGGTTCTTGTAGTATGTGTGTTATGTATGTGTGCCCGTATGTATGTATGCTTGGGAGTGGGTTGCGGGTCCCGCCTTGGGGGGAGCATGTTGGGTGTGGTTCTAGTGGGGGGGGGGGTCTTAGGTAGTGTTCTGATGTTATGGGTGGGTGAGTATACCCATGATTGTGTGTGCGTGAGTGTTAGTTGTGTATGGTGTGTCCTGTGTGTGTTCTTATGCGTATTTGAATGTGAATTGTTGATTGTGTGTGAGTGTTTCTTTTCTGCCGTGAGTGTAGTATGTGTGTGTGTGTTTCGGTCAATGTTGTGGGTGGGTCATGGCCGAGGGGTCAACATGGGGGTGTGATGGTGTGTGTATGTATGCTATACATTGAGAAGCATGTATGTTTTCCAGCATGAATGCATGGGGGGTTTGGTAAATGTTTCATGTGGATGTGTGTATGGTTGTACGTTGTAGGTGTGTTATACATTGTTTATGTCTGTAAATTTCATTGTATGTGTACCATTTCACATGTTATGCATGTAGGTATGTGGGTGCAGCATATGTGTGAATTTACAAATATATATATATAGACTGGCTATCTACTAATATTACTTTGTTTACATTGTCAGCTTTGGTTTCGAACTTTATACACTATGTAACTTGTTATGTAGACTGGCTGTCTACTAATATTACTTTGTTTACTGGATCTATTTTCGATTATGTTACTGTTTATCAAAACTGTGAACTCACCAACCCTGTGTTGACACTTTAGCATGTTTCTTTCAGGTTCATAAGGTGTGCATGTCTAGGAGCATTGCATCACTTCTATCACACCCTGATTGCTTTTCAACATGTTTAAACGCTAGTTTTGACAAGTTTACATTTATTTGGGTTGCGCGTGTTTTTGTGCTAGTAGAATATTAAATGTTTAACTATTTACGCTTTCGCAAATATTTTCATGAATTCATTATTAATTATGTTTTTGGGATTTTCTAATAATATTACACAACTATGTTTTGTAATTATTGTGTCGTTTGGTGTAACTAACGGCTGAGATCTTGGTGTGTCACGCACCTAACGGTAAAACCCTGTTTGTGGAAACTGAGGGTGTGACATAAACCTTGCACTCAGTTAGATGAAATCTGGTTAGTATGTCTTGCACATACTTTGAGTGCTTTATGAAGATGCCATTGTCAACATGCTTTACTTGAATTCCTAGAAAGAAATTAAGTTCTCCCATTGCACTCATTTCAAATCTATTCTTTGTCAGCTTCTCAAACTCTTTGCAGAGCTATGGATTAGTTGACCCAAAGATGATGTCATCTATATAAACTTGAACCAACATCAAGTGTTGACTGCCTCTGCCTAGAAGGTGATAGGCAGTTTAGAGTCAGAGAGCATGGTTCTTGCAGCCTCAATAAGTGTCCCATTTCTCCTTTTAGCAACACCATTTTGCTGAGGAGTCCTGGGAGCACTATATTGTTTTGTAATACCCTTTTGATCACAAAATGTATCAAGGATTTGGTTCTTGAAATCAGTTCCTTGATCACATCTTATGATCTTGACCTTGTGATCACATTGATTCTCAATTTTCAGAATGAAGTTCTTCAATATTTCAGGGGTCTCATCCTTAGTTCTATGAAAGAAAACCCAAGTATATCTTATGAAGTCATCTGTGATCACTAGGCAATATGAAGTTCTTCCTAGACTCATTACACTAGTGGTGCCAAAGAGATCCATATGTAATAAGTGTAGGGGATAGTGATGGAGTTCTTTTCCTTTGGCTTGTGAGACACTTTGTGTTGCTTTTCTTTCAGACATGCAACATAATGGTCATCCTTGTAAACTCTTTCTTTGGCATTCCAGTTATCAAATCATCTTTAATTAATTTATTCATGCTCTTAAAGTTTACATGCATATTCTTTTATGCTAGAGGAAAGACTTATTACTATTGGCTTTAGATAGAAAGCAAGAAACTTCTCCTTATAGCAATGTTTCCTTCAAATCCATCTTGTACATATTCCTTTTCCTGGGGGCTGGAGTAGGATATGCTCTTGAGGAATGACCACCCCGGGCTTGAGAACAATGCACTCATGCTCAGTGAAGAGCTTGTTATGTCTCTAGTCACAAAATTAGATACACTCAAGCGATTGTATCCAAGCTCTTTGACAAAGTTTACCTTCATAATACTGAGCTTACCATTTGTGACCCTACCCCTTCCTATGATATAACCACCTGATTCTCCTGCAAAAGCAATTGGCCCTCCATCAATTTTCTCAAAGTTCTGAAGCAAATAGCCATTGCTTGTCATGTGCCTTGAACAACCACTATCAATAATCCATACATTTCTTTTGGTCTTTAGCTATTCCTACACATGAAAAAGAGATGGTTAGTTACATTTGGAAACCCAAGCCTTGCTTGTCTTGGGCTTATCAAGATAAACTAAAGATAGTTCAACAGTTATTGATCCTATATGCAAGCTTTGAGGATCCTTGGCTATTGTTGATGAAGAAACTTCAGTCATATGGCCTTCTTTCATCTTCCACCCCATATTTGGAAGATTAGACTAGGCCTTTAACTTTGGAAGTTTTGATGACTTCGGAAGTTTTGGAGACTGAACCTTCGGAAGCTTTTGCATCCACTGCAGCAAACTTCAGCGCTTCGGAAGCATTCCTTTCTTCCGAGACCAAATTTTCTTCCGAAGACAGTTTTCCACCTATCTTCTTCTTGTTCACCTTGGAGTTTCTAAAGGAAAATTATTTTCCTTCCGAAGCTATTTTCTTCTTCCTCTTAGAAGTCTTTTCTTGTTCATGTGGATGGTACTCTTAGCAAAGTGAGTAGCAATATCACACATGATACATCAAATAGGCATTCTTCTGAGGGTTTTCTTTTGGGGAGAAGGTTAAGCTTGATCTCTTTTTACTTCCTTCTTCATCTTCATAGATGATGGAGTAGACTTCTAAGGGGGAGGCTTGCTCTTGGAGCTGGATGGTTCAGGCTGTGCAGTAGTAGTGCACATTGATCAACCTCCTTCTCTTGACCAGGATGGTTTGAACTTGAACTAGGATTCCTAGTACTAGAGTCCATAGTTAAGTCTTTAGTATTCACCATTGCAAACCTAGTAGAGATAAAGACTTGTTTTTGGTTAGGATTGAAAGTGGCCTTGATCTCTTGGGCTTTCTTTAATTTTCTTTTAACTGCCCTTATCAGATTCTTTCTAGCAGACTTGGCGATCCTTGGTTCTTTCTTCTCTCCAGGAGTATAGTGACCCTTCTTAGAATGATCCACCTCACTCACTTCTGGTTCATCCTTCACTATCTCCTCTTCATCTTCATCCTCTTCTTGGATAGGGTCAATGAGGGGCAGCTCATCTTGACTAGTTCCACACCTTCAAGATCTTACAGATAGTAATGTGTGTGGAGGAGTTATCTCACTTGAACCCAGTCCCTGACTGTTTTGTTAACAAATCTATGCATACAAGGATGAGGATATGATTTTCTTGAAGGTTCCTCTTAAAGAACACACTTTTCTGCCCTGGCTTTGCTGATCACAAGCTCAGCCTAGCTTTCAGTTAACTTGGTAATGAGATCTTTGATTTGAGTCCTGTAATTTATGTGCTCAACTTAAGAGTTTGAAATTATTTTCTCTAAATTTTCTATTTTAAGTTTATAGTCATTTTCAGCTCTTTTGAAATTAGCTTTTAAAATATTCAAAAACTCAAGATCATATCTCACTTCCAAGTTATAGGACCTATACATGTTTACTTTGGCAATGCATTCAGGTGTACAAAGATGTTCTAATACTTTGGCTTCTTTATAGTCAGCCATCAATGCTTGATTTGGAGAACATCTTCTACCTGAAAGCTCCAGTCAAAGCATCCCTCTTTAATAACAACAACAGCTTGTTGTTTTGGTTGGCTTGTCTTCTTAGATTTGGGAGCTGCATCAGTTTAGCTTAGTCTGGATTGCGCTTGGCCACCATTAGTCCTTGGTGCCTTGTACTCCCTAGCAAAGTGTCCCATCTGGTTATAGTTGTAACACTTCTTTTTGCTTTTATGAGTCCAAACTTTCCACTGGTTACATTGTTGGGAAACTTTCTTTCGGTTCTCTTGTAGAACTTCTTGGCTCTATGAGTAAGAAGAGCCATTTGCTGGACTATCTCCATATACTCAAGGTCATCTAGATGGATACAATTCAAGTCTTTAAAAGTGAAGAGAAAGTTTCCATAACTTTCATCAGAAGACACAAAGACTTGAGATGAGCTTGTCTCTTGGAATGGGCTAAGTTGGATGTAGTTCTCCCATGGTATCTTTGGGAAGGTGATGAAAGGGCCCTTTTGTGAGTTGTCAGGGAAGTAAATAAGATGATGCTATGGTTCTCTACTATCGCTTTCAACCATATACAGGGCTGAACTTTGTTGATTGCTGGATGGATTCTGCATGTTCATTTCAATTTGGTAACCGCTCAGGATACCATACAGCTCTGTGAGAGTAAGGGTGGAAGGGTTTTCAGTTCTTTTAAAGGCCACACAGTAGTGAGTACATTGTCTGAGAAGAAAGAACATGAACTTCCTCACAATGTTCCTATTCTCAAGCTTAACTCCAACATTCATGAGAGTATCTACAATATCAACATACCTAAAGTATTGTTGACTCATAGTTTCACCTAATTTGAAGTGAAATTCTCAAACTGCTACTTCATGAGGTCCTTCTTGTTTTCTTTAGTTTCATCAGACCCCTCATACATAAGCTTCAGTGCATTCTAGAGCTACTTTTCAGTTTTGTACTTCGTGAAGCCTTTGTATATAGAGTTGGTAAGAGCAGTTTGTAGAGCGGTCATGGCCTTTTGATCTATATCAATCTTCTTCCAATCTTTCTCAGAATAGTCAGCCACTTTCTTTGAAATCTTCCCACCACCAGCAATAGCTGAAGTGGTACTTGGAATATGAGGTCCTAAGACAACAAATCTCCATATCCTGCTATCTTAAGACTTAATGAAGCCTTCCATTCTTTGGCACCAAGTATCAAACTCATCATGAGTGATCAGTGGAGATTTTGTCATGGTACCGGTTTCCATGTCAGCTCTAGTGAGAGCTACCATTTGAGCTGGTAAGTGTTTTGTGAAACTGAAGAGATTTAAGATGGTGAGATCTTATAATCAATAACTTAAAAAGCTCTGATACCAATTGCAGGACCAGTGAAGGATGGTAATGCAATAGTTTCACAAGGGTTGGAGAGAACAAACAACACTTAACAGATCAAATAGGTAACCAGCTTATGAAACAATGAACAAAGGTAAAGAACACAAGCAAAACACAAGCTTTTGGTTTTCAAGAATGATGTATATTGCTCTCAAGTGTTTAACAATTGTTACAAGGCTTAGTCCTAAGGACTGGCACCTAAGATACTTTATACTACAAAAATGATAAATGTATTACAAAAATGATAAATGTATTAAATGTATTACAAAATGATAAATGTACAAAGTAGAAAGTTACAGACTCTAAGACCTTAATCTACAGTTGACAAAAGTATGGAGATATCACCAACTTGTATAAGTTGGTGAGTCTTCAGAGATGGCAGCGAAAAGTGGTTTAGCTTTTGTCAAAAGCATGTCTTCTCTGTCTTTGGAAGAAATCAGTCTCTTGGTTTCGGAAGACTTTGTCTTGAAGCTTCGAAAGACTTTATCTTTGGCTTCGGAAGATTTGAAACTTAGAGAATTTCTTAGTTCTTTTGTCAAATCTTCCAAAGTAACTTCCTTTGTACTTCAGAATGCATGCTGAGAGCTCTTTGGTTTTCACCAGTCTATAAGTTAACTCTTACAATAGTAATAGTATTTAAAGTGATTACAATATTTATTCACAAAATAAAAAAAATTTCAATAATAAGCAATAATGTGTAATAATGTATAAGTCATCAATCTAAAAATATACAAGCTCTCAAAACTATTTCAAGGTTCTGAATCTTATATCGTTTTTCTCTTATAATCATAAAAATATGATTGTTTATAAAATCCAAATTTTTCGTTATGATGTGCTAAATTATATCAACGCTTCGACATATTATTTTTTTCAAAATAGAGTTGTCAATGTAATTTTTATCTATATCTACGGATTGCATACTAATATACAAGTAATCGAAATCATGAGTTAAAAATTTTAACAACTCGCGGCAAAGTGCAGGTTCACACGCTAGCACTATATATTAAAAAAGCAAATGAAGGAATAGAGAGTTTTTTGTTGTTTTCATATTAGCCACAAAGCTTTCCATTATTTGCATTATGCCTCATCTTTGTCATCTTTATAAAAGTAGTTTTGTGGGTGCCGACAAAAGGTTTGGATTTTGTCTCTTCCTTATTCGGTGGTAGAGAGATAGAGAGAGGTAGTCCGACTACCACCGCGTACCTTGACGTGACTACCACCGCGTACCTTGACGCCACCCATCCGGTGGTAGAGAGAGATGGGTTGCCCAACCGCTACCGGCAGCTATGTGACAACCCTAATTTTTAGGCCCAGAAAACTTTTTCTAGAAACCATAACGGGCCGAACAATGATCACAACAGAAGCCCATGTGATGGGCCCAACAAGATCAAACTCCTAGACATGGATACACACACACACCATAATAGGCTTAGGCTCATCACACTTTAAACTGGTCATTGGGCCACGGTGCTAAATGGGTTTGACCCACGAAACCCTAATGGGCCATTGGGCCATGTTATGAGATTGTTCATGAACTATCGACACTAGTGGGCTTTAGGCCCGATGTCTTAGTGAAACTGTGTGCCAATTAGTCTAATAAATGAAAATTTCATCCAAAGTCTATAAGTCATTCGTTGTGAACACTTAGCCATCCGCTGTGAACACTTAGTCATCTGCTGTGAACATTTAGTCATCCGCTGTAAACACTTAGTCATCCAATGTGAACACTTAGTCATCCATTGTGGACACTTCGTCATCCGTTGTGAACACTTAGCCGTCCGCTGTGAACACTTAGTCATCCACTGTAAACACTTAGTCATCCGCTGTGAACACTTAGCCATCCTCTGTGAACACTTAGTCATCCGCTGTGAACACTTAGTCATCCGCTGTGAACACTTAGTGTATGGGTATGTTATGTATGTTAATGCACTTGTTGAATCCGACATATCTGTCAATGAATAAAAACTTACAACTTAATAAACCACAACTTAAAGATATAAAAACCTTTGCAAGACATAATCTATGTAAACAACAACAACAACAACAACAACAACAATAATAATAATAATAATAATAATAATAATAATAATAATAATAATAATAATAATAATAATAATAATAATAATAATAACAAATTTTAAATTAAATAATAAACCCACCTAATACTTACACCATACTAATAAAAACTAAAACTAACCTTACATTGAATAATAAGTAATAAAAGATTTACCCCACTCATAAAACGCATAGATGCATACGTATAAAAACTCACACACACACGTATCTAAATACTTACTCACCATACGACACATACATACTTACATATGTAAATACATTTTTTTTGGAAAAAGAAATGCTAGTTGACTAGTCCAATCACCACCCAAGCCACCCAATACATGAAGAGTTCACCTAGGGACCTAGTTGCTTGCATTAGTTGCCATAATCTTCCAATTCCCAGGCATAATCTTGTAATTAAACAAGAAAGTGGGACCCAATTTCCATTCCCAACACCTCTCGGCCGAATCCCCTACAACACTACCACCCTCACTTTCAATTCAAATACAACTCCCTCTACACAGCAAACTCTCTAAACACCTATCTTACTCTCGAGCTCCATCAACCCCAACATGCTAAGGTAAGCATCACTTGAACACACACACACACACACACACACACACACACACACACACACACACCCCTACACATCTTCAAGTTCACACCTCCATTCCATTGATCTTACAACCTGAACTAACCCACCATTTTAAACAGCTATCTCTCATGATTGCAAGCTCCTTTGGCAGCCCACGCTTCCATCACACCTACCTCACACAACAAGGTAACCCGTTACTACCCGAAAACGCGCGAAATACAACGTTTCATTACGCTGGTGACACAACCAACCCCATGTCACCCCCAACATCATATAAACACATAAGATATCATTTTTTTCAGTAACTAAGTGATGTAAAATCTTTCGTAGGTCAAAAAGGGCGGTTTTGATAAATATAATACAACCGAACACCCGGTTTTCATAAAAATATAAAAGTATATTATGTAAGATCAAAGATTATGATCTAAATATTTTTGAAAGTTAATAGTGACTATCTTAAGTTAAAAAGTTAAGTTTCATGATTTATGCGTATGTAATTCGCACTTTAAAAATAATATAAAAACTTGAAAAATATGTATTTAAGAAGAAAATACAAGAAACAAGTTGGGCATTTAACTTACTGGAAATATGAGGTTATTTAGGAGTTATTTATGTTATGAAAATATTTTTGAAGTGGAAAAATCAAATTAAAACAGTTAGAAATCCAAAACCGGGACTTAACGGATAATTAACGGAACTAACCGGTAGACTTAACGGAATATCAAATATGCATATAATCTAAATGTAAAAAATTTCAGTAGACTTATAATAATAAGAAATGCGTAAAAAATTATTTTCATAGTTTATAGAGCTTGTTTGCTTAGTAACAATAATGTAGGGGGTATTCATGTTAAAATAGTAAAAATTTATAAAAACATGCTCCTAAGCTAAAAACATGAAATCTCCAGAACCAAAAATTTTCTACAAGTATATTTAATTAGTATATGACTAAAATGGACCAAAAGTTTGACCCGAACCTAAGAACCCGTTAAAAACTGAGCCTCGAACGTTAAAATACCAAAACCGACATAAAACAACCTAAGAAGTGAAAATACAGTAGCTAATGGTCTAATAATGAGAAAATTAAGCTACAAACCAAATATTATCAATTATAGAATTTTCTAGGAATTTATACCAATATAAAGTTAATCTAAGAAAACTAACGTTGCACTAGAAAGAAAAATGGTAAACAGAGTTACGAAGACCTAAATGGTATAAGAAGTAAATTACTACAGTAGATTAACCCAATTGAAATAATAAAACCCATAGTAAACAATTTAAGCGTAAAATTCCAAACATAAGGGTTAAAAACTGTCAATTTAGCAAAGTTGAGGGACCAATCTTGCCCACAATTTAAACTTCACTGTTTTGGAACCAAATATCGGCTCTAACAAATTGTATAATCTGAAATTATTATTTAATGACTCAAATGTAACCAACTGCCAAATCAAGACTTCAAATTTCAAAGGTTGAACCAAATTACGCATATGTAATATAAATCGCCTAATCGCGTAAGGTAAACCTGAACTAGAGGGGTTGGGCCTAATCAACTGATTTAAATGGAACTAACATCTATAAAATGAAATTAGGAACCTTGCCGGTCGGTAGCTCCTTAAACCACAAACACCTACTCCAAGAACAAGCTAAGGTGAGTCTCATGACCCCTTTTTACTTTAAAACTTTTGGGGTGAAATGCACACTCGTTGGTTATTATGTTACTGTGGTGCAATACTACCTGCTCTTGTCCCCGAATGTGAGCATAATCATTAACTCCATTGCGAGCCGCGTGGTTTGTGGATAGTACTATTTGGGGAATCCCCCGCACACAATGGGCCCTCAGAACAGGGAAACCCCCCATTGAGATTCAATAATCATTACGTCACAAATTAGTGCAGATTATATGTGCTTATCAGGGCACACTTGAACCCATAACAATAAGGGGTATGGGTTAGGGGATGCTTTAGCACTTGGGAGGGTCACCCGGGTCCAGGTTTTATTTTGATACTTTCTTTTGTGCACCATGACTATTGTTATCTTATTTTATGAATTATGTTAAGGCTTGTGTTATAAACTTATGAGCTCACCAACATTATGTTGATGTATTTTGGGTGTGTATTTCAGGGGAAGAATGATTTAACCAAGTGATCATGGATAGGAGTTGACTTAGTCGGACGTTTAGAGTTTAGCCACCACCCTATTTCTAGATGTTATCATTTGGGACATTTGACTAATGTTTATGTATTTGGGATTTAGAAAACATTTTACTAGTATTGGTATTACTATTATGGATGATTGGATGTTAATTGATTAAGTTATGTTTACTTTCCGCTGCATTGTGTTGATATCAGTCAGTCACAGCCGGACCCGGTCATCGGGGTGTGACAGATTGGTATCAGAGCCAATGGTTACAATGAATTAGGATCTTACCCATAAGATACCTAGTCTTTAACCACACATTAGAGAACTAAGGAAACCAAGAAATAGACCCCCCAAGCTATAACCCGAGGGTAGTTCCTAACATTTGCATACATTCAATAAATTTTGTATAATTCTTGTTGTAATTTTCCGATTTTGAATATATACATATACTATTCACTTTGCATTTTACCTTGCTTGCTCATTAGATGGCAGGAAACCAAAACAGGGGAAAGACCATCTATATCAGCGACTCACCTGACGTCCCACCCCTGCACTATTACCAGACCACCATCCCACCGCCCACGTTTATACCAAATATGGGTGCAGGACCTTCGAGACGCCCCCAGTCTCATGAGATTGGGGAGTATGCCCCTCTTGGGCCACAGTATGGGGACCCTAATTGGTACCCAAGGGCCCCTTAAGAGCACATGATGCCTGATCCTAACCAGGATTAGGAAATGGAGGAGTCCGACCCTTCGAAAGACACGTCTGGATCGTCGGCGACCATCCGGGTCAGTTCCTTATGACCTGACGAGGATGAGGACATGGTACCTCATGCGAGGCAAACCACACGAATGTCCGTCCGACTCGTCCCCACATTCCAGGAGGAATGGGGTAACTTGGTTACGGGACTGACCGGGGTGCCGCCACAACCTGTCGTACCACCGTTGCCACCACCGCCAGCTTCACAGTATCCGACTGGGCCCTATGGCCATGACGCGGTAGCGCGTCATAGCTTCCATTTGGCCCCGTCAAGGTACTACACCGACCCCTATGATGAGTCAGCGCGCTATTCCAGTGCGTCTCACCAGATGTTTGCTGACCCTCCCCTGTACCACTAGGGACCATTGATTGGAGACTCCACCGTGGAAGAGGTATGGCGTCGACACCAACACTATGCCACCCTGAAGGAAGAGGGGGATGAGGAGGAAGCTTTTCCGAGCCGCCCGCCGCCGCAGTTACTGACATGTATTTAATTATATTATTATGTACTATTTAAATTTTGAATGAACTATATATTCTGTAGGGCATGGGGGAATGTTCACTCATGTCACACCTGGTTGTACTTTGGACTTAATTAAAATTTGGAAATCATAGCAGTTTTGCTATGGTTAAGACTATTAATAGTTGTTTGATGAGATGTGTTGGACCTCTTAACTTGCATAATGTGATGACATGATTATAAATATTAATTATAAAACCCTTGAGCTTAAAACCATATACAATGTTTATTTTAGCCATACCGAGGGGAAGAGGACAAGGACGCACTCCAAATGCTAGGGGTGGTGTCACCACCCGATCGGGAGCTCGTATAAACCAACTTGATGAAACCACCACTAAAAACACCAACAACACTCACCACACCAATGATAGCCCCAACACCAACCGCAACACCGACCAAGAAACTAGACTGCAACAACTAATCGCAGAAGCTATTGCTAACGCCCTGCCCACTATCACTGCCCATGTCAATGCCGAGTGAAACCGTGAGATAACTCGTGAGGGGGAGGAGAACGAAGATGGAAACAACAATGAGGAGGAACTAGAAGAAGCACGTGTGCGAACTAGTTGTAATTACAAGGCATTCATGGCTTGCAAACCAAGGGACTACTATGGAAATAAAGGCGCAACAGGAACAATTGGATGGCTAAAAGAGATGGAGGCAGTACTGGATATAAGCGACTGTGTGGAGATGAACAAGGTAAGGTTTTCCACACACTCTTTCAAGAATGGAGCATTGAACTGGTGGAACACACTGTTGCAAACCCGAGGGAGAAACGCGGTGAACCGGATGAGATGGGAAGAGTCTAAAAGCTTGATGGTGGAACGTTACTGTCCGATTAATAAGATTGAAAATATGGAGGCTGAATTCTTAAGTTTGGAGATGAAGGGCACGACACACTTGGAATACACCTACCGATTTAATGAGCTGTCACTGCTGGTACCGCACTTGGCGACTCCTGAATCAAAGAAGATTGGCAGGTATGTATGGGGTTTAACCCTGAAGATTAGAGGAATGGTAAAAGCGACTAAGCCAAGGATGTTTCAGGAAACAGTGTAGATTTCGGCAACATTAAATGATGAGGTGGTAAGATGCGAGGGAGTGAAAGGGGTAGGGAATGCAGGAGTTAAACGGAAATGTGAGAATTTTCGATCCATGAGTGGAAGTTCAAATGGAAAGAGTATGGTTAATCGACAACAAGAAGGGAAGAAACCCTGCTTAGGGAAGCAACCATTTTGTGGGAAGTGTGGACTCCATTACATAGGACAGTGTAAGGTGAGGATGGTGGTTAAACCACAGGTAAGAGAGGGCAAGACCACTGTGTGCTACAAGTGCAACAAACCAGGTCATTTCGCAAAGGAATGCAAGTCTATGACTACAGGACCTGCGAGATGCCATGAGTGTGGCGAAGCCAGGCACATCCGCCCTGACTACCCCAAACTAAAGGCTAAGAAACCGGTGGTAGGACGCCCTAAGGGGAGAGCATTTGTGATGAATGAAGAGGTTGCTAGGGAGGAGCCCAAAGTTGTGACTGGTACGTTCCTAGAAAACAATCATTATGCTTATGTACTATTTGACACTGGAGCCAGTTTTAGACCAAGAATTGAATTAAGCTCCTCTAGGCTAGCTGACACGTATACCGTAGAATTAGCTAACGGAACGTTAGTCAAGGCCGACGAGACAATCGTTGGGTGCATGATAGAACTGGATGAGCATGAATTCCCTATAGACTTAATACCAGCAGAACTAGGAGGATTTGACATAGTGGTGGGTATGTATTGGCTAGTGAAGAATAGGGCCGAGATTGTATGCGACAAGAAATTAATAAAGATTCCCCTACCTGAAGGAGAAACCCTAGTGATATATGGTGAGAGGCCAAGGCGAGGCATGAACACCATTTCATGCATAGAGGCTAACAAGTGCCTGCGGAAGGGGTGCATTGCATACTTAGCCTATGTAATGACTACGGAAGAGGTAAAACGGCTTAAGGACGTCCCTATAGTGTCAGAATTCGCAGACGTATTTCCCAATGAACTACCAGGACTCCCTCTACACAGGCAAGTTGAGTTTCGTATGGACCTAATACCGGGAGCGGCCCCATTAGCTAAATCACCCTATAGGCTAGTCCCGTCGGAGATGCAAGAGTTGATGACACAACTGCAAGAAATTATGGATAAAGGGTTCATCAGGCCAAGCTTCTCATCATGGGGAGCTCCGGTCCTATTTGTCAAAAAGAAATATGGAACCCTAAGAATGTGCAATGACTATCGAGAGTTAAACAAAGTCACAATCAAAAACCGATACCCACTTCCGAGGATCGATGACTTGTTTGATCAACTCCAAGGGTCACGATACTACTCCTAGATAGACCTGAGATCAGGGTATCACCAGTTACGAATCAAGGGGGATGACGTACCAAAAACCACATTTAGAACTAGGTACGGGCACTACGAATTCTTAGTGATGCCTTTCGGTTTAACCAACGCACCTGCAGTGTTCATGGACCTCATGAATAGGATGTGTAAGCCATACTTGGACAAATTCATGATCGTTTTCATAGACGACATTCTGATATACTCCAAGACCGAGGCAGAGCGCAAACAACATTTGAGGTTGATTTTAGAGCTACTGCGAACTGAGAGGCTATACGCCAAGTATTCAAAGTGTGAGTTCTGGATGCGAGAAGTGTAGTTTTTAGGCCATATAGTAAGCGAGAAAGGAATTCAAGTCGACCCCTCCAAGATTGAGGCCATTAAGAAGTGGGAACCACCTAAGACCCCTACCAAGGTACTACAGTTTTTAGGGTTGGCCAGTTACTACCGAAGATTCATAAAGAACTTCTCGAAAATTGCCAAGCCATTGACGTACCTGACCCAGAAAAGTACTAAATTTAAATGGGAAACAAAACAACAAGAAGCCTTTAAAACCCTAAACAGAAGCTATGTAGTGCACCGATCCTGTCCCTACCCGAGGGAACAGATGATTTCACAGTGTATTGTGATGCCCCACACCACAGACTAGGGTGTGTCCAGATACAATGGGGAAATGTGATAGCGTATGCTTCGCGACGACTAAAGGTGCACAAGCAAAACTACACCACACACGACTTGGAGTTAGGAACTGTAGTATTTGCGCTAAAAATCTTGAGGCATTACCTGTATGGCATGAAGTGCGTGATCTTTACCGATCACAAAAGCCTATAAAACATTTTTAACTAAAAGATGTTAAACATGCGACAAAGAAGATGGGTGGAATTACTTAACGACTATGACTGTGAGATCTGATACCACCCCGGCAAGGCGAACGTGGTAGCCGACGCTTTAAGCAGGAAGGAAAGGGCCAAACCGCTTAGGGTGTTTTGGACTATTTGAAGATGATACTTACCAAAACCTAAGTGCCGAATCTCATGATGATTACCAAAACTGACACGGTGAAGCTACGCTGAAAATATGATCAAAACAAAGAAAATTGACCAAAGTCAAACTTGGTCAACCATGGTCAAAGTTAACAGTCAACATCAGCGGTCGTCCCGAATGACGTCAGCACCTAGCGGTCACGCATCAGCAACAGAGAATTTATCAGTCTTAGAACAATATTTGTGTAATCATTAGGGCTTAAATGTAATTTTATTTATTTATGTAAAGAGTATAAATAGACCAAGTGTAGTCATTTATACTCTAAGTAAGCAATCATTCTCTAAGCAAGCATTGCTGAGAATTAGGCTAGTGAGAGAAACAATTAGGTTGAGTGTGTGTAATAGAGCATTTTCTTACAATCTCCCTTTGTAATCTCCTAGCATCAAACACACATATGAATGAATGAAATATTTATGAATATGTGTTCTTGATTGTTCATCATTAATTCATCATCTTACAATATATCTTGCAACAGATCTTTACTTGAAATCATCAACGGGTCTATGAGATTCCGCATCACAGATCTGATAAACAACAACAATACAATTGCAATATTCGATCCATCATTATCGAATTTTCCACAGTTGGTATCAGAGCCTTGGCTCCTTGTTCTTTAAATTTTTCTCAAAAATTTGAACCACAAGTTTGATCTACAAATTGTTGTTGTTTTTGATGAAATCAAGCTACCATTAGCTTAGATTTGTTATTTCGTGAAGATCTGCAAGTTTTCACATCAATTGAAGTGCATTTGAGCCATTAATTTGAAGATTTAAGCAAACTTGTTCTTCAAGTCTTCAAATGCTCATGAACATGAAATTTTGATTTTCTTGTTGTTTGATCGAATTTAAGCTTTAACAGCTTTAGTTTGTGATAACTAACACATCTACAAAGTTTCATATCAATTGAACATCCACAACTCTTGAATTTGAAGATTTTTGAAAATTTTGTGTTCTTGAGAAAGTTCACTATTCTTGAGGAAAATGATCAAAAATCACGATCTGATGTTGTTTAGCTGAAATTGATTAGAAACATCAAATCTAAGGTTCATTTATGTTGGACCAAAAGAACCAATGAGCCTGATCAGAAAAACCTTTAAGTCCCACGGACATTACAACAACTGAAGTAGTCTGCAACAGCTGAAGACATCAGCTGATAACAAGGTCTGAAGACAAAGTCTGAAGTGAAAGAGCTGAAGACAAAGTCTGAAGTGAAAGAGCTGAAGACAAAGTCTGAAGTGAAAGAGCTGAAGACAAAGTCTGAAGACAAGAGCTGAAGACAAAGTTTGAAGTGAAAGAGCTGAAGACAAAGTCTGAAGACCAAGTTTCAGATGATTGTCACAACAGCTGAAGAAGACCTCTTCAGTAGTTGTGATGGTTTCCTTTCAGTAGTTGTATTTCCTTTTCTGTACTTGTAGTTTCAGTAGTTTTATGTTTCTTCGTGTACTTAGAATACTAGAGATGTTCTCAGTTGTTGTGAACATTCTCAGTAGTTTGCTTACTTTCAGTAGTTTGTAATAATTCTGTTAGACGTCACTATCAAGTGACATCAGCAGACGTCACATTCCTTTATATAAGGAATGCTGACCTAATTGTAATCGGTGCAGCTTAGGAAAACCTAGCAGCCGCCATACCGAAGCATGTGTGCATGAATGTTATTATCCCAATGCAGAAAACCCTATTTCTATATAACCGTGTACTGTTCCATTGAATATTTATTGTGTTCTTGCTATATTTGCTTAATTCTTGCTCTAATTCCGCTGTGATTAAACTCTAATTGATCAAACTTAGATCACTGATCCTAACAAATGGTATCAGAGCGGGTTAATCATTGATCGGTTTAACAATTGATCATTGAAACTGCTATTTTGATATCTATAGTTTGATCGAATTAGCATATGTGCAAGAATTGGTTATAAAGATTGATTTTCTGCTGCTTCCGGTTATTTAAATTGAGTTTCTTCTTGGTTCTTATTGAGTTTGTTGTGTTTTTGTGCTAAATCTTTTGAAACTTGATTGATTTGGTTTGAATCTGAGAATGACTACTCCATCTAATGATCCTCACAATACTGGCTCCTCAACCAAGCCTCCGATGCTGGTTAGGAGTGAGTATAACATATGGCAACGAAGAATGCTCCATCACCTGTCTGTTAACAGTTCAGGTTGTTGGACATCTGTGGTTCACGGTCCACACAAGCCTATGGTGAACAATCCGGAGACCAATCAAATGGTTCCGAAGAAGAAGGAGCAATACTCAGATGAAGATCGTAAACTGTTTGAGATTGATGCTAAAGCCCATGGAATTCTGGCCATGGCACTGCCGAATGAAATCTATTCTGGGCTTATGCATCATGAAACTGCTCATGACCTCTGGAATGCTTTGAAGGAACAATTCGGAGGAACTGATGAGGTCTTAGCAAACAACAGAGAAATCCTCGCCCAACAATATGAGACATTCTCTCATAGGAAGGGTGAGACACTGACTCAACAGTTTGAGCGTTTCTCCTGCTTGATCTCTGAGCTGAAAATGGTCAAGCATGAGTATACTAACAGCCAGATGAACAACAGATTCCTCAGATCACTGCCTGAGAGATGGGACACATACACCATTGTCCTACGCTCCAGTGCAAATCTGGATAGCCTATCTCTCACCCAACTCCATGGGAAACTGCTTACATTTGAAAGAGAGATAGAGCAGAAAAGGAAACTGGCATCATCAGGAAAGCTCTCTGATGACTTTGTACCAGGTAACACTGCCTTGGTCGGTCATGAGTCAGAATATGCTGGATCAGAAAGTCATTATGATGAGCATATAGATTTCTCTTCAAACAGTTCTGATCATGCATTTGTTGGTGTTGACAGTCATTCTGGGTGTAATAGTGATAATTTATGCTTTATCATGGATGATTTGCAGGGTATTGCTGATGATGATTTAGAAGAGATGGATATTTTGAGCCAAATGGCCCTGATCAATATCAGATCTCAAAAGTTCTACAAGAGAACTGGTAGGAAATTTCCAGGACTCTGGCAAAACCAAAGTTGGTTTTGACAAGAGTAAGTTGAGGTGTCACAAATGCCACAGGCTTGGGCACTTTGCAAGAGAGTGTAGATCAACTGGATCTAACTCCTCTGCACCCTTTGTGACCTTTCCAAGCAATAGTTCACAAAACAAAGGGCAACATCCTGCTAGTTCTGGTCATCACTCACAACCTCAATCTCCTGCATACTTTGTCCCTCAGGGTCCAATGCCATATCCTTATCCCTGCTATTACATGCCACAGCCAAATCCAGTTCATGTCCCTATAGCACAACAACCTCAAGCCCTACCTGAGCCTCAACCATCTCCATCACAATCTCAACCTCATCACAGCTTCTTCACACCAGGAGTTGTTGACTGGAGCAGCTTACCAGATGATCTTTCTGGTTTCAATGAGCAATTATCTGCTGGTGCTGGTCAACATGGTGGTGAACATCCTTTTGGGAATCTTGCTCTCATGGCCCTGGAGTCTACTGAGGGTTCCTGCTCCGATGCTTCATCTTCACAGGTAACCCAGGTATCTTCTGAGGCTAAAGCCAAGTTATGTTCTGAATCATGCATAGCTGCCTTTGTCTCTATTAGAGAGGCAAATGTAGCTTTAATCAATCAAAATCTTGAGCTTGAGAAAACTATTTCCAAAAGAAAAGATGAGTATGTGTCTGCACTTAATGACAAAGATGATGAGATTTACAAGCTTAAATGCCAACTTAATGATGAAAAGGCTAAGGTAGAGGTCATACTCGAGAACCACAGAAGTCTCAAAGAGACACTTGCAGCTACCCAAGTTGAGTGTGACCGCTGGGTAACATCCTGCAAGGGATTTGAAATGCTTCTCAGCAAGCAAACAGCTTCAAATGTGAAGTTTGGAATAGGTTACAATCATACTGCACCACCTACTGATTTTACTTCAAAATCAATAGTAAAATCTGAAGGTGAAAGTAATTTCCAAACCACATCATCATGTGATTCATCCTCAAATGATAATACAAAATTAGAGGATGAAGTCAGTGTTAAGATCTCAGCAAATCAATTGCCTGATGGTTTAAATGCTGATAAACACATGAAGCTGAGAAATTCAGATGTTGTTCCTCAAAGTACTCCAAGTACTGAAGGGCAAGTCACAACATCTGAAAAGCATTTCAAATCTGATGAAATAAAAGGATTAACAACTGCTGAGGAATCTATCATACGGTCTTTCAGGACGGATAGAGAACAGCTGAAGAACAAGTCTTCAGTTGTTACCAATCCTTCAGTACTTAACACAAGTACTGAAAGGAGGAAAGTACTGAAGATCACACCTTCAGTAGTTTCCACTTCAGCAGTTGATCAATCCAAGATGAAGAATAAGCCATGTGAAATATGTGGTAAATTCAATCATCTATCTGATGAATGCTGGTACAAAAAGGGTTCCAAACTCAACAGAGATAAGCTCATTAAAGAAGAGATAATTAAAATGAAAAATGAGTTTGAAACCAAGTTTGTACCACAGTCATCTCAAACTGATAAACCCAAGGCCTCACCAAAATCCAAAAAGAAGGATGGGGTTTATCAGAAAACAGCTGATAGTGTTCCTCATGATAAACATCAGACGAAGTCTGTGAATTTCAAGAAGGAGGAAATGGTGGGTCACAGGAACTCATCAAAAACAAGTACTGATGTGTCAAATGAGCTGAAGGCTTTAGCAACAAATCAGACACAACTTGTTATGATGGTTCAGCATTTGTTGGGGAGAGTTAACCAACTAGATGCACCTGTGATCACACCACTGAAAAGGAAATCCAAGCCCAAATCTAAGAATTCCATTTCAGCACCATCTCCACCTTCATCAGCTGTTAATCATGAGAAACAAGTTATGGTTAAATCTGTTGATGAAAAGACCCAAAACCAAAAAGGTTTGGGTCTCTAAAGCTAACTAGTTTCTTATGATAAATGCAGGGTTCTTCAGCATGCCAAAGAAGCATCTGGTATGTAGACAGTGGAGGATCTATGCATATGACTGGGAGCAGTTCTCTTCTTAATGACTACTCTCAAGGAAAGAGGGATTTGTCTCATTTGGAAATGATGCTAAGGGTTACATCATCGGGAAAGGATTTGTGTCAAATGGAGAAATCAGATTTGATGATGTTAACCATGTGGAGAATCTCAAGTATAATCTACTGAGTGTCAGTCAGATGTGTGATAAAGGGCATGTTGCACTTTTCACAAGCCAGAACTGCCGGATTCTGTCTTCCAAAGTTCTGAGGCTGATTGACAAGGTATTGGATGAACATACTCTCCTGAAGGCCAACAGGATAGGAAGAGTATATGCCTTGGATTGTCAAAGAAGATTGCGTTAAAAGGTCATCCTTGCCTGTTCTCCAAGGCCTCTCCTCAGGAATCTAAACTGTGGCATAGAAGGCTGGGTCATGTTAATCTCAAAAACATGAATCAGCTGATCCATAATAGTTTAGTGAGAGGTCTACCAATAAGTGACAACTACTGATGATCTCAGTCAACAAGTACTGATGAGCATTCGTATACTACTGTCACAAATAAGTACTGAAGTTCTTTTATCCTCAGTAGTTTTCATAACTACTGAAGACTAAATTACTTAAAAGTACTGAAGTACTCAACTGTTGAAAAGAACTGATGTGGTTACAACTACTGCTGTAGTTACAACTGCTGATGTCAGAATAACAGATAAGTACTGATGACCTATGAAACATCTGAAACTCAGACAAAGTCTGATGAAGTGTTGAGGTCAGAATGAAACAGCTGATGAGCTAAGAATTGACGACAACAGCTGATGAGAAAATTTTCTCTTCAGTTGTTTCTACAACAGCTGCTTCACTTCAAACAACTGAAGCCAAAACCATGTCTTCAGTAGTTTCACAACT
Source organism: Flaveria sonorensis (assembly GCA_025506505.1). Classification (NCBI taxonomy): domain Eukaryota; kingdom Viridiplantae; phylum Streptophyta; class Magnoliopsida; order Asterales; family Asteraceae; genus Flaveria; species Flaveria sonorensis. The sequence continues at coordinate 31,210,580 of CM046423.1, forward strand.
ACTGATGACTAACACCAAGTCTTCAGTTGTTACAACAACTGAAGCCAAAACCATGTCTTCAGTAGTTTCACAACTACTGATGACTAATACCAAGTCTTCAGTTGTTACTTCTGAAAGTTAAAACCAGGTCTTCAGTTGTTTTCAAACAACTGATGACAGCACCAACACTTTCAGTCGTTTTATATCAGCCTTTTCTTACCCTATAAATACCTAAACCTACTTTCAGACGTTTCATTAGCCGTTTTCCGTCCTTCACTCTCTCAACAATGGCGACCATGAAACTCAAACCCAGACACAACTGTGTTGCCTACCTCTCGAAATCGGCCTTCTGGAACAAATTTGATAACGCCATCGATCTTATGGTAGATTCCCAGTACCGAACCGCGTTTCTTCTGAATCCTACCATCTACCCCGATTCCCTAAGCCAGTTCTGGACCAACGTCTCTGTGCAAACTAGTGAGAATGATAGCCAAATCACTCTCCAGTCGTTGGTCAACCAGAAACAGGTGGTCATCACTCCAGCATCATTCGACAAACCCTAGATCTACATGATGCCACCTGTGTCACAGAATACCCGAAAGGCACAACCGATATGTCTTTCATCAACAACGGGTATGAAGGAGACTTAAGTGCTACCACCATTCTGAAGAAGCACTTCCATGATGCTGAACGCCTTATCTTCCACATGGTGAATGTCTGCCTTGCACCAAAAACCTCCTCATGGGATCAAATGTCTTCCCGATGGCAACAGGTATTATACTCTATCTTTGAACGACAAACTTTAAATTTTTCTGAGATAGTGTTTATGGAACTAAAGGATCTGGCCTTGAAACCTGTGGCAAACAGATGGATATTATATCCCAGGTTTCTCATGGCCATAATTTTAACACAGCTAAAATCAGACGGCCTTGTTGGCCTTGGAGTCCCTGCTCCGGCTGTATTGCCTGAAGTATACTCCAGGCACAACTCTGACCCTACAATGAAAGGGGCTGCCCGGCTGCTCAAACCCAAGCAGCGGGAACCCACAGCCTCCACTTCCAGATCCAAAGTCCCCACCAAACCCAAAACCAAAAAGCCCAAAAAGGCTACTCAGGGAGATGAGTCCCCTGAGGATGCCCCTGTAACACCAATACAGGTAACACTTACTGGTTCTAACCCCCCAGTAGTGTCAAAGACTCCACCAGCCCTAGCCGCTCAGGCATCCTCTCAACAGGATCCTGATGCAACCATAATTGGGGATACCACAATGCTGGAACCTATCTCAATTGAGAAGGTTACCATTGAAGAGCACCAGTCACCCCGGGTGCAATCTGCTTCAAACCTATCTCCAAATGCAACCGCCCCTCAAGCCCAACATTTATTGTTGCACAAGTGTTGAGTCAGCTGCATTCCTCTCCTCCTCCCCAGACACCAATTACAATGGGAGAACCTCAACAGCTGAGGAAGAGGACCAAAATGCTGCTGATAACCCACAGCACAGGGGTTATAATGTTCAATCTCCCCGTGTAGAGGAGGAGGTTAGAACATCTGGTGAGGCTGCCACTTCTACTGATTCAGCAAATGAACAGGATGAAGTTGGTAACATCTCTAAGACCTCACCAGAGGCAACTGCCGATGAAGGACTCAGTCCTGAGGCAGGAAGTCCCCAGAACCAAGAACAAGGGGCACATGCTACAACTGATCTACACTCAGGGCATGTACATCCTGATTCAATCAGGAGGTCAGATGATTCAGCAAAGACTGATGATGACCTGGGCTTTTTCTTTGATGTTTAGCCCATAACACAATCCTTGAGGCTGAGGTGAGCAGACTCAAAGAACTGCTTGCCAAAATGTCTCAGGATCAAAGTCCATCTGCCCCAATAAACCCACAGATGGCACCTTCATCTGAAGGTTTACCAAACACTCAGCCACTACACTCAACTGCGCCACCAGCCACTGTTTTTGGCACCACCTCTCAGGGACAGAACCCCTCTGAGCAGATGGTTGCTACCTTTCAAAATTCCTTATCTCTCATCACTCCCATCATCAATGAGATTGTGCATAAAGCCATTGATGAGAGGATTTCCTCAAATCTACAAACACTTGTTGATGATGCTGTGCAAAGGAAGCTTTCTGCCATTCACACCCCTGAACCCAATGCACCCAAAAAGGGGGAGTCTAAGGCAGTGAAAGAACGAAAAAGAAAGAGTGTGGAAAATGAGAAACAAGAGAAAGAAAAGGAAAAACAGCTGATCACATACAAAAGAAAGAAAAGTGCTGAAACTCAAAAGCCTGATGAAGAGAAATCATTGGAAGATCTGGTCAAAGAAGCTGATGAAGCTCACAGCAGATCAATGGACAGAATAATAGACCAACTCTTCAGACAGGGCTTTGATACAGCTACTTTAGACACTGAGATCAGAAGGCTGGAGATTGAAGAGATACAAGAAAAATGGGCCAGTTATAGTGTGATGGAAAGGGAGAGGTTGGAAATAATGATCAGGTTTACTGCAAAATACTTGGGAAGATCATTAATTGAGATTAAATCATGGACCAGAGACAGTATTCTGGCAATAACCACCAGAATCTGTACTTCTGAAGCATTCAACAAGGGGTTAATTATTGAAGCACTAGATGAAGCAGGTGCTGGGAAGAGAACTGATATGGCCAAGCTTTCCAAAGCCAAACTCACCATAAAAATGCTAGATCAGCCTTCCCAAACTCCCTCTCAAAAACAACCAACCCCACAACTCTCCAAATCAACTCAACCCTCAAAACCAACTCCCTTACCCCAAAAACCACCTCAAACCACATCCAGTGATGCACCCAGAAGGAGGAGAAGGGTGTTGAGGATGGTAGAAGATGAAGAAGAAGATGATGAAGAAGATAGTCTGCCAATCTCTGCTGTTCTGAAATTACCTGAGCCCAGAAGTCAACAAATGATCACACCAGACTTTCAGAGGCAAATGGTGAAAGTTAAGATTGAAGAAGAAGAACAGCAGAAACAGCACGATGAGCAACTTTTGAAGATGATTGACAAAGAGTTTCCTCAGTCATCATCTATACAAGCGATGAAGAAACATGCTCAAAGGCTGTATGCTCTCAGGTATACCTTTCAATATCAAAAGGAGAGAGTAAGGATTTGGCCAGACCCCAGGGTTAGTTCTAGAATTCATAAGAAATCCATACCAAGTAGATACAATGGCCAAGTGAGAAAGACCATAGATGCTGCTATTATGTTGGCCATTGTAGTCTCACCCTGGGAAATACTTGAAGACTTCAAGAGAGCCTACAAGTCAAAGATGACCCCTCAAACTCTAATGGAGAACAAAATGGTCAAGAAGGGGTTGTTATACAAGAGGCTTGAAGAGATCAAGAAAAATGAACTCCAGTTGTTATTAGAAGGGACTCACCCAGATGAATTTGCTTACAGAGAGATAACAACTGTTGAGTTGAAAAATGGAAAGACGATAAAGTACTTATCAGAGTACTATGGCCCAGAGTTCTTCTTCGAAGGAGAAGCAGAAGAACTCACTAAGGAGGAACAAGTTGTTCTCCTTGAGGCCTACGTCAGAGAGTCTTATAGACTCATCAATGGGAAGTAGGTTTCATGGTTGGGATAACGGCTCTGTGTCCAGTTCCCCAAGACAGAGTTCCCTTCCATCCTTTGACATTCACATCTACTGAAACCTGTTCCCTGGCCTGTGCTTATCCTATATCTCTAAAGCTGATCAAGAGAGTATTTCTGCCAAGAATAAGTGGGACCTCAATAAGCTTAAAGGTTTTGGCTGCATTGGTTCAGGGGGAGTTTGTTGGACCAAAAGAACCAATGAGCCTGATCAGAAAAACCTTTAAGTCCCACGGACATTACAACAACTGAAGTAGTCTGCAACAGCTGAAGACATCAGCTGATAACAAGGTCTGAAGACAAAGTCTGAAGTGAAAGAGCTGAAGACAAAGTCTGAAGTGAAAGAGCTGAAGACAAAGTCTGAAGTGAAAGAGCTGAAGACAAAGTCTGAAGACAAGAGCTGAAGACAAAGTCTGAAGTGAAAGAGCTGAAGACAAAGTCTGAAGACCAAGTTTCAGATGATTGTCACAACAGCTGAAGAAGACCTCTTCAGTAGTTGTGATGGTTTCCTTTCAGTAGTTGTATTTCCTTTTCTGTACTTGTAGTTTCAGTAGTTTTATGTTTCTTCGTGTACTTAGAATACTAGAGATGTTCTCAGTTGTTGTGAACATTCTCAGTAGTTTGCTTACTTTCAGTAGTTTGTAATAATTCTGTTAGACGTCACTATCAAGTGACATCAGCAGACGTCACATTCCTTTATATAAGGAATGCTGACCTAATTGTAATCGGTGCAGCTTAGGAAAACCTAGCAGCCACCATACCGAAGCATGTGTGCATGAATGTTATTATCCCAATGCAGAAAACCCTATTTCTATATAACCGTGTACTGTTCCATTGAATATTTATTGTGTTCTTGCTATATTTGCTTAATTCTTGCTCTAATTCCGCTGTGATTAAACTCTAATTGATCAAACTTAGATCACTGATCCTAACAATTTATCATTTTCAACAACCAAATCATGCATTTTTGAACATTAATTCTTATATTTGGGTTTTTGTTCTTCATTGTGTTCTTTATGAGTTCATCACCTAAATCCAAGTTTAGGTGATGATTATGTGAAATTGATTGTTGTTTTAGCTTAGAATCACTTATCTATAGCTGTTATAACATTTGGTTTTATCAAATTCCATCAGAAACCCAAGAATCAAATGTTTGTTCATTCAAGAACATGAAGTTTGACTTTTTCAAAGTCAAACTGCTTTGAAATCTCAAAATCAGCCAAATCCATGATTAAATCCATATTTTGATTCATTTGTTCATCATACAATCATTCACAATCATTCAATAGTCATTCAAACATCAATTTGTGTATTTGCAAGTGAATTCCATTCATAATCGAAGTTTACAAAGAATACACAAATTACACTTGTATTTGATTTTTGACTAAGTGTTCTAATTACATAGCTGATGTTCTTATCCCACAGCTGACAATCTTCATCATATTTGCAACCAAGTGTCCACAGCTGATGTGTTACATCCACAGCTGATACACAAGGTTCATAGCTGACGAATATCCATTTTTTAAGTGTTCACAACTGATGAACAAACACATCCAGAGCTGTTGTGTTAACACCCACAATGGACGTGCAAGTAACACACAGCGAACATACACAACTGTCCGCAATATCCACAGCAGAAGTTCAACTTCACAGTGGACAAGTTGAATATGTTGTAAACAAAACAGGTCCAAAGCGGACACACTAAGCTACATCTGTCCGCAGCGGACTTGAATCAAAGGTCCACGCGAACATTGAACAAACAAAAGTTCCACAACGGACGTTGAACAAAAAGTTCCACAACGGACGTTGAACAAAAAGATTAATCTTAGTCTAGCTTAACTAAATTGTAATTGAACCGAGTTAACTCTTTAATTAGGCCGATCTAATTAAATTGAGTTTCAATGTTCTTTGGATTCAATTAAAGTTTATATTTGATTTTGTTTTAAAAAAAAAAAATTTTCAAATCATTTTTGTTTTTAAACAAAATAGAAAATTTAACATCATTCACTAACACTCGTGTTTCATGAAACCAAGCTATCTTTCTTGCTATAGGTAGAAAGAGGTTCTAGGAATTCAAACAGAGCAAACCAAGCTGCAACCAAGCAAACAACAGTAGCAAATCAAACAAAAGCTGCAACCAAACAAACAACAGCGGCATATCAAACAATAACAACAGTTCATTGTTTGACAAGACAAACATTCAGTTGTACATCAGTCATATTGAGAAAGAACTGATACACTTACATTTATGTGATCTTGTGAACTCAAAAACTACATTGTCTAATGATTTAGTAAAATGCAGGTAAGAGATGGAACAATCTCAAAGAAATGATCAAGCACAAATCAAGACATTGAATCAACAAAACATCAGTTTAGCTCAAGAGATGAACCAGTTGCAAGACAAAATGGTTCAACAACAAATCAAACTTGAAGAGTTAACCGCTGAGCTTGCAATAGCCATAAACATCAACAACACAAACATTCCTCCATTGTCTGAAATTCCTGAAGACAAAAAGATCAATCTATGCTCATCAGCATGCATAAATGAAGTACAGGCATATCGAAAATATTGCAACAATATATCATACATGATAAAGGAGGAAAGAGCTTCACATGCAGAGGAATTACAAACTTCTGCAAATCAAATCAGTTCACTAGAGAAAGAAGTTGATAAATTGCTTAATGAAAATCACAAGCCGAATGCTTAAGCAACTGAACTCTCTGTGAAGTTAACAAACACAAAGGCTGAAGTTGAAGCCAAAATATCAGAAGTAAGTACAACCAAAACAATCAATAACTTGCAACATTACATTAAGTGTCTAAATCAAGCAATCAATACAGAAAAGGCTACAAATGCAGAATTGAAGATACAACATAAAGCCTTTGAAGATAAAATCAATTCTCTACTGAAGGATGTAGACAAACTCCTTGGAGAAAGTTTAGTCTTCAAGCTCAAGTTACAAGACTCACTGAGTCTCTAACAAAGACAAAAGCAGATCATGCATCAACAGAAGTTGAACTTGATAATTTAAAGATGATTGCTAGCAAGTTGGAAGAACTGCTTGACGCACAAAGAGATCGGAAGAAGAGTGATGGAATTACATACCGTGTTGTTCCTCCTCCTTACAATGATAACTACACAGAAATGCCAACTTCAATGACAAGTCTAGTCAAAGAAGATTCAAATATGCATGATCATCCTCCAACAGACAAACAATCCACTATCACTCAAATCACTTCTCCGTAAACAACATCAAAGCTATACCTAAAACCTGAATCACCACAGAATGAAACCTTTCATTCTTGTGATGGTTAAGATGGAGATCCTGCAAGTGATGATAGTGATGAATAAACCAACCAACCAAACAAAGCAACATTGACATGTATTAATCATGTCATTGAAGAAATCAATCCAAAACAAACACAACCACAGAAATCCAAAGCAGCAAAGTCTGACTATAAACAAAAGGCTATGGTTCTCTATGAGAAATTCAAACCAGCTGGATTTCTTGAACTAGAATTAACAAAGGCTGAACTGAAGGCAAAGATTAAGATGGAGTTAAAGAACAAGCAGAAGCCTGAGGTACAAAAAATCAAAGAACAGGTTAAGAGAAAGAAAACCAAATCTAAAAGAAAGAAGAAAAGTCAGACAAAGTCTTCTACACCTGATCCAAACCAACCATCAACCTCAAAAGCTACATTAGAAACTCAAAAACAACAACCGATTCTTTACGAGACATGCAATTCAGATCCACACAACATGTCTGAGTGTAAAAACACTGAGAGTGATACATATATATGTCCTCACAAGATAAAACAACAAAAACCACCAAGATAACGGCTGTGAAGTTCCAATCAAATCCAACTTCATCATTCAAGCCTAAGGGAAGAAGATCCAGACCTACTCCTTACTGCTTAAATTGTGACGGAGAATCATACCACTTCAGAGTGTTCATACGACAACTCTCTAACATCACAACATAGAAGAGGTCAAAGATCTTATCATCCATCAGAGTCGTACTCACTGAGATCAGAGCATGAGTACTACAACAGATGTCATAGCTACTCTTCTCCTCGATCACATCGGCATGGGTATGATTTTAAACATTATGATATTCTTGATTATTGGGCACCAAGACATTATCCTAGGTCATACACACAACATAAGTATGACAGATATAGGAATAATACTTGGCATAATGGCTATCATAGAAGATCACATCCATCAAATTATTATAATCATGATTATAATTCTTATGATGAATATGATCACATGCCCAGAAAAAACAAACATGATCAAGGACAAAGATCCTTTGCTACACCTCCACAAAACATTCAAAAGAAAAATAGATTTTCTAAACCAACCAAAAGATTTTCAAAAGCCAAACAAACTCTTTATGTTAAACAAGCTAAAGTTGAGTCAGTTGGTTTACAATCAAAAAAATATTGGAGAAAGAAAACAATTTCAGGAGGTGAATCTGATACATCATCAGATAAAGCAAAATCATACACATACCAGCAAGTCACATACAAAGATGCTAATGGACAGCTCAGGACAGTAATGGCCTGGGTTGAAATATCTAACTAATTTGCTTGTATGATAGGGACAGTTATGGAGGCCTGCCAACCAAGAAAAGTTAGCACTGGCTGATCCCTTCCCATGACAAAAACATTCTTCCTGCTCATGACGTTTATGATGCAACTAAGCCAAATAGAGCAGAAATTAACCATGATTCAATGTAGGACATCAATCATTCACTAAAACTAAGATGGCAATGCAAGAAACAACCGATGTTTTATTCCATCTACTTAGTCTGATTACATTGCTACATGGACCAACTGTTGATGATCTCTATTGATTTGATAACACATATGCCATTTCTTTATTTTCTCAGAACCAAAAATCCTAAAAATCAGAAAATCAAGAAAAGTCCAAAAATATTACTATTATGCAAATATTTTTGAATCTTCCTGCTTTTACATGAAAAATAATAGTACACTAATCTACTATCTTCTGCATTTATTTTTTAAAATCAATAAAGACTGAGAAGGCTTTGTTTGATATGTCAGTAGGCTCAGCTTGGATTCAAGATAAGCATATTTGTGATGAACTAAATCAATATGCATTGTGGACCAAAACCATCTTAAGGTATTGGTAAGCAATGACTTTTTCAAGCGTTTGCGTGTGTGGTTACCTAAACACACCATGTGTAGGAACCTCTGAAGTTAAGAGGCTGATGCAACCAAAAGATACCAAAACAACCAAGTCTTCCAACATGCACTTCGGAACAAAGGTGAACCAGCTTCGGAAGTTTTACACACTCAAGAAAAATGTTAAGTGTAAAATCTTCTGAAGCCAAAGTTCAGAAGAAACTGCTACGGAAGCTTTACACTTAACTTAGAAAATACTCTAAGTGTAAAGTCTTCCGAAGCCAAAGACTCAACTCTTCCGAAGGTAAAAGATGAAGTCTTCCGAAGCTGTTCAAAGACAAGACTGATTTTCTTCTGGAAAGAGAGAAAAGATCCCTTTTTCATCAACTTTATTATAAAGCAACCTACTTTTCGCTGCATGCTCTGGTAGTTCACCTGCTATCACTAGTTGGTGAAACTTCCATACTTTATGATAAAGTAGATAAGGTCTTCGCCTACAAGTTTCTGTTTTTGTTCCTTCTTGGATTTTTGTAATAGGAAAGTTAGTTAGCTATGGCTTGTCATAGTCACTAGTCAAAAGGAAATCTGCCTTTTGACTTTAGGCTGATCTTGTTGTCTAGATTAGTCACTTCCAACTGTCTTTTTGCATATTGACGGTTGTAGGATGTAGTATAAGTAGTCTCCGGTTCTTGTATTCAACATATACTTGTACAACACTTGTAATAGAACTAGAGAAGCAATATACAACTTCCTTGAAAATTTTTTTTGTGTTCTTGCTCTTGCTTTTACTTGTGTTTGTCTTGTATCTTCAGTAAAAGTTCACAGTTCCCTATTTGAATTGTTAAGTGATCTTAAGATCCTCCTAAGTGTGTTAACTAAGTGCAAGCTTAAGTACCCTTTAACGGTCCTGCATTTGTTATCAGAGCATTCCAGGCTTTTGATTGTAAGATGTCACCATCTTTAAATCCTCTTAGTTACACACATCACTTAACTTTTCAAATGGCAGGTATCTCCTAAGCTGATATGGAAACTAGAACTATGACAAAGTCCCCACTGATCACTCTTGAGGATTTTGACACTTGGTGTCAAAGAATGGAAGGCTTTATCAAGTCTCAAAATTCCAGGATGTGGGAGTCTGTTGTCAATGGACTTCATGTACCATGCACCTCTTCAGCTGCTGCTGGTGGTGGCATGATACCAAAGGAGAGGGCTGATTTTTCTGATGAAGACTGGAAAAGAATTGACATTTATCAGAAAGCCATGACAACCCTCCAAACTGCTCTTCCAAACTCCATCTATAGAGGTTTCAAGAAGTGCAAGACCGCTAAACAGCTATGGGATGCACTGAAACTGATGTATGAGGGTTCAAATGAAGCCAAGGAGAACAAGAAGGATCTCTTGAAGTAGCAGTTTGAAAAGGGATAGCAGAGAACCACAACATCATCTCATCTGCTACCTTAAAACCTCATAAAAGGGTCCTTTCATCACCTTCCCAGAGACACCCAAAGAGAGCTACATCCAAGGAAGTCCCTTCCAAGAGACAAGTTCTTCTCAAGCTTTTGTCTCCACTGATGAAAGTACATGCAACTTTCTTTTCACTCTTGAAGACCTGGACTATATCCATCCAGATGATTTGGAGTACATGGAGATAGTCCAACAAATGGCTCTTCTCACTCACAGAGCACAGAAGTTCTATAAGAGGACTGGGAAAAGGTTTCCTAGCAATGTTGCCAGTGGCAAGTTTGGACTGGACAAAAGCAAAGTCAAGTGTTACAACTGTAACTAGATGGGACACTTTGCTAGAGAATGCAAGGCACCTAAGTCAAATGATGGCCAAGCTTCATCCAGGCCAAACTACACTGAAGGAGGGAACCAGAATGAGAAGCCAAGACAACAAGCTGTAGTTGCTGTTGAAGAAGGAGGCTTTGACTGGAGCTTTCAAGCTGAAGATGCATCTCCGAACCAAGCACTCATGGCTGATCATGATGAAGCCAAGGTACTTGAACATCTTTGCTCTCCTGAATGTATTGCTAAAGTAAATAGATACAGGTCCTACAACTTGGAAATAAGATCTGATATTGAGTCTTTAAATATTATAAAAGCTGATTTTAAAAGAGCTGAAAATGACTATAAACTTAAGATAGAAGATCTAGAGAAAACAGTTTCAACTCTTAAACATGAGCAAACAAACTACAGGACTCAAATTAAGGATCTCATTACCAAGTTGACTGAATGCCAGGCTGAGCTTATGATCAGCAAAGCCAGGGCAGAAAAAATGTGTTTTTGAAGAAGATACCTTCAAGAACATGATATCCTCATCTTTGCTTACAAAAATGTGTTATCAGAATAAGCAGGGACTGGGATCTAGTGAGATAGCTCCTCCACACACTCTACTATCAGTCAGATCTCCTAGGTGTGTAACTGGTCAAGATGAGCTGCCATCCATAGACCCCAGTGATGAAGTGGATGAAGAGGAGAAGGTGAGGGATGACTCTGAGATGAGTGAAGAGAGTCAATCCAAAAAGGGTCACCATGCTCCTAAGGAGGAAAAAGAAGCTTGTTTGAGCAAAACCAAGAGAAAGAACTTGATCAGAAGAGCAAAGAGAAGATCCAGAAAAGCTCAAGTGATCAAGACCACCTTTGATCCCAAACAGAAACAAGTATTTATCTCTGTAGGGTTCAAGGTGATGAAGCTGAAGATCCTGTCAAGAATTCTAGTACCAAGAGTTCTACTTCAGCTTTAACTCACTCCAACAATAACAAGAAGACTGATCAGCTGTGTATCACTGCTGCATAACCTGAACCATCCATTTCAAAGAGCAAGCTTCACCCTAAGAAGCCTGCTGCATCATCTGAAAAGGTGGAGAAAGAAGAGGAAAGTGTTCAAGCTCAGTCTTCTTTGGGAAAGAAGACTATCAGAAGGAAAGAATTGGATTGTCAAGCCCAATCTTCCAAAGGTGGTGTGGAAGATGAAGGAAGACCTTGAGACTGAAAGCTCCTCTTCAGCAATAGCAAATGATCCTCAAAGCCTGAACATAGGATCACTTACTCTTTCATTGCCTTCATCTGAAATTTATAAGCCCAAGACCAATAAGGCTTGGGTTTTCAAATGTAACTAAATCATCTCTTTTATGCAGGGACAGCCAAATGCAAACAGAAATGTGTGGATCATTAATAGTGGCTGCTCCAGACACATGACAGGCAATGAGTCCCTACTTCAAAACTTTGAAAGAATTGATGGAGGACCAGTTGCTTTTGGAGGAGATACAGGAGGTTACCATCACTGGGAGGGGCAAGGTTACAAATGGTAAACTCAGCATTGAGAAGGTAAACTTTGTCAGGGAGCTTGGATACAATCTTCTAAGTGTGTCCCAATTTTATGACCAAAAACATCACATGCTCTTTACTGAGCATGAGTGCATTGTTCTCAAGCCTAGGGTTGACATTCCTCAAGAGCATATTCTGCTCAGAGCCCCCAGGAAAGGGAACATGTACAAGATGGACTTGCAGGAAACATCTCCCTCTGGAGAGATTTCTTGCTTTCTATCTAAAGCAAATAGTGATGAGTCTTTCCTTTGGCATAAAAGAATGTGCCATGTAAACTTTAAGAACATGAATAAACTGATTGAGAATGATTTAGTAACTGGAATGCCAAAGAAAGAGTTTACAAGTGATGACCACTGTGTTGCATGCCTGAAGGGGAAGCAACACAAAGTGTCTGACAAGCCAAAGGAAATGAACTCTATCACTACTCCCCTATACTTGTTACATATGGATCTATTTGGCCCCACTAGTGTAATGAGTTTAGGAAGGACCTCATACTGTTTGGTGATCACAGATGACTTCACAAGATTCACTTGGGTGTTTTTCCTTAGAACTAAGGATGAAACTCCTGAAATCTTAAAGAATTTCATTTTGAAAATTGAGAATCAATCTGATCACAAGGTCAAAATCATAAGATGTGATCAAGGAACCGAATTCAAAAACCAAATCCTTGATACATTTTGTGATGAAAAGGGTATTTCAAGACAATACAGTGCTCCCAGGACTCCTCAGCAAAATGGTGTTGCAGAGAGGAGAAACATGACACTTATTGAAGCTGCAAGAACCATGTTGTCTGTCTCTAAGCTGCCCATCACCTTCTGGGCAGAGGCTGTCAACACAGCCAGCTATGTGCAAAACAGAGTTTTTGTAGTTAAGACACATGGTAAGACTCCTTATGAACTATGGCACAAAACAGGTTTAGTAGTTTTTCATGGATCCTTGAATACCAAAGATCATTAAATACCAAGATTTGCCAGTTTGCTGAGAAATCAGATGATGGACACTTTGTTAGGTACTCTTCTCAAGCTAAGGCTTATAGAGTATACAATCTCAGAACTAGAATCATTGAGGAGTCAGCCAATATGACTTTCAATGAACACAAACCCTGTGGAAAAGGTACTGGTCCGGATTGCTGTTTGATCTTGAATTAGTTACCAACTGTTTTAACAAATCTTGTGAGAATGTGTTCAGGATCTACAGATAACAGGTCAACAGAAGATCCTGATCCAAGATTTGAGCTGAGAAGACCAAACAAGAAGACTACTTCAGCTCCAGTGGTGACTAACCCTGCAATTGAAGCTCCTATCAGCACTAGCATGATAAATACTGCTGATTCAAATGAATTACCTTCAAATTCCAGCTCAAAGGCTCAGAATTTAGGAGAAGGAACTTCAAATGTAGGAGAAGGAACTGAGGTGGTGACAGTGACTAAGAATTTCTTGTTGCTGATAACCATTCCATTAAAGACAACATGAATGATGTCACACACTCATTGGATCAAGTCTCTCTTGATAAGTGTACTGATGTGGTGGGAGACACCTCATTGGCAGATCAAAATTTCTCAAATTTAGATCTGTCAAACCAACTTGTTGTGATCCCTCAACTTCGGAATCCACAAGTCACATCCCACCACAAACATCATGGAAATGTTGACTCAGGGGTAAGTAAGAACAAAGGACAAGCTCATGACAGCCATGTTTGTCTACATTCTTGTTTCTTATCCCAGATAGAGCCGAAGAAGGTTGATGAGGATTTGAAGGATGGAAGCTGGATTGAAGCTATACAAGATGAGCTGCTTCAAATTAGAAGACAGAAGGTATGCAACTTATGCCTTCTTCCTCAAGGGAAGTCTGTCATAGGAACCAAATAGGTATTCGGGAACAAGAAAGATGATAGAGGGATCATCATCAAGAACAAGGCTAGACTGGTTGTCCAAGGATACACTCAAGAAGAAGGAATTGATTACACTGATGTCTTTGCTCCAGTTGCAAGACTTGAAGTTGTAAGAATATTTATGGCTTATGCTGCATCCAAAGATTTCAAGGTCTACCAGCTTGATGTGAAGTGTGCTTTTCTCTATGGGGTGATTGATGAAGAAGTTTATATTAAACAACCACCTGGCTTTGTAGACCCAGATCATCCTATTATGTCTACAAGCTTGATAAAGCCCTTTATGGACTGCATCAAGCTCCAAGAAAGTGGTATGAGACACTATCAGCATACCTCTGTCAACATGGATACAAGAGGTACTATTGATGGGACTCTTTCATCAAAGAAACAGAAATGACACATTGCTAGTTCAGATATATGTGGATGACATCATCTTTGGTTCAACTAATCCAAAGCTCTATAAGACTTTAAGATGCTGATGAAGAATAGATTTGAAATGAGTGCCATTGGGTAACTCAATTTCTTTCTAGGAATTCAAGAGAAGCAGGTTGAAGATGGCATCTTCATTAGTCAGTCAAAGTATGTACAGGACATACTTACAAGATTCAAGATGATTGACTGTAAGGTTGCAAAGACACCCATAGCCAGAAACCCTCCCTTGGTCATGATCTTGAGGGGGAGTGTGTTGATGAACATCTCTACAGGGCTATGATTGGGTCACTTATGTATCTTACTGCTAGCAGGCCTGATATCATGTTTACCACATGCATATGTGCAAGATATCAAGCCAACCCCAAGATGTCACACCTAATCACTGTCAAAAGGATCCTTAGATATCTCAAAGGTGCTCCAAATCTAGGCCTTTGGTATCCAAAGAATTCAGACTTCAATCTATATGCTTATACAGATAGTGATTATGGTGGCTGCAACATGACTGCAAAGTCCACATCTGGGGGGTGTCAGTTCCTGGGTGGAAGGATAGTCTCTTGGCAATGCAAGAAGCAATCCTGTGTGTCTGCGTCAACTGCTGAAGCTGAATACATCACTGCTGCCAGCTGCTGTGCTCAAGTGCTTTGGATTCAGAATCAGATGCTAGACTATGGGTTCAATTTCAAAGAGACTCCCATCCACATAGACAACAACAGTGCCATCTCTATTACAGAGAATCTTATGCAGCACTCAAGGACCAAACACATCAATATCAAGTATCATCTGATTAGAGATAATTTTGAAAAGGGGTTGATAAAACTAATCAAAGTTAACACAAATGAACAATATGCTGATCTGTTCACAAAAGAGTTTGATGAACAGAGATTTAAATATCTTGTATCAGCTATTGGGATGATTAACTTTGAATAGATTTTTCTTAATAACTTAATCAATATTATTTCTTAAAAACTATGTGTCCTTGGTTGTCTATTAGATCACTTTATAAGCCCAGTTCTCTTTGGAAGAAAAACAAACTTTTAAAAATATATCTCTTAGAATGATGAAAATTTACCTTCGAAAGAAGCAAAAATTGCCTTCGGAAGAAAATTTACGTCATAAATCGTTTAAACAGCTTATCTGAGATTTACCTTCGGAAGAAATTCTTGAAGTATCTTCCGAAGATAAAAATTTAGTATAAATACTTAAATGCATTTTAGGAACAAATTTCTTCCGAAAGCAATTTAGTCTCGGAAGACTCATTTATTTCTTCCAAAGCCAAAATTTTCAAAACTCTTTGAAATATCTTCCGAAGCAAAATTGCTTTCGAAAGCTTTGATTGCAAAGCTTCCGAAACCAAAATTGCCTTCGAAAGCTTTTACTACTTCCAAGAAAACTAACTTTTTGGGCGCCTTTTTCAGAAGTAGGACCCACTTGCGGATTTCAAAGTTTATCTTTTTGTCATAACTTTGTCTCAAATCTAGAGTATATCTTTCCAAACGGTTCTATTTCATCTCACTTCTCTCATTGGTCCTTAACCTAAAATTACCCCCAAATTTCATCTTCTTCTTCTTTCCTCACTACAAAGCTTCTTCAAATGGCCAATCTTGATCATCGTAATGACCCTGATTTCACCATGCACCTACACAGGCAACACAATCAAGTTGCTCTGTTAAACTCTGAGAAGGATCCAAGCTTCTCAGACGTGTGTAGGTATCTTTCTTTGTCTTACTACTTCACCTCCCTTACAATCGATCCTCCTCTCTATAAGGATCAGTTGCTTGAGTTCTGGCGGACCTGTAAAGAGGTCACCATGGACGAGGAGAAGGCACTGTATGCCACAGTGCAGGGGAGGATGGTTTTCATCACTCCAGCCATTATAAACACCCATTTGCAGCTGGATGATGAAACAGGTGAGCCGTGCTTTCCAAAAGCTGCTGTTAACCAATCCTTTACGCAGATGGGCTACGAAGGTGACTTTTCAGTCAAGTTCTTCAGGAAGGGGAAGGTCTCATTCCAATGGAAATACCTCCTCCATGTCGTCATACATAGCTTATCCAACAAACATGGAGGATGGGACCAGATTCCAGAAGACCTCTCCTTCATTATCCATGGGATGGTTCAAGGGGTCAAATTTAGGTACTCTCAATTTGTTTTTACAAATTTACTAGTGAATTTGGATTCCTTAGAATATTACATGTTCCCCCGGTATGTTCAACACATTCTCAACTCTGAATTGGGACCACAGTTGAGGGGAACAGGTAATGTTCATAAACTTGCACATATGAGGCTCGATATTTTGAAGATATTAAAAAAGCCAACTGTTGGGTTCTAGGGGTAGAAACAGCCCTTGTCCTGAAAATGTTTGAGCTCATTACTCAGGGTGACATCCTAGCAGCACCATCTAGTGATGAACCAACACCCTCCACCTCTCAACCACCATCAAGGCCAACAAATACCCTCACCTACACTAGAAAATCCAAACAAACCCTTGCACTTGCTATTGAGCATGTGCAGGCCCCATATCACAACCCATACAGGAGGAAGTGGAAGCTCGAGCTCCCACTTCCCCTGAGGAGCAAACCACTCCCATCTTTCAAACATCAGTGCTGAGGTTCCTCATGCTCAGCCTAATGAGCTCACAAATCTAGCCTCTTGATCTCAACCGATCAACCTTTAGGGGAAAGCTATCATCCCCAGCCTCTTGATCTCACCGCCCCATACCCAGCCTTGACTTCTACTCTGATGAAGATTTGGGTTTCAGTGAGTATCATGACTCTCCCCTCTCTACCCACACTCAAAGGGAGATGAGTACTCCTGCTTCACCCCTGTCTAGCCCACATTAGACACCCCAAACTGAGGTGGATCTTCCTGTGATTGTCCAGGAGACCCATGTGGAAGAGGCTCTCACTGTTGCCAGTGATTACAGCTTTAAGACCTCAACCATGACAACCCAGCCTCTTGACACTATCATTAGGGGAAATCCAGTAGCCAAGGCTGGTGGTGAAGGAGCAGACCTCGTGTCACACCCCGAAAATCGTAGCGGCTGGTGGTGAAGGAGCAGACCTCGTGTCACACCCCGAAAATCGTAGCGGAAAGTCACGTGACGTGGTGATAACGGAAGTTGGAATTATTCTAACGGTCATAGTCAAACGTTAACATTTAATAAGTTGACTACATTTATATAGTAAGAAATTCAAACCTAATTACAATGTTATGTTTAGTGTACAAAACGACAAGTTTGTTATTAAAAATATTAAACAGTAGTCAACATAAAAACGTTTGGCCTTCCAAAGACAAATTTCCATCATTTCCAACCGAGCATACCTACAACCCTGAAAAGCATGAAAAAAATACTAGTCAACAAAAAGTTGGTGAGCATTCGGGTTTTTCATAATTTGCAATATTCGGTTTTCCAAGAAAAGTCATATGATGTAGCGAGGTATAATATACTCAACATAGACTAGCTAGGTACTATGATTAATTCAGTTCATAAGTCCATAATCAAGCCAAGAAACACGTCGTTTCCCCACAACTATCCAGACATATAAATTCCCTCGCTACAACCTGACCAGCGCGACTGGTCGTGAAAGTGGGCCCTTCTAACCCGATAGATCTACCAATATAGTCTGCGGCCTCCCAGAGGTTAATGATTATGGGGGGATTTAGACTCCAATAGTATTCACCGATACTATTGCCTCAACTTATACCGTCATAACATATATTATTCTCGTTTTACCCATCATATATGAAAAATGATTAAACATACATGCTTTTCCCCAAAATAGTTTAAATAGAACAATATTTAAAATGGGGCTGAAGAACTCACCTTTGTATGAGATCAGTCTCAGATTTATGCGTCTTGCACCGATCTTATCAAGATCCTAAACGTGAAAGACTTACTTTTAATAATCGAAAAGCTTGTTTGCAAGAATGCTGTTCACCCAACTTATCTGACCCTTTTTAACCATAAAAATGCTTTTTAAAAATGTTAGCAAGAGTTTCTTAAGAAATCTTTTTATTTCATCCAAAATCCTTATCATCCAAGGGTTCTTATAATGATATTATTGTCCAATCATCTAAAAGTCCTATCTATAACCCTTATGACCATAATAACAATTCTTTCACCTACACATTCATACATAGCCATATACATACATCTAAATACATTCTCATAATCCAAAATCATACAAATAGTAAGATTTATCAAACTAAAACTACAACAACATCCATTTTCAGATTATAAACCAAATCAAAACCCATTTTTCATCAAAATGTCAGCTTTCCAAAAACAACTAAGCGGGTGAACAATGTTTCATCAAGATTTCCATCTTGATCATCAATGCATGAATAGATATAGACAAATTAACCCAAACAAGTATACCTCAAGCCTAAATCAACGGTTTCTAGTGTTAGCTCACAAATCTTCAAGACTAGGTTTCACTTTCAAGCTCTTTAACGAAGAAGTAACTGAAATCCTCATGATCTTGACTCGAGTGGAAGAAGATGAAGTTTTCTTTAAGTGGTGGTGGTATAACTTCGAAGAAGGGGGTATCGGTGGTGATACCCGCGGTGGCTGAAGGGGTGGGGTTGGGTGTTCGAGATGGTGGGGTGATGGGTGCGGGTAGTGGGGGTGGTTTCGATGGTGAATGGTGGCTGGTGGTTGCTAGCGATTGCGATTATGGTGGTCTCGATGATGGAGGAGGGGGCGGCGGATGGTGCAGTGGCGGTTAGTGGCTGTAGTTGTTGATGTCGGATGGTGGTGTAGCGGCGGTTGGTGGCTGTGGTTTTCACCGGTGGCGGAAGGAGGTGGTGGATGGTGATTCTCGGGTGGAAGATGAGGATGGCGGTGGATGGTGGTTCGGTTGGGGAGGGGGTGCGGATGGGGGAAGATGGAGAGAAAGAAGGTGAAAGGTTTGTGTGTGTGTAGAATGTGTGAAGAGTGTGTGTGTGGGTTATAATGCAAGGGTTAAGTATAAATGTATATGAGTCTAGAGTTTAGGTATTGAGTTGTCTTCCATGCACAACTCCACATATAACATCATCATAAATTTTATTTTATTATTATAATTATTAATTAGTATAAGTCTTAGTCTCAAACGGTTAACCGACAATGAGGTTCGCATGAAACATTGGTCAAAGTTTCAGATAGTCAAACGTGTCAGAAGATAATAAATAAATATTATTATTATCAGACAGAATTGAGCTGGCGTTGACCTGATTTTGACTAGTTGTCACACCTCGGTTCACCTCCTTCATCCCCCAATGATTCTTCAACTAAAGATGAGGGGAGTCTGAAACTCAGGGTGCACCAACTCGAAGGCATTTGCACCCAACTGGTTTCACAGATAGCTCACCTTTAATCACAGGTGACTATCTTGCAAAGGAGGGTCCATTACCAGAAACTTGAGATCACCGATCTCAAGGGCCAGTTGGCTGAGAGACCCATAGGACAAACTCATCCAGGTCCACAAGAACCTATGGATGTTATGGATCACTTCCCCAGCTGACCTATACATGAGGGTGATGCTACCAAAAAGGGGGAGGAAGTTCTGATAGCCACAGAACCTAGGAGTTCTTCCTCAAGTATGGACATACAGGACTCACCATCCTATCTTGAAGTTGTCCATTCTCAGCAACCTACTCTAGACAGTGATCTAGAATTGCTTATTCAACAACAGTTTGAGGAGGGAGTACCAAGAGCAATGTCTGCCCCATCTGAGAACCCAATCTGGGGTTGGGGATATGACAGTGATAGGAAAGCTCTTGTGATCTCTAGAGCTCAGGGTCAATAAGAAATTCTCAACATTTCCACCTTGAGTTTCTATAAGAGTATAAACTTGGTAGATGTGGCACTTGTCAACCCAAGCAATAACAGACAAGCTGTCAGATTAGCCAATCAAATTCAAGACTGGGTGCTGGCAGAATTCAAAAGGAGAACCGCATCATATAGACAGAGGCTAGCAGTTGAAGCCTTTGATCAACTGGATGTTGAGGTAGACCCCAAGATTAGCTTCGAAGGGAAAGCCTTGACTGAAGGCCTAAAGGCTGAGACTGTGAACCTTGAGACAAGATCTCCTCCAGCACCCGATACCCTCAGTGAGGCACCAGCTGGTGATAGTGCTTCAAAACCTCTCTCTGGCCAGAGCTTGACTGCTAAATCAAGCAATGAAGGCCAAAGCTCTCCTCAAACTGAGTCATCAAGATCTGTATTTGACAAAGGCAAAAGGAAGATGACTCCTGAAGAGATTGAAGAAGAAAAGAGAGAGAGGAAGAGGAAGCTAAGGGGAGAGAGTTCAAGTGGTTCCCTAGGATTCATGCAAGCTGCAATTTTGGCTGCCCCTGTACCAAACACTCAAGAAGATGAATTAAGGGCAACCAGGCTTAACTATCTGGGGACCAGGAACTACAACATAGATAAACTCATCTCTCTCCCCTTAGAGGAGTTAAATGAACTGACTGACATTAAATTGTCAAAGGAGAGGAAGAAAGCAGAGGATGCAGCCTTGACCCTCAAACACAAGGAAGAAATGAGGAGAAAAAGGCTTTACAAGAACATTCCTGTCCTCTCCCCAATTTAAGAAAGACCTAAGTAAGAGACTGTGGCTGTTGAACAACCTCAGGTAGTTGATGAAGAAAAAAGATTAAAAATGATCAACTACCTGAGTGCCGCAGGTCTCTATCAGGCACCTGCACTCCTTCCCTTGCCTTATGATTATATATTAGTTGAATGCAATAAGCAGCTAGAAGAGCAAGCCGAGAAAGAAAGGCAAGCTGCAAAGAAGAGGCAAAGGGAAGAAGCTGCAAAATCGAGAGCCATCATCCAGAAAGGTCAGAAAAAGTCTGCAGATAGCAGAGGATGATGAGCTTCTTAAAGCTGTATGGGTTCTCTGGAAGGAGGCTTGGTCCTATGTCTCTATCCATAATGGATGAGCACATAAGGGTGATCAAGCAGAAGATAAAAAGGGGAGAGCTTGTGGACCTTCATTCATCATCAAGTCAAGCTCAACCTGAAGTTGAGGTAAAGGTGGAACCTACAGAGACAACACCACCTGCACCTGAAGCTGCATAACATCCAACTTCATCTTTAACCCACAGCAGGGTTCTCCTCCCTCTCCTTCTAAAACTGGGAGAGAGGAGATCCCAACTGAGAGGGAATCCACTGAAGAACCTGGTACTGAAGACCAACCCTCTCAGTTAAGATCATCAGGGAGGAAAAAGAGGATGGCCAAAAGAAGATCATCTTCAAAGAAGAAAAGAAGAAAGGCATCCTCCTCCCAACCTCAGGATGAGTCAGAACATCCTGAGAAAGTGCATGAAGAGGACTCTCAACCAACTCCTATCATAGTAGAGCCTCTCTATGTTGGAAGACAAATTCTGTCCTGGACTTTTGCTGAAGATCCAGACAGATGGTATGTCACTAGAGATCAGGGAGAACAACATGTCTACTTCACAAGTGACATGCTTGAACTCCCTCTGCATGATCTCTATGACATGAGAAGGTACTTCATGAGTCTGAAGAATCCAGATCTACTGATGAAGAAAGGAATTCTAAGATCCTCATGTGGACTATCCCAGTCTGAAGAACCTCTCTGTTTTGGTAGCATCAGCCTAGGGGAAGTTTGTAGGAACCTCTGAAGTTAAGAGGCTAATGCAACCAAAAGATACCAAAACAACCAAGTCTTCTAACATGCACTTCGAAACAAAGGTGAACTAGGTTCTGAAGTTTTACACACTCAAGAAAAATGCTAAGTGTAAAATCTTCCGAAGCCAAAGTTCAGAAGAAACTGTTGCGGAAGCTTTACACTGAACTTGGAAAATATTCTAAGTGTAAAGTCTTCCAAAGCCAAAGACTCAACTCTTCCGAAGGTAAAAGATGAAGTCTTCCGAAGCTCTCAAGACAAAGTCTTCCGAAGCTGTTTAAAGACAAGATTGATTTTCCTCTGAAGAAAGAGAAAAGATACCTTTTCTATCAACTTTATCATAAAGTAACCTACTTTCCGCTGCATGCTCTGGTAGTTCACCTGCTATCACTAGTTGGTGAAACTTCCATACTTTATGATAAAGTAGATAAGGTCTTCGCCTGCAAGTTTCTGTTTTTGTTCCTTCTTGGCTTTTTGTAATAGGAAAGTCAGTGAGCTATGGCTTGTCATAGTCACTAGTCAAAAGGCAATCTGCCTTTTGACTTTAGGCTGATCTTGTTGTCTAGATTAGTCACTTCCAACTGTCTTTTTGCATATTGATGGTTGTAGGATGTAGTATAAGTAGTCTTCGGTTCTTGTATTCAACATATACTTGTACAACACTTGTAATAGAACTAGAGAAATAATATACAACTTCCTTGAAAATTTTATCTTCTGTTCTTGCTCTTGCTTTTACTTGTGTTTGTCCTGTATCTTCAGTAAAAGTTCACAGTTCCCTATTTGAATTGTTAAGTGATCTTAAGATCCTCTTAAGTGTGTTAACTAAGTGCAAGCTTAAGTACCCTTTAATGGTCCTGCACCATGTGAAAATACTTTATAAATTTCTCATTGATAAAGGCATCTCTTTCTCCTTTGTTGTATGTAAATACAGACTTGGAGTAAACATAAGGACAACTTCTGTTTTGCTGTGCACAGACCTAGTTGAGCTTGCACTAAAAATGCTGATGCATGCCAAAAAGGCAAAGAAAAGAATCCCAATGTGGATCAAAGGTAAAAGAATCCAATGAGGATAAACTTCTAAAGTGAAGTGTAAAAGAATCCTAAAGTGGATCATATCATGAGAATTTATACTCTAAGTAGCCTAGTTCAAGTTGTAATAAAATGCCACCTTGCATTTCATGAGGAGGGTTATTCTTTCATACTTCTGAGTGTGGGGTACTCAATTAGCATATCTAATCAAACCTAAACATGATAAATATCACAAAGTGTTGAAAATAGATCCTTGCATAATTTTAAATGGACAAACATACTTACAATCAACTTTGTTCCTTATCTATGTCTATTCAAACTTTAAACACTCTTAGATGTAGAAGATTTTGGATTAGTATGATCTTACTTCAGTTGAAGGATTCATGCTTATAAATATCATAAGTTTTTCTTTAACCTTTAAACTTTAAAATTCCAAAAAGATTTGTCATTTTTAGTATTTGTTCATAGTTTTGGCAGATTTACATGTGTTATTGATTTAGGAGTGAAACTTCCATGCAATACCTCTACCGAGAGGATTTAGACTTTTACAGGTGATGAGTTGCATAACATGCCTGAGTTTCTCATTCAGTTTAAAATGTCAAGTGAACACCCCTGCTTCCTTCAAAGATCTCCTGCCAGTTGCCGAGAACTAAGAATCCTCCTCTTGGTGTCTCATACACAAAGTTCCTCACCCTCCAAAGCTTTTGTTGAGGGAGAGTATATGTCAAGTTTGAAGATTGTATAATGCTTCTCCTTCACTTATGAAGTTGAGGTAAAGCTGCTAATATTGCTACCTGTGCAATCCACAGTGTATGCAAATGGGTGCATTTTCAAGTCTTCAAAATAAGACTAGAAGATCAAGCTGATGAAACATCCATCAAGTGCCGAAACAAAGTCTTTATGTGCCAAAATAAAGTCTATTTCTCAATGCCTTTTTCTAAAACTTCTAAGATGATGCTACCAAAAAGGGGAGAAGACTGCATTCCAAGACTGCACATCAATTAACATCCAAGGTTTTGATAATCATGAGGTTTTGGTAGCATCATCTTAGGGGAAGTATTATTAGACTATTTGAAGATGATACTTACCAAAAGCTAAGTGCCAAATCTCATGATGATTACCAAAACTGACACGGTGAAGCTACGCTGAAATTATGATCAAAACAAAGAAAATTGACCAAAGTCAAACTTGGTCAACCGTGGTCAAAGTCAATAGTCAACATCAGCGGTCGTCTCGAATGATGTCAGCACCCGGCAGTCACGCATCAGCAATAGAGAATTTATCAGTCTTAGAACAATATTTGTGTAATCATTAGGGCTTAAATGTAATTTTGTTTATTTACATAAAGAGTATAAATAGACCAAGTGTAGTCATTTATACTCTAAGTAAGCAAGCATTCTCTAAGCAAGCATTGCTGAGAATTAGGCTAGTAAGAGAAACAATTAGGTTTAGTGTGTGAGAGAGAGAATTTTCTTACAAACTCCCTTTGAGACAAAGTTATGACAAAAAGATAAACTTTGAAATCCGCAAGTGGGTCCCACTTCTGATAAAGGCGCCCAAAAAGTTAGTTTTCTTGGAGTAGAAAAAGCTTCCGAAGACAATTTTTGTTACAGAAGCTGTGCAATCAAAGCTTCCGAAAGCAATTTTGCTTCGGAAGATATTTCAAAGAGTATTGAAAATTTTGGCTTCGGAAGAAATAAATGAGTCTTTCGAGAAATTTCTTCCTAAAAAGCATTCAAGTACTTATACCAAAATTTAAGCTTCGGAAGATACTTTAAGAATTTTTTCCGAAGGTAAATCTCAGATAAGCTGTTTAAACAATTTAGACATAAATTTCTTCCGAAGGCAACTTTTGCTTCTTCCGAAGGTAAATTTTCATCATTCTAAGAGATATCATTCTAAAAGTTCGTTTTTCTTCCAAAGAGAACTGGGCTTATGAAGTGATCTAATAGACAACCTAGGACATATAGTTTTAAGAAATAATATTGATTAAGTTATTAAGAAAAATTTACTCAAAGTTAATCATCCCAATAGCTGATACAAGATATTTAAATCTTTGTTCATCAAAAGCTTTTGTGAACAGATTGGCATATTGTTCATTTGTGTTAACTTTGATTAGTTTTATCATTCCCTTTTCAAAATTATCTCTAGTCAGATGATACCTGATGTTGATGTGTTTGGTCCTTGAATGCTGCAAAGGATTCTCTGTAATAGAGATGGCACTGTTGTTGTCTATGTGGATGGGAGTCTCTTTGAAATTGAACCCATAGTCTAGCATCTGATTCTGAATCCAAAGCACTTGAGCATAGTAGCTGGCATCAGCAATGTATTCAGCTTCAGCAGTTGATGCAGACACACAGGATTGCTTCTTGCATTGCCAAGAGACTATCCTTCCATCCAGGAATTGACACCCCCCAGATGTGGACTTTGCAGTCATGTTGCAGCCAGCATAATCACTATCTGTATAGGCATACATATTGAAGTCTAAATTCTTTGGATACCAAAGGCCTAGATTTGGAGCACCTTTAAGATATCTAAGGATCCTTTTGACAGTGATTAGGTGTGACATCTTGGGGTTGGCTTGATATCTTGCACATATGCATATGGCAAACATGATATCAGGCCTGCTAGCAGTAAGATACATAAGT
Source organism: Flaveria sonorensis (assembly GCA_025506505.1). Classification (NCBI taxonomy): domain Eukaryota; kingdom Viridiplantae; phylum Streptophyta; class Magnoliopsida; order Asterales; family Asteraceae; genus Flaveria; species Flaveria sonorensis. The sequence goes on from CM046423.1 coordinate 31,236,300, forward strand.
GACCCAATCATAGCCCTGTAGAGATGTTCATCAACACACTCCCCCTCAAGATCAGGACCAAGGGAGTGGGTTCTGACTATGGGTGTCTTTGCAACCTTACAGTCAATCATCTTGAATCTTGTAAGTATGTCCTGTACATACTTTGACTGACTGATGAAGATGCCATCTTCAACCTGCTTCTCTTGAATTCCTAGAAAGAAATTGAGTTCCCCCATGGCACTCATTTCAAATCTATTCTTCATCAGTATCTTAAAGTCTTTATAGAGCTTTGGATTAGTTGAACCAAAGATGATGTCATCCACATATATCTGAACTAGCAATGTGTCATTTTCTGTTTCTTTGATGAAAAGAGTCCCATCAATAGTACCTCTATTGTATCCATGTTGACAGAGGTATGCTGATAGTGTCTCATACCACTTTCTTGGAGCTTGATGCAGTCCATAAAGGGCTTTATCAAGCTTGCATACATAATTAGGATGATCTGGGTCTGCAAAGCCAGGTGGTTGTTTAATATAAACTTCTTTATCAATCACCCCATAGAGAAAAGCACACTTCACATCAAGCTGGTAGACCTTGAAATCTTTGGATGCAGCATAAGCCATAAATATTCTTACAACTTCAAGTCTTGCAACTGGAGCAAAGACATCAGTGTAATCAATTCCTTCTTCTTGAGTGTATCCTTGGACAACCAGCCTAGCCTTGTTCTTGATGATGATCCCTCTATCATCTTTCTTGTTCCTCAATACCCATTTGGTTCCTATGACACTCTTCCTTTGAGGAAAAGGACATAAGTTCCAAACCTTCTGTCTTTTGATTTGAAGCAGCTCATCTTGCATAGCTTCAATCCAGCTTCCATCCTTCAAAGCCTCATCAACCTTCTTTGGCTCTATCTGGGATAAGAAACAAGAATGTAGACAAACATGGCTGTCATAAGCTTGTCCTCTTGTTCTTACCCCTGAGTCAACATTTCCAATGATGTTTGTGGTGGGATGTGACTTGTGGATCTGAAGTTGAGGAATCACAGCAAGTTGGTTGGATAGATCTAAATTTGAGAAATTCTGATCTGGCAATGAGGTATCTCCCACCACATCAGCACACTTATCAAGAGAGACTTGATCCAATGAGTGTGTGACATCATTCATGTTGTTTTCAATGGAGTGGTTTTTAGCATCAAGAAATTCTTGATCACTGTCAACACCTCCAGTTCCTCCTCCTACATTTGAAGTTCCTTCTCCTAAATTCTGAGCCTTTGAGCTGGAATTTGAAGGCAATTCATTTGAATTAGCAGTATTGTTATGCTAGTGCTGATGGGAGCTTCAATTGCAGGGTTAGTCACCACTGGAGCTAAAGTAGTCTTCTTGTTTGGTCTTCTAAACTCAAATCTTGGAACAGGATCTTCTGTTGACCTGCTATCTGTATATCCTGAAACATTCTCACAAGATTTGTTAAAACAGTTGGTAACTAAGTCAAGATCAAACAGCCAATCCAGACCAGAACCTTTTACACAGGGTGTGTGTTCATTGAAAGTCATATTGGCTGACTCCTCAATGATTCTAGTTCTAAGATTGTATACTCTATAAGCCTTAGCTTAAGAATGTACCCAACAAAGTATCCATCATCTGATTTCTTAGCAGACTTGGCTATTTGATCTTTGGTATTCAAGATGGTGCAAGGACATCAAAATGTTCTGAGAAAACCAATGAATGGTCTTCTTTTGTGCCACAGTTCATAAGGAGTCTTACCATGTGTCTTAACTATCAAAACTCTGTTTTGCACATAGCAGGCTGTGTTGACAGCCTCTACCTAGAAGGTAATGGGCAGCTTAGATTCAGACAACATGGTTCTTGTACCTTCAATAAGTGTCATGTTTCTCCTCTCAGCAACACCATTTTGTTGAGGAGTCCTGGGAGCACTGTATTGTCTTGAAATACCCTTTTCATCACAAAATGTATCAAGGATTAGGTTTTTGAATTCGATTCCTTGATCACATCTTATGATTTTGACCTTGTGATCAAATTGATTCTCAATTTTCAGAATGAAATTCTTTAAGATTTCAGGAGTTTCATCCTTAGTTTTAAGGAAAAACACCCAAGTAAATCTTGTGAAGTCATCTGTGATCACCAAACAGTATGAGGTCCTTCCTAAACTCATTACACTGGTGGGGCCAAACAGATCCATATGTAACAAGTGTAGGGGAGTAGTGATAGAGTTCATTTCCTTTGGCTTGTGAGACACTTTATGTTGCTTGCCCTTCAGGCATGCAACACAGTGGTCATCACTTGTAAACTCTTTCTTTGGCATTCTAGTTATAAAATCATTCTTAATCAGTTTATTCATGTTCTTAAAGTTTACATGGCACATTCTTTTATGCCAAAGGAAAGACTCATCACTATTTGCTTTAGATAGAAAGCAAGAAATTTCTCTAGAGGGAGATGTTTCCTGCAAGTCCATCTTGTATATGTTTCCTTTCCTGGGGGCTCTAAGCAAAATATGCTCTTGAGGAATGTCAACCCCGGGCTTGAGAACAATGCACTCTTGCTCAGTAATGATCATGTGATGTTTTTGGTCACAAAATTGGGACACACTCAAAAGATTGTATCCAAGCTCCTTGACAAAGTTTACCTTCTCAATGTTGAGCTTACCATTTGAGACCATGCCCCTACCAGTAATGTAACCTCCTGCATCTCCTCCAAAAGCAACTGGTCCTTCATTAATTCTTTCAAAGTTTTGAAGTAGGGACTCATTGCTTGTCATGTGCCTAGAGCAGCCACTATTAATGATCCACACATTTCTGTTTGCCTTTGGCTATCCCTGCACAAAAGAGATGATTTAGTTACATTTGGAAACCCAAGCCTCATTGGTCTTGGGCTTATAAAGTTCAGATGAAGGCAATGAAATAGTAAATGATCCTATGTTCAGGCTTTGAGGATCATTTGCTGTTGCTGAAGAGGAGCTTTCAGTCTCAAGGTCTTCCTTCATCTTCCATACCACCTTTGGAAGATTGGGCTTGACCTTCACTACTACGGAAGCTTTTGTAGCTTTAGAAGATCTTGCTTTCACTACAGCAAGTTCAATGCTTCGGAAGCATTCCTTTCTTCCGAGACCAACTTTTCTTCCAAAGACAATTTCCTACTTGCCTTCTTCTTCATTTTGGAGCTTCCGAAGGAAATAGATTTTCCTTTCGAAGCTGTTTGTTTCTTCTTTTTCTCAGAAGTTTTCTTCTTGATCATGTGGATAGTACTTTTGGGATTGTATTGAAAATCCTTAGCCAGATGTGAAGTACTACCACACATAACACAATCCAATTCTTTCCTTCTGAGAGTCTTCTTTCCCAAAGAAGACTGAGCTTGAACACTTTCCTCTTCTTTCTCCACCTTTTTAGATGATGTAGCAGGCTTCTTAGGGTGAAGCTTGCTCTTTGAAATGGATGGTTCAGGCTATGTAGTAGTGACACACAGCTGATCAGTCTTCTTGTTGTTGTTGGAGTAAGTTGAAGCTGAAATAGAACTCTTGGTAGTAGAATTCTTGACAGGATCTTCAGCTTTCATCACCTTGAACCCTGCAGAGATAAATACTTGTTTCTATTTGGGATCAAAGGTGGTCTTGATCTCTTGAGCTTTTCTAGATCTTCTCTTTGCTCTTCTGATCAAGTTCTTTCTCTTGGTTTTGCTCAAACCAGCTTCTTTTTCCTCCTTAGGAGCATGGTGACCCTTTTTGGATTGACTCTCTTCACTCATCTTAGAGTCGTCCCTCACCTTCTCCTCTTCATCCTCATCATCACGGGGGTCTATGGATGGCAGCTCATCTTGACCAGTTCCACACCTAGGAGATCTGATTGATAGTAGAGTGTGTGGAGGAGCTATCTCACTAGATCCCAGTCCCTGCTTATTCTGATAACACACTTTTGCATGCAGAGATAAGGATATCATATTCTTGAAGGTCTCTTCTTCAAGAACACATTTTTCTACCCTGGCTTTGCTCATCACAAGCTCAACCTGGCATTCAGTTAACTTGGTAATGAGATCCTTAATTTGAGTCCTGTAGTTTGTCTGCTCATGTTTAAGAGTTGAAACTATTTTCTCTAGATCTTCTATCTTAAGTTTATAGTCATTTTCAGCTCTTTTAAAATCAGCTTTTAAAATATTTAAAGACTCAATATCAGATCTCATTTCCAAGTTCTAGGACCTGTATCTATTTACTTTAGTAATACATTCAGGAGAGCAAAGATGTTCAAGTACCTTGGCTTCATCATGATCAGCCATGAGTGCTTGGTTTAGAGATGCATCTTCAGCTTGAAAGCTCCAGTCAAAACCTCATTCTTCAACAGCAACTGCAGCTTGCTGTCTTGGCCTCTCATTGTGGTTCCCTCCTTCAGTGTAGTTTGGCCTGGATGAAGCTTGGCCACCATTTGACTTAGGTGCCTTGCATTCTCTAGCAAAGTGTCCCATCTGGTTACAGTTGTAACACTTGAGTTTGCTCTTGTCCAGCCCAAACTTACCACTGGTAGCATTGGTAGGAAACCTTCTTCCAGTCCTCTTGTAGAACTTCTGGGCTCTGTGAGTGAGAAGAGCCATTTGCTGGACTATCTCCATGTACTCCAGATCATCTGGATGGATATAGTCCAGGTCTTCAAGTGCGAAAAGAAAGTTGCCTGTACTTTCATCAGTGGAGACAAAAGCTTGAGAAGAACTTGTCTCTTGGAAGGGACTTCCTTGGATGTAGCTCTCTCTGGGTGTCTCTGGGAAGGTGATGAAAGGACCCTTTTGTGAGTTTTCAGGGTAGCAGATGAGATGATGCTGTGGTTCTCTGCTATCCCTTTCAACCACATGAAGGGCTGAACTCTGGTGAGTGTTGGAGTTACCAGATGAATTTTGCATGTTCATCTCCATCTGGTATCCACTGAGTATCCCATACAACTCAGTGAGAGTAAGGGTCTTGAGGTTTTCAGTCCTCTTAATAAGCACATAGTAGTGTGTCCATTGTCTGGGAAGAGAGGACATGAACTTCCTTACAATATCCTTGTTCTCAATAGTTACCCCAACATCAGCCAGAGTATCCACAATCTTAACATACCTGAAGTATTGTTGAGTCATGGTCTCACCTGTCTTGAAGGTGAAATTTTCAAACTGCTATTTTAGGAGATCCTTCTTGTTCTCCTTGGCTTTATTTGAACCCTCATACATCAGTTTCAGTGCATCCCATAGCTGTTTAGCGGTCTTGCACTTCTTGAAACCTCTGTAGATGGAGTTTGGAAGAGCAGTTTGGAGAGCTGTCATGGCTTTCTGATCAACATCAATTCTTTTCCAGTCTTCATCAAAAAAGTCAGCCCTCTCCTTTGGTATCATGCCACCACCAACAGCAACTGAAGAGGTGCATGGTACATGAGGTCCATTGACAATAGACTCCCACATCTTGGAATCTTGAGACTTGATAAAGCCTTCCATTCTTTGACACCAAGTGTCAAAATCCTTAGGAGTGATCAGTGGGGACTTTGTCATGGTTCCAGTTTCCATATCAGCTTTGGAGATAGCTGCCATTTGAAGAGTTAAGTGATGTGTATAACTAAGAGGATTTGAAGATGGTGAGATCTTACAATCAAGAGACTAGAATGCTCTGATACCAATTGCAGGACCGTTAAAGGGTACTTAAGCTTGCACTTAGTTAACACACTTAGGAGGATCTTAAGATCACTTAACAATTCAAATAGGGAACTCTGAACTTTTACAGAAGATACAAGACAAACACAAGTAAAAGCAAGAGCAAGAACACAAGATAAAATTTTCAAGGAAGTTGTATATTGCTTCTCTAGTTCTATTACAAGTGTTGTACAAGTATATATTAAATACAAGAACTGGAGACTACTTATACTACATCCTACAACCGTCAATATGCAAAAAGACAGTTGGAAATGACTAATCTAGACAACAAGATCAGCCTAAAGTCAAAAGGCAGATTGCCTTTTAACTAGTGACTATGACAAGCCATAGCTCACTGACTTTCCTATTATAAAAAGCCAAGAAGGAACAAAAACAGACACTTGCAGGCGAAGACCTTATCTACTTTATCATAAAGTATGGAAGTTTCACCAACTAGTGATAGCAGGTGAACTACCAGAGCATGCAGTGAAAAGTAGGTTACTTTATGATAAAGTTGATAGAAAAGGTATATTTTCTCTTTCTTCAGAGGAAAATCTGTCTTGTCTTTAAACAGCTTCAGAAGACTTTGTCTTGAGAGCTTCAGAAGACTTCATCTTTTACCTTCGGAAGAGTTGAGTCTTTGGCTTCGAAAGACTTTACACTTAGAATATTTTCCAAGTTCAGTGTAAAGCTTCCGCAGCAGTTTCTTCTGAACTTTGGCTTCGGAAGATTTTACACTTAGCATTTTTCTTGAGTGTATAAAACTTCCGAACCTAGTTCACCTTTGTTCCGAAGTGCATGTTGGAAGACTTGGTTGTTTTGATATCTTTTGGTTGCATCAGCCTCTTAACTTCAGAGGTTCCTACATAAACATATTTACCAAGTAATACATCATTGTTTACATGATTAACAAAATGACACTTAGTTGTATTACAAAACAACATCATTATTATTGAATGAGATGGATGCCAGTCTTGCCCGCCAAGTAGCTTCACCCTCATGCCATTCTCAGCAACAAGTTACATGCCAACTGTACATGAAAAGTCAGCGTTGCTGAGTGAGTTCTTGTTTTATAAATAAAATACTTCTCTTGAGCTTAAAACCTTTCATTACTTTCGTACATGATCACACATCATAAGTACATCTTGATAATATCATTATTATGTTTCATCATTCTTCTCATTCATTTCGCACTTTGCGAACTTTCATTATTATCTTTCACTTTCATCTAGACCAATGTGCAATACCCCGAACATTGTGCATGAAGCTGGTACTGGGCCTAGGGCCTATAAATAGACCCCGAATAATGTGCACGAAGCTGACTCTAGTACCTGGGGCAAGCAACAAGGGTCCCATTTCGTACTTGTTAGTCAATCACAAAGATTGACCCCTGTGTGCATCCTCATGGGTTAGCTAAACCGCATATAGTTGAGCTAACAACCCCTCAATGAGTTGTGAACCTCCTTTCAATTGCTTGCAAGACTTTGCTTTCATTCATGATGTTCCACTTTTCATTATCATTAATCTTTCGCTTCTTTATGATAATACTTTATGTATAAGAGCATAAACACACCACGTAAAGCCACGCAATAATACGTAATAAGGAACATCAAAAACAATCCGCAACATGCAAAACATGAACAAACATAACCCACCTTAACATCCCAGGGCTTAGTCGTTAAATTTCTATTTCCCAAAATTCCAGAAAATTTTCTAAGGCATTAGGCACATGAGCACTATGTAGGCACATGAGCACTATGTAGGCGCACGAGTACTATGCAAGCGCACGACACTTGGGCGCATGGGAAAGACTTAGGGCATGAACACTGCTTGGGCGCATAAGCCTCACTTAGGCGCATGAGTAGTGGACGAATGAGCACTTAGGCGCATGAGCAGTGGGCGCATGAGGTACTGTTTGGGCGCATGGTCAACACTTAGGCTTATGGGCAAAATTTCTAGGCGCATGAGAACTATGTTGGGCGTATGGGCAGTCTCCAATTCAAACTTACACTATTTCAGACCCAAATTATCATTCTAACATGTTCTTAACCCATAACTAACATACTAGGCACTTAAAACAGGCATATAAACATGAAACACAAACAAGCATATCCAAACATACACCCACCCTCATAAACAGAGATATAGACATGCTGAAAGTTATAGTTACATGCATTTTCAGCCCCAAAACAAGTTTAACAACATAAAAACTAGGGATCTAGAACTCATCTATTGCAGCCTTCGAGCAAAACTCCACCAAACTCGAGAGCACAAGGAGTTCAAACACCTATACACACACAAAGAAGCAACTAAACACATAGAAACACATAAAACCCGGTCCAGAAGCTAAAAATCCAGCTAAAACCGAGCAAAAACACACGAAAAACTCACCTACGAAGGTTTCTCTCACTAGAAACCGATGGAGAAACTTATGTCTTCTTCTTTCTACGATCTAGCAGTTGGTGAGCAGAAGTGTGGGCAGCCATACCCACTTTTAAACATAATAATATTAAAGTTTGCCTATTGCATAACTTTAACCCCTCAACTTGGGTTATTTCACCTTTCTTACTTTATACTTCCCTTTTCTTTTCTTTTCTTCTTTTTAAAATATCCGGGTGTTACAGATTGTCTTAAAACTAATCTATTTTCTAAGTTTTGGTATGACACAATAAATTATTTTGATGCAAAATGATTTGTATAGTTGCATCTCTGAATCACAAATCTTAGAGTAATTAAATATTTTTAACACACAAATAAACAACCACGAATTATTTATTTAAAAAATAAGTAAACAACATTTTATTTCTTAAACAATATTTTTGTATTTTTAAAGACTTCATTTGTAAATTAATATTATAGTTTTAATTACTTTATAAATTTACAACTTTTCAAATTGTAATTTAGGTATTGTATTATATATATATATATAAAATTTAGATTTCAAACTCTAGTCTATGTAATATATATTAATAAATTAATATACTAAATATATATATAGAAAATTAAAAGTTAAAATGGTCTACAACGTTTAATCTAACTTTTTCTTTGTATACATCAACCCTTCATTTCTTTAACCCACTTCATATCAATCAACAATCCTATTAACCATTTATGAAATAATTAAATTTTATGAAACATTTATTTTTTTAAATATCATTGTTTTTTAAAAAATTAAAAAAGTATATTAAAATAAAAACAATTGTTATCAAAAAATATATAGAAAGACCAAGTTGACATAAGATAAAAACTGCAAGACCGTGTGAAGGGTGGTCAATACAATCAGTCTCATAATGAGGAGAGATTTAGAACACTTAACAGTTCAAATGGGGAACCGCGTTTGAGTATGATGATACTAAGAACACAAGTAAGTAGTGAGACAGAACTAAGAACAAGAACAAACAAGTATGATTTTCAAGGATGCTGTATATTGCTCTCAAGTTCTATTACAAGTGTTACAAAGCATATTCAAATTACAAGGACCTGAGCACTTTATACTACATCCTACAACCGTCAATACTTAGAAAGATAGTTAGAAATACTAATCTAGACAACAAAATCAATGTAGAGTCAAAAGGCAGATTGCCTTTTGACTAGTGACTATGACATGCCATAGCTCATATCCTTTTCTAATATAAAAAGGTTTACAGGTACAAAAGTAGAAAGTTACAGACAAAGACCTTGTTCTATTATTTACAAAAGCATGGACTTTTCACCAACTCATACAAGTTGGTGAGTCTTCAGAGTTGCAGCAGAAAGTGTGTCAGCTTTATGTAAATTAGATCGGAGAAAGCATGTCTTCTCTGTCTTTAGAAGAAACCAGTCTTCATAGCAAAATGGCTTCGGAAGACTTTGTCTCTGAAGCATCAGAAGACTTCATCTTTGGCTTCGAAAGATTTGGACTTTGGCTTCGGGGGTCCACCCTAGCCTCCTCCTGGGTCATAGTGAATGCCCTGGCTTTAGCCCTCTGCCACTCCTTCTCCTTCTCAATCCCCTTCTTTGCCCCGGAGCTCTCAGCCCTTGGCTTCTTGCAGTCTCTGCTCAAATGCCCCACCTTACCGCAGTTATAACACCTTACCCTTCCATAATCCTTTGCCATGTGGCCCTCTCTCACACTTAAAGCAGAGATTCAATCCCCACTTACATTCTCTCACATGGTCTCTCCCACACTTACTGCACACCTTTACCCCTATATCGGTTACAGCCACCTTACGACCCTCTACTTTTGCCTTTTTTCCTTTGGGAGTGAAACCACCACTACCAAAATGTTTCCCACTCCAGTTCCTTTTTCTGCTACCCTTCTTGTTCACCTCTACCACAGTCACCACCTCTCGCTTATCATACAGTCTCCCTGCCAAATCGACCACCGACCTAAACATACCTGGCTGAGCGACGATCATGTGTCTGCGGATATCCGTTGGTAGACCTTGGATGTATCTCTTGATCTTTCTGACACGGGTGTTACCTGCTTTGGCACCAGCCTTGCCATCTCGTTGAACTTTGTTGTATACTACTGGTGTGTCATAGTTCCCTCCTCCAACTGCAGGAACTCCCTCTCAATCCTATCCAGCTCCCTGTGAAGACAGAACTCCTTAATCACCAACTTCTTCAGTACCGACCACCTCATCTTGCTAATGGCCCTGCTACCCTCAGCCTGGACTATGTTATGCTACCAACATAAGGCTGTATCCACAAATAAGTGAGCAACAAACTTCACCTTTTGATCTTCCCTACACTCGCTGATATCCAACACAACCTCCATCTCTCTCATCCATCGGTGGGCAGCAGCAGCATTTCCATTTCCATCGAAGGTCAGGGGCTTGCATCTCTGAAATGCCCCATAGTTGCACCCCTTTGTAGTTTCTTGCATAGTTTCCTCTTCCTCATCACCATTAGAAACAACCATCTTAGTCTCTGGTTGCTCTTGTTCCCCTGAACCTCCTTCTTTGCCCCTTCTCCCAAACGTTTTCCTCTTTTCCTTCTTCTCCTTCCTTTCATCTTCCCTCACGGATCTAATAACCTCAGTCACCACAGATGGCAAAATCATCTGCATGACTTGATGAACCTCCTCAACTACCGCCTCCTTCACTGAGGCCCTCAGATTAGCACTCTCATCCCCACCTTCATGGTGATGAAGCTCGGGGCTCTTCAGGTGCTGTTTCAGCAGTCTTAGCCTTGTTTCTCGTGACACGTGGCCCAATACCACATCCACCATGACCTCCACCTCGAGACGCCTTCGAAGGCCTTCCACCAGCCATCTCCTAAGTACTATAAGATCCAAACACCAACACGGTCATTCAAGGTAATAGCTAAGATTATGTCAAGTATAGTAAGTCCCTAATTACAGTGGCCAGTTGTGATTAGCCACTTACTTTACTCTTCATTCCCCAAGCATTTCCTATCCTGACTACATCAGCATCCGAATCTACTAAGAGCACATAATTCACATAGCACACACAAATAATTCCTTTTTCCATTAATTTACATAAAACGTTTACATGCAAGCATGTAGCTATTAGGACTGGCATCCCTTTCCCCTTTCGTTCCATTCTCAGTTTAAGTTTTGGCTTTGAAAATAGTTTTATCCAATTCTCTTAAACTTTGGCTCGGATACCAACTTGTAAGGTCCCGTTCCCGGGACGCTTATAGATGGTCATTCATAGCTAAAACATTTAAAACGTAATGTTCGCAGTGGAAAATATAACTTTTCATTAATAATTAAACTTATGTCAAAACATCATATCATTTCATTTACATTTTGAAAATTGTATTAATACAATATCGTTCCAAAAAATATGGATGCCATACTTGAACTATCACAGTAGCTTCCATGTCCATGCCCGCACCTCCTCAGCATAATCAATTACCTGCCAACTATTATACGTACAAAAGTCAGCAACACTGAGTGAGTTCTAGTTTTTATAATAAAATACTTTACTTTCATTTAAACATTTCCTTTACTTCCATACGTGAGCATACATCATACATACATCTTGATAATAATCATTTATTATCTTTCATCATCATTCATCCTTTCGTTCATTCATCATTATCTTTCACTATATCTAGATCAATGCCATATGCTAAACCCCTAATATTGTGCATGAAGCGGGTACTATGCCGAGGCTTATAAATAAGCTCCCATACATTATGCACGAAGCGGGCAACAGTACCGAGGTAAAGCGACAAGGATCCCGTATCATCTTGGTCAATCTCAAGGATTGGACCCCTGAAGCGCATCCTTATGGGCTAGCTAAGCAGCGCCTCAGTTGAGCTAAAAACAACATGGTTGTGCACCTCCATTCATTTTGCTTGCAAGACTTTCATTCATTCGTTACGTTCCACTTTTCATTATCGTTATCTTTCTCTTTCGTTACATAATACTTTATGTACATATACATAACATACCATGTAAAGTCATACAATAAAACATTTCGTTTTGAAAACCGTTTAAAAGTGAAAAGATAACATTACACATAAACAACAGGTCATGCGAAAACATACAGGTTGCGCGAGAACTTCCCTTTCGCACGAGAACCTACCTACCGCGTGAGATGTTAGGTCTAGATTAATTATATAGGTATAGAAGATTATTCATCTCTTGTAATGAACTCTTGTACATATTTATCTTTTTGTATGCAAGATATATATATGTTAACCCAAATTATTATTTGTGTTGATTATATGTGTAATTGAAGGAAAACATCATACTTGGTCAATTTTGAATTTTGACCAAGTACAAGAACATCTACGGAAGAACAAGTCAAGGAATATGCATCCGTGGATCTCCTACGGAAGCATTGTAACATCTACGAAAGAACAAGTCTGCTTATGAGATCCAAGTTACTGCTAACTCCTACGGAAGACCAACTCCTAACGAAGGCTAACTCCTAAAGAAGACCAACTCCTATGGAAGGCTGTCTCCTATGGAAGAATAAAATACTTGCATAAACTCCATTCATCAAGGAAGCCTCATGAAGTCAACAGGTCAAATTCTCTAGGGTGAAGTCATCAAGTCAACATCTGCGGAAGACTGCACTTCTATTAGAAACGAATATTGCATGTCACGTCAAGAATTTTATTTGTGTAACTTTCTTACCACAATAGGAAAGTTACTCTTACCCATGTAAAAAGTGAATCCCTCTGCCTATAAATAGAAGGCACGGGTGCACTCTTTTAGGGTACCCTAGAGCAACAATATACTAGCAATATACACCAATAATACACCAACAATACACCAAGAACAACAAGAACACCAAGAACATCACATAGCAATTATCATATCAGCAAAAAAATCAAAACCGATTGTAACCAATTCAGTATTAATGAAAATAATTTGAAGCAAATTTGTTTATCATATTTCTTTAGCTTGTTTTCCATTTCTATCATCTGTTCTTCATTGATTTACATTACAATTACAATTTCATAAACAATTAATTAAACAACGAGTTATGATAATTCAGCGATCATTATTTGTTCAATCAAACTGATAATTCCTGTTTCGATCCTTGGATTCACGGGTGGTATCAGAGCCCCGTGCTCATTGATCTAGATAAATTGATCTATCAGTTTTGATTAGTCTAATTAGTTGTTAATTTCATTAGATCTATCAGTTTTTGATTAGATATGATAATTTAGCTTAAAATTGCTTTTGAGTGTTCGTCACAGCTTGAGAGTTCATAACTCAGATTTAAGCATGTTGTTGAACAATTTAATCAAAACACAAGTTGGGTTTAGCTAATCAATAGCTAACAAAGGTATTTTACTCAACGAATTGGTGTAATTAGTTAAAATCATCAAACCCTGTTATATAGATCATCGAGTACTGTTCTATTGCTCGATTAACTCAATCTACATCAAAATCATTTTGATTCGTGGATTTGTGCTGTTGTTCGATATTTAACGGTTGTTCACACAAATTTGAACAGATCTCATCATCTAACATCTCAAATTCAAATCATCTGAGAATTTACTGAGAGGTTTGACTAGTTTTGACCACAACTGCTTAATTGTCTGATAATTAAGAGTTTGTCATTAATTAGCTTATTCTCAACAAAAGCCATTGATTCAAAGGAATTTCTGTCTTAGTTGATTTGATATTAGTATTATCAGTGATTTGGTTTTGCTGTGTGAGTGTGTTTGCATCACGTTTACTTTACATATTCATAGGGTATTAGATCAGTTGATAGTTTGATAATTACCAAGTTAACTAAAATGAGTAATTCAATTGATGGCTCAGCTTATCAACCCCTAAAATTGGAAAACAAAGCTGATTTCAAAACATGGAAAATTAGATTCAGGAACCATGTTAATTACATTGATTCTTACTTATGGGTGTCTATGAACCTGAAGACCACTTGATTAGATGTGAATCAGAAGAGCAAAAGGCAGCCTTTACAGCCTTCTCCTCAAGCTTTCTAGCTTATCTGGGTAGTACTTTGACCCCTGCTCACATTTGTCAACAAGACCTTGAAGAACTTCATCCTAATGAAGTGGAGGAAATGGATTTACAATGGCAAATGGCCATTATTGCATACAGAGCTAAGATGTATTTGAGAAGGAATAAGGGATTGGCTGTTGCAGGGAGAACTACAAAGATTGGTATTGATAAATCCAAAGTGAGATGCTACAAGTGCAATTTGTATGGTAACTTTTCAAGAGAATGCAATTAGAAATCAACAAGTGACTTGAGACAAGCAAACCAAAGAAACTTTAAGCAACCTCAACTTACAAACTCATCCCCACCAGCAACAAGTTCTTCAGCAGGTACAAGTAACACTAAAGAAACTGGGTTAATTGTCTTGCAGGATGGTACTTGTGATTGGAGCATGTTTGAGAAAGAAGTTTTGGAGGAGAATCAAGCATTGATGGCTAACACGGAGAACAAAATTCCAGCTATGGCTAGAGAGGTAAGGGATAGATTATGTTCATCCAGATGTGTTGAAGAGGTTGAAAGATATAGAGTCCATGCTCAATAATTAGCTGATAAAATCAAAGAAACTATGATTTTTAATGAATCTCATATGAGAGAACACAAATTATATCAGGTCAAAATCACTTCTTTACAAAAGGATTTGGATAAACTCTTATCTGAAAAATATAATTTGAAAGCACAAGTGGAGCATCTGACCACCTCTTTAACAAAATCAATGTCTGATCATGCATCCACTGAAGTGAAACTTTAGTAGTTTTAATTATCATCTCAACAATATGAGAAACTTTTGAATACTCATATTGAAACAAAGAACATGTATGGGTTGGGATTTCATGCTGTTGCACCTCTATTGAATAATAACTACACTTCATTAATTTATTCAATGACCAATAGTTTATCAAACCATTTTGTATCGAGTACCAAAACTGAACCAAAAATTGAAATTAATGAATGATAAGTGGTGAAGATACTAAGTTCAGTGAAACTGATTCATTTGATTCAGAATGTTTAAAACAAATTGAATTAGAATTTGACTTTGATGATTGTGATGACCTGGATGAGTTTGATGAGCCTAATGAGCAAAAATATGCTGGTTTGGGTAAGGGAAAGAATGTGTTAACTGAACCTATAATTCCCAATGTTCTTGAGGAGATTAAGCTACCTTATCCTCCCAAACAAAGAAATATGTTGAAGACCATCTACACAAGACTTGCTCAATTAAATGAAGGAATTCATGAGCTTAACAAGAAGCACAAAAATCATTCATCAAAAAGAACTGTTGGATCCACAGAAGAAAAGAAAATCACTTCCGCAAAACACATACGGCAGAAGAAGACCGTTTTAGAACCATTTGTAGAAAATCCAAAGAAGAAGACCATCTCAGAACCATCCGTAGAAAATTCACGGAAGAAGACAAATGTTGCTCTTTCAAAACAATAAACATTCGTAGAAGATCTACAGAAGAAGCAATCATCTACTGAATCACACAATGCCAACCAGAAAGGTAAGCAACAACACTTAATTATGAATCCTCAGCAACAAGAAGATTCATCAGCTGCAAAGATTGAGAGAGAATTGAAGAAGCAGCAGAAGAATAAAGTGATGGAGTCTGGGAGTGAAGTTGAAGAAAAATACTGCAAGTGGTGTGACAAGCATAACCACAACATATATGTTTGTTACTTCAGCAGCTATTGCTCCATATGTAACATGAACAATCACATGACTGCTGATTGTTACTTCAATAAGCACTATGCTATTTGCAACAAGAACAACCATTCTACTCAAGAATGCTACTTCAACAAGAAGAACAAATCAAAAGTTCCAAAGATGCAACAGTCTGAGAATGTTGAATCAGACTTACAATCCACTGAAAGTAAGGCAAGTTCAAAGCAAAAGAAGCAGCAACCAAAACAAAAGGTTCCAAAGGCAAAGAAGCCAACATCTGCTGATGATCAAACAAAGAGGAAGAAGGAGAAGCAACATTTTCAAAGTAAGACTCCTCATAAGAAGGTAGATTTGCAGAAATATGAAGACTTCTATGACCACTTTGAAAAGGGTAATCAAGTATCACCATCAAAGACAAAAGATGCAAAAACTTTCTCTAATCAAGTATCATCATCAAGTTCAAAGAAAAAGATACTCAAAGAAGAAGTGACAGAGGAAGTACTTGTGAACCAAGAACAAAGTGATTCAAGTTCATCATCAATAAAATCATCCTCACCCCTAACAAAACATAATGAATCAAATGAGTCTAAAAATAACCCTGAGACATCTAGGCTCATCCATGAGGGAGTAACAATCTTAGATACCAATGGCAAGCCCAAGACCATTAAGGCTTGGGATCCATGCTCTAATTGATTTCATTATTTATGTAGGAACATCCATGGAGGGCTAACAACAAGTGGTATGTTGACAGTGGTTATTCCAGGCATATGACAGGAAACTATTCTCTCCTCCATGATTTCAAAGACAAAAATGCTTCATATGTGGCATTTGGTGGGGATAAGAAGGGAGGTAAAATTATTGGTGAAGGAATGGTAACGAATGATGTACTCAAATTTGAGAAAGTAAATTTTTGTGAAAATTTACAATACAACTTGTTGAGTGTATCTCAAATTTGTGATCAAAATTATACTACTCTATTTGATAACACTTACTGTTACATTCTTAAGCCAGGTTTTCAAATCCTAGCAGATTGGATCCTTCTTAAAGCACCAAGAAAAGGAAATACATATGTTTTGGACATGAACAACACCTTAATAACAAGCAATGAAACCTGCCTGATTTCTAAGTCATCAGAAGATGAAGCTCAACTGTGGCATAGAAGGATGGTTCATTAAAACATGAACAACATGAACAAGCTGGTCAAAAATGACTTAGTCATTGGCCTTCCCAAAAAAGAATTTTACTGTTCTAATCATTGTTTATCATGTTATAAAGGAAAACAACATAGGGTGTCACATAAGTCCAAAACAATCAACACAAACACAACACCACTCAAAATGCTACACATGGATCTTTTTGGTCCAACCAATGTGATGAGCATTAGAAGAAGGTAATATTGTTTGGTGATTGTTGATGATTTCACTAGATTCACTTGGGTCTTTTTCTTAAGACATAAAAGTGAAACATCAAAAACATTAATGGAGTTTATCACTAAGATTGAAAATCAACTTGATTTAAAAGTCAAAATCTTAAGAAGTGATAATGGATCTGAATTTGTTAACCATGTTTTAGACTCCTTTTGCAGGAACAAAGGCATAGCCAGACAATTTAGTGCTCCAAGAACTCCACAACAAAATGGAGTTGCTAAAAGAAGAAACAGAACTCTCATTGAAGCAGCAAGAACAATGCTAGCTGACTCATATTTGCCTATTACATTTTTGGGCTGAAGCAGTGAACACAGCATGCAATGTTCAAAACAGGTCCTTAATTGTCAAAGAACATAATAAAACACCATATGAACTTTTGTTTAAAAGAAAAACTTTTATAGGATATCTTAGAGCATTTGGGTGTCATGTGTCTATTTTAAACACCAAAGATCAATTAGGAAAGTTTGCTGAAAAAGCCTATGATGGTTTCTTTGTTGGTTACTCATCAACATCTAAATCATATAGAGTCTACATTCCACATCAAAACATTGCGGAGGAAACTCCTAGTGTATCATTTGATGAATCCTTATTTCTAAAATTTGTAAAAGGATCATCTTGGCTATTTGATATAGATGCATTAACAAATTCATTTAACACTAGTTATTTGAATGTTGCAGGTCCTTCGGATACATGCTATCCTTATGTACCTCCAAGTATGAGTGAAGTGCCATTGACTGCTGATCCTCCAAGATTATCACATTCAAACACTTCAAATGTTGCTAATCGTGGCCCTTCATCTCAAACAAGTAATGGAAATTCTGATGGAAATGAAAATTCAACTACCGTAGAAGCAACTAATACATCAGCAGAAGTTAACCATGCATCCGCAGAAGTTACTAATGCATCCGGAGTAGTGAACAATGCATCAGCAGAAGTTCCTTCTATATCCGTAGATGTCCCATCTACTTCCGAAGATGATTCATTGCCTTCAACTGAAGTTCCCAATCCATTAGGAGATATTCCAACAACATTTACATCTACAAATCAACAAACTACAACATCCGTAGTTGTTCCTATAACTCCCGCGGAAGTTATTCCTACATCTACGGAAAGACAAACTCATGAAGATGGTTTTCATTCAGCATCAAAAGAACAAAATGATGAGGATTTCAACCACTTTGTTGACTCTTCATCTTAGCTGGATCCATCTCCATCGTCTTTAACCAAAATCACTAACTTGGAATCATCCATTCCAGTTGAATCCATTCCAACATCAAGAATTCATAAGTATCATCCAATAGAAAACATCATTGGTGATCTTAATGAAAGAACCACAAGAAGCCAAGGGGGAGCTGCCAATATTTGTCTTTTCTCTTGTTTTCTTTCACAAGTGGTTCCTCCTAACATCACAGCAGCATTAAAAGACAACACCTGGATTGAAGCAATACAAGAAGAACTTCAGCAATTCAGAAAGCAAAAAGTTTGGAATCTAGTTGATCGTCCTGAAGGTCAATATCCAATTGGTACAAGGTGGCTTTTCAAGAACAAACTAGATGACAGAGGTATCATTGTCAGAAACAAAGCAAGGCTGATAGCACAAGGGTATACTCAAGAAGAATGGATAGACTATGATGAAGTCTTTGCTCCAGTTGCAAGGATTGAAGCTATTAGAGTCTTCCTAGCCTATGCTACACATAAGAAGTTCATAGTTTACCAGATGGATGTAAAATGTGTCTTCTTATATGGTAAAATTGATGAAGAAGTCTATGTTGCGCAACCACCAGGCTTTGAAGATCCTGATTACCCACACAAAGTATACAAGCTTGATAAAGCTTTGTATGGTCTTCATCAGGCACCAAGAAAGTGGTATGAAACACTATCTTCTTTCTTGCTCAAGCATGGGAACAAAAGGGGAACCATTGATCAGACTCTCTTCCTCAAACATGATCATCAAGACCTCTTGGTTGTCCAAATCTATGTGGATGATATCTTTTTTGGGTCAACAAACAAAAGATTGTGTGAAGACTTTGAATCTTTAATGAAATCTAAGTTCCAAATGAGTTCCATGGGAGAATTAACATTCTTCCTTGGTTTACAAGTTCATAAGAAATCAAATGGAATTTTCATCAATCAAGAAAAGTTTGTGCACCAAATCTTGAAGAAGTACAACCTTGCTGACTCTTCTTCATGCAAAACACCAGCATCAACAATAGATAAGATTGTACCTGATCCTAAAGGGAAATCAGTTGATCAAAGATTGTATAGATCTATGATAGGATCTTTGATTTACTTAACTGCCAGCAGACCTGACATAATGTTTGCTGTGTGTGTTTGTGCTAGGTACCAATCAGACCCCAAGGAATCACATATGAATGCTGTTAAGAGGATTTTCAAATACCTCAAAGGGAAGCCAGCTCTTGGACTTTGGTATCCCAAAAGAAGGAGATTTCAACCTCTATTCATATTCTGATAGTGACTTTGGAGGTTGCAACAACAACAGAAAATGAACAACTGGTGGCTGTCAATTCATTGGCAGTGCAAAAAGCAAACAAATGTGTCAGTATCCATAGCTGAGACTGAGTACATTGTCGCTTCAGCTGGTTGCTCTCAAGTTTTGTGGTTGCAAAACCAATTACTTGATTATGGTTATAATTTTCTTCAAACACCAATTCACATAGATAACTCAGCTGCTATGTTCATAACTACTAATCTAGTGCAACATAGTAAAACAAAATATATAGAAATTAGATATCATTTTGTGAGAGACTGCTGAGAAAAAGGTTTAATCAAGTTAATCAAAGTGGATACAATAAATTAGCTTGCTGATTTATTCACTAAAGCCTTTGGCTTAGTGAGATTTAATTTCTTAATTGAGTCTTTAGGCATCATCAACTTAGATTAGTCATCATCACAAAGAAAAGCATGATCTGTCCTTTATAATTCTTAATATGAAAAAGCCAAAAATATTCATAAAACATATAAAACTTCAAAAAAAATATTGTCTTGTTAATATGTTTTCTTGAAAACGCAATTCATATCATGGGAAATGATAGCACACTATACCTTTGTTTACTTACCTGGTTTAAAACAAACAATAAAGACTAATCAGATGTGATTTGATATGTAAGTAGGTCCAGCTTGAGTGGAAAATAAACAAGTCCATGCTTAACATAATGCCAAGGTAACTTATTATGGGCAATTCCATTTTGAGGAGCAAGCAAGTAAGACTTATCCTGCTGTGATCAACTTAGTCACCCAAGCACACTATGTTCTGACACTTTATAACCTCTATCTTTGCGCATCATAGACCCTCTATTTTGCATGAGCAAAGACCTGGGTTCATAGGACCCTCTGTTTTGAGTGAGCAAAGACCTGGGTTCATAGGCACCTTTGTTTTACATGAGTAAAGACCTGGTGACCTGATGTTGATCATCATATGTTCCAAAAAGGAACAACTCTAAAAGAATCCAATGTGATCAAATGTATATTATCTTAAAGAGCATAAAAATCATATCAACAACATTAATAAGATTTCAAAGAAATCTTAAGATAGAGCTTATGATTTAAGGAACATAGTTTTCAAGTGTGAAAAAGTGATGAATTGACTCATAAGCAGAGGACAAACTCTAATGTGAATTGAATGTGGAGTCCATATTTGTCTATCTTTAATCCATACCAAAACATGATAAACAACATGACAAGTTGAATGTATACTCTTGCTTGAATTTATGTGGATCATAATACTTGCAATCAGCACTAGATCTATGTCCACTATCCTCATACAAAATGCTTCAGGAAGTTGCTTAATGTCATAGTATGATCCCATGTTATGGTTAAATTGCTTATAAATATGTTATGTGTAGTTTTTGCTTATAAAAAAAAATACAAAAAGATTTTGTTTATGTTCTTTTCTTTACAAATATGATGGACAGATAATTGCTTTTCATGCTATTTTCTTCATAAATTTCTGCTAAATGCATAAGTTCATGATTTATCACAAATTTAGGGGGAGTAGTCATCAGCATGAAAAATGAGTTTATCAAATGAGTTTTTTACTTTTAAATGATGAAAATTGGAGCTTGAGCACTAACTTGGCTGCAGGATATCTAAAGGTTTTAACCAAATCAATCTCTTGCATATTTGCCATGAAGCAAAGTCAACAAGGTCCAACAGCAATCATCAAATGATCTAGAACATGTTAGGATCATACAGTAAAAACATAACAAGTTTGCCTTTCGTAGATGTTCTGCAAAAGAATTAACTTGAGGTTCTGCGAAAGCACCAACAAGTGAATACACACAACCCTTCTCTCCTTCCCATTCCCAATCATCATTGAATACTACTGCAATAGAAATAGTCTCACCTAATCAATTTTAACAATCACCACCATATGCATCACCACAACAAGAACCACATTCTCCACCACCAACTCCTTTGATAAATCTACCAGAAATACCACCTGCTCAACTGAATTCACCATCAAGTGAACACACCCAACCTTTCTCCCCTTCCCAATCCCAATCATCACCCAATACTGCTGCAACAGAACCATTCTCACCCGATCACCATAAAAAACCTTCTCATCTAACAACAAAACAAACTTCCTCACCCCCATTTCCAGAACTCACCCCACCAACTGAAAGCCCTGCACTCACTAAAATTATCAATCTTGAAGATGATAATGATAATGAAAAGAAAGATGGTGCAACATAAGAAATTTGCTTAGAAGCTGAGGGGAAGAATGAAAAAGAAGTTGATCAACTAATTGAAGCTGCTTGTGTAGAACAACAAGATGAGAGTGATACTCACTTTGTTGACATCACTGCTCTTGATGAAGATGATCTAAGAGAAGAGGAGATTAATGTGAGTAAAAGATTCCTTATTGCTAAATATAACAATCTAATCATCAAAAGTAATCACAAGTTGGAGAAGTTGAGAGAGTTGAAAAGGAAGATGAAGGAGAAAGATGAAACAATTGCATCTCAAGAAGCAACCATCAAGCAGTTGAAAGAAGAAATTCAAACAAAAAGTGAAGTGTTTGACACTATGGATCAGTTGGTAACTGAGTCCATTGATTCTGCTGATAAAGAAAGAAAAGAAAAGGAGAATTTTATGTCTGAGCTAAACAAAGCTCTGAAAACTATCTCTGAACAATCAGATTTGCTGAAAGCAAAAGATGAAGAGATAGAAGCTCTAAAGAAGAAGGTGCCTCTATAAGAACAAATCCAAGAAGTTGCTCACCAACATCATCACTAGCAGCTAACCTTCCATTGATGAAGCCAAAAGAACCAACCATCAAGTATAACAGAAAAAGAAAGTATATAGGAGGAATAAGAGCTAAAGTAATTATGATTGATGACTCTCCAAAGAAAACAAAAACCATGTCTGCTGAGCACACTCCATCCGCAAATCTATCTACTCTCAAACCAATTCAATACAATGAAAAAGAGAGTGATACTGAGTGGGAGTATTTAACCAAGGATGAGTCTCCCAAGGCTGCTGAAGAAGCAAGGTTTGATGACTTACTTACTGCTAAAGACATATTTGAAGAAAGATCCCAATCCTCCATGTTCATGGATCTCATCAACAATGGTTTTCCTTGTGACATGGTAGAAAGGATGAATATGAATGAGATGAAGCAAGTTTTTTGAAAGAGTTTGATGTAGCACGGTTTGTGTTACCTATGTGTAACTATGAAACCTTCACAAAATTTCAATCAATCCAGAAGATAAAGCATGAATTAGGTCATTATGACACCAAAAAGCTCACCAAGTACAACATGACATGTTGGCTGTAAAGCCATAATTATGAGTATCATGAATTGAAAGGAAGAACTATGGCTAAGCTTAGAAACATGATACATTATGTGATTAAGGTTGAATTGGAATCTAGTGCTAGATTCAGAACTAGGGCACCTAATCCTGCATACAAACAACAAACAAAACCATCCCCTGCTATGCCAATAGTAGTTGAAAGTAAAGATATGCACAAAGGGAAAGAAAAGCTGATCAAGGAGCCAAGGGATGTAATTCCCACCAAAATTTGGCCTTTGGGAACAACAGTAAGGGAGATCACTAAGCAAAAATCAACTATGATTCAATTGTATGATCATCTGACAACTCCAAGATCTGCTGAAGAGAACGGAATCATAGCTTGGAAGTTTGACCCAGACTGGGATTGTGCAGCAATCAAAAGAGCATCTGGGATGATTCAATAATTTCCATGGATGGAGACACTCATTTCACTCCCAGATGCAGACATCTCTGATCTTCAAAACATCCCAATCACTAATTACCCAATTGTAAGGCCCCGTTCCCGAGACGCTTATAGTTGGTCAATCATCGCATAAAACATATAAAATTCATCATTTTGCAGAGGAAATTTAAACTTTTCATTAATAATTAAAAACATGCCAATACATCATATCTTTAAATTACATCATCAAAAATTGTATTAATACAATATCATCTCAAAATGTGGATGCCAGACTCGAAACTTTCCTAGTAGCTTATGCATCCATGCCTGCACCTCCTTAGCATCAAACGGTTACCTGCCAACTATTACGCACACAAAAGTCAGCGATGCTGAGTGAGTTTTAGTTTTATATTAAAATACTTTACTTCCGTTTAAAACATTACTTTTACTTTCGTACGTGATCACACATCATACATACATCTTAGTAATAATTATTATTATCTTTCATCGTCATTCATCATTCGTACCTTCATTCATTAATATCTTCCACCCTTATCTAGATCCTGCCATACGCTATACTCCCACATCAAGCAAAAGCCGATACTGTGCCAGGGTTTATAAGTAAACCCCCACGTCAAGCAAAAGCTGACACAGTACCGGGGTACGCGACAAGGATCTTCTCACAACTCACACGCTATACCTCCACATCAAGCAAAAGCCAATACTGTGCCAGGGTTTATAAGTAAACCCCCACGTCAAGAAAAAGCCGACACAGTACCGGGGTAAGCGACAAGGAGTCCATCATTCATTACTTCCATGTTCGTCATTCGTTATCTTTAACTTTCCTTACATAATACTTTACGTACATAAACATAACACACCACGTAAAGTCACATCATATACATATTATAGAACAATCACCACCATACAATGCATACATACCATAAACAAGCGTAAGCCACCATAAAACCTCATTTCTAAACACTTAAGCTCTACTTCCCAAAATTTTAGAAAATCCCAAGTCCCAGAAGGAATGCGGATGAACTTAACAAATGCGGATGAGCAAACAAATGCTGATGAGCAAACAAATGCGGATGAAAAGACAAATGCAGATGAACACTTCAAAAAATATTCTAAGTGTTCCAAGGAAATGCGCATGAACATAGTAGCAAATGCGCATGAATAAAGCAAATGAAAGTCTTCAGAAAATATTCCAAGTGTCAGGAAATGCGCATGAACCAAATGCGGATGACTGAAACAAATGCACCTGAACACTGTAGCAAATGCGCATGAACAAAAGAAATGCGCATGATCACTATGGCAAATGCGCCAGTACAAAACACTTATGCGAATTTTCAACTCTAAATGCGGATGAACTAAACCAACCTGCAGTTGCAACTTATGCTATATTCAGTTCCAAATACTCATTGTAACACATCCTTAACGCAGATCTATCATGCTACGCACTTAGAACATACTACACATCTTAGAAAAACATCTAAAAACATATACCAACAACACCCAGTAGCACACCATGTCAAAATTCATAGTTTTGGTTTAGAAAACCTTCTACCCAGTATGCATAGCAGCCCTAAACACTTAGAAAACCAGTAAAAGAGGGGATCTAGAACTCACCTTGAACAGCTTTCGAGTAGAACACCACAAACCCGAGAGCCCACTTGAAGTTCCAGCACCTCAAACCCAGCTGAAAACCGAGAAGAACACCTTGAGATCTTATCTTTTTGTAACTCCCGAAAATTTGGTCAACTGAAAAGAAAAGAAAGTATTTTAAAGAAAATAAAAAAGAAGGCAAAGATAAGGGGTGTAAAGTGTAAATTTACACAAAAAGTCATAAAGGATGTATAAAAGGGGTATGGTCGCCCACACCCCTTTCTAACTGCCGCTGAAACCGAAGAAAAGGAATAAGAAGCTGCATTTTGTTTCTCTCGGTTGTGAAGAAGAAGAGAAGCTAAAATCTTCGAGGTATGTGTGCTTACATGTTAATTGGCTCGGTTTCTTGGTGGCTTAACCCTTAGGAACCGATTCCTAAGTGTTATTTGTGTCTTGGTTGGTTGTTTTGCTTGTTTAGGTATCTTGAACCCTAGTGCAGCCAAGTTTGGTGGAGTTTTACTTGTCTTCTACAATAGGTGAGTTCTAGACCCTATTTATATGTATTTTAAACAATCTTTGGGGTTGAAAATGCATCAAAATGAGTTTTTGAGGCTTTATCTATGTACCCGTATGTATATGCATGTATATACTTGTAATTCATGGTTGTTTATGCGTTGAGAATGCTTAGAAATGTTTATTTAGGCTTTGAACAGGTGCTATAGCAGGTTTGAACTGATTCTGATATGTAGAAGTGCACAACAGGAGGTCATGCGCCCAAATAAGGCCCATGCGCCTGGGAACTTGGTGAAAATATGTATAAGTACAGGCCATGTGCCCAAATAGGGCCCATGCACCTGGAAATTTCCTTAGAAATTTCTAAGTAGGGGCTCATGTGCCCCAATAGTGCCCATGTGCCCAAAACTTTGCCTTAGTATATTAAGGGTAGGCCCATACGCCTGAACAGTGTCATGCGCCCAGGATAGTTCTAAAAAAATGCCTAAGTATTGAGGCCATGCACCTGAAAAGTGATAATGCGCCCATGCAGTGCTGATGCGCCTGCATAGTCCTCATGCGCTTAGGACACTTAGAATATTTTCTGAAATTTTGGAGAAAGCTGAATTTTATGGTTTGACCTAGGGTTGACCTGTGTTTATTATTTGATTATTCTATTCATGTTTTATGATTGTTCTTGTGTTCCTATTACTATATAATGTGACTTTATGTGGATTACTTATGATCATAAAGTATTATCATTAATTAAGGGGAAAGATTAATGTTAATGAAAAGTGGAACATAATGAACAAATGAATGAATGAAAAGGCTTGCAAGCAAACGAAAGGAGGTTCATAGCCTGGGGTTGTTAGCTCAACTGCGTGCGGTTGTAAAACCCATGAGGATGCACGCGGGGTCAATCATTGAGATTGACGGGACCTTTGTTGCATACCCCAAGCGACTGGGCTAAGCTTCGTGCTCCATATGCAGGGTCTAAGCATAGACCTCAGGCCCAGTATCCGCTTCGTGCAGAATGTTCGAGGTATTGCACAATTGTCCACATCGAAAGTGAAAGATAATAATGATGAAAAGGAAGGATTATGATGATGATAATGGAATGATTTGAATGTATGTATGGTGTGTGATCACCTGAGAAGGAAAGATATAGTATTTAAAAGTGTATTTTCGTATACAAACCTTACAAGGCATTTTTATGACTTTAAAACTAGAATTCACTCAGCAACGCTAACTTTTATGCATTTTCAGTTGGCAGGTAATATTGCTGAGGATGGCACTCGGGGAGGCTACTCGTCGGGCAAGGCTGACATTCGTTCATGGTTAATATTATTGTTGCTTTGTAATGCAATCAAACGATCTTTTGTAACTGATAACAAACTTTTATGTATTGCTTAGCAACAGTGTTTATTGATTAATGAATGGCTACTTTGATGAAAATTCCACTGCAATGTTTAATAACTATGTAAGTTTTTATTAATTGTGCTATGATCGTCCAACTGTGAGGTCTCCGAGAACGGGGCCTTACAAGTTGGTATCAGAGCCAAAGTTTAAGAGAAATGTGTAAAAACTTTCAAAACAAAACCTAAAATTAAACTGAAAATGGGACCGAATGGAGGGATGTCAGCCCGAGTAGCTACGTGCCATCAGGTATGTCTTTTCTTATAATGTTAACCGGCATTATGTGCGCATGCTATTTGATTTATATGCTTTAGTAGATTTGAATACTGATGTAGTCAGGAGAGGAAATGCTCGGGGGATGAAGAGTAAAGTAAGTGGCTAATCACAACTGGCCACTGTAATTAGGGACTTACTATACTTAACATTAACTGAGCTATTACCTTGAATGACCGTGTTGGTATTTGAATCTTATAGTGTTTAGAGGATGGCTGGTGGAAGATCGTCTAAAGCTTCTCCTGGTGGAACGCGGGGTGTTCGTGGTAGGCCACGTAGTACAAGGAACAAGACCAAGACTGCAGAGGCGGCTCATGCTGAGCCCGATCTTCATCACCCGGAGGGGGTGGATAAGAGTACGAATTTAAGGGCCTCAGTGAAGGAGGCAGTGGTGGAGGAGGTTCACCAGGTCATGCAGACAATCCTACCGTCTATCGTGACTGAAGTGATCAAGGCTGTGAAGGAGGATGAACGAAAGGAGAAGGAAGAGGAGAAGAGAACAACTGCTGGTAGGAGAGGTGATGTGAGGGATCAGGATGAGGAGGAGGAGCTAAATGCTGGAAGGGGTGCCTCTAGTGATGATGAAGAAGTGGTGGTGCGGGGAACAGCGAAAGGATGTAGTTATGGGGCTTTTCAGCGATGTAAGCCCCTGACTTTTGATAGCAATGGTGATGGTGATGCTGCCGCTGCTCATCGATGGGTAAGGGAAATGGAGGCTGTTCTGGAGATCAGTGAGTGTCGGGAGGATCAAAAGATGAAGTTTGCCAATCACTATTTTGTCGACACGGTGCTGTGTTGGTGGGACAACATAGTCCAGGCCGAGGGCAATCGGGCCATTGGAAGGATGATGTGGGGAGAACTAAAGAGGTCAGTGATTGAGGAGTTCTGTCCTCATCGAGAGCTTGACAAGATTGAGAGAGAGTTCCTCCAGCTGGAGGCGGGGACTATGACCCATCAGCAATACACCACCAAATTTATTGAGATGGCGAGACTGGTGCCCGAATAGGTGACGCCGACATCAAGGAAGATCAAGCGATATATTCAGGGGTTGCCAGCTGACATTCGCATGCATCTAATCACTGCCCGACCAAGCACCTTCAAGTTGGTAGTGGATTTGGCGGGAAGATTGTATGATGAACGGGAGGTGGCAGTGGTTGAGGTGAAGAAGGTTGATGGTGGTGGTAATAACTAAAGAGGAAAGAAATTCGGGCGTGGTGGTTTCACCCCGAATAACAAGTGGCAGAGGGTGGATAATCGTCGAGCTGTTACTGCAGGCTCGGGGTCGAAGAAGTGTGACAAGTGTGGAAAGGAGCATAGCGGGGAATGCAGCTTGGGGTCGAATGTCTGCTTCAAGTGTGGGAATCCCGACTACATGGAAAGGATGTGTGGGGTCCCATGGTGCTTCAACTGTGGTGAGTATGGCCACATGAGCAGAGACTGCAAGAAGTCGAGAGCCTAAAGCTCCGGGGCGAAGAAGAGAGCCGAAGAAGGAGGGCAGATGACGAGTGCTAGAGCCTTCACTATGACGTGAGAGGAAGCCTGGGTAGACCCCGACGTCATGTCAGGTATGTTTCTAGTACATCAAACTTGTGCCTCAGTATTATTTGACTCTGGTGCTAGTAGGAGTTTTATATCTGCTGCTTTCTATGCTAAGTTGTCTGTTAGTAGTAGATGTATTGATGAGCCTTTTGACGTAGAAACTGCTATCGGTAAGTGTACCAGAATTTCTAGTATAATTGAAGACTATGGTATAGAATTAGAAGGCCATAGGTTTGCTGCTAAGCTATATGTGACGCCCCTAGGAGGATTCGATGTAGTACTAGGGATGGATTGGCTAGCAACCTACGAGGTAAACATCGTATGTTGCAAGAAGATGATTCGATTGATTGCGCCCGATGGGAGTTTGGTGATGGTTTATGGTGATCGCGTCACCACGGTCCCAAAGGTGATCTTGATGGCGGTGGCAGAGAAGTGCATGAGACGCGGATGTAGTGCCTACCTGGCCTACGTAAAGGATGTGGATGCATCGATACCACAATTATCTGAAGTGCCAGTGGTGTGTGAGTTCCAGGATGTGTTTCCCGAAGATCTCCCAGGAGTGCCACCTGATCGCGAGATCGAATTCCAGATCGATCTGATACCCGGTGCTCAACCTGTTGCCAAGGAACCGTATCGATTAGCCCCGATAGGGATGAAGGAACTTATGGTTCAACTACAGGAGTTGATGGACAAGGGCTTCATCCGACCAAGCATCTCTCCCTAGGGTGCTCCAGTCTTGTTTGTTAAAAAGAAAGACGATAGTATGAGGATGTGTATAGACTACCGTGAGTTAAACAAGTTAACGGTGAAGAACCGATATCCCCTGCCAAGAATAGATGACTTGTTTGATCAGCTCCAAGGTTCCAGTTGGTTCTCAAGGATAGATCTTCGATCTAGCTACCATCAGCTGAAGGTAAAAGAACAAGACATTCCTAAGACAGCGTTTCACACGCGTTATGGACACTACGAGTTCCTCGTTATGTCTTTTGGTCTGACTAACGCGCCAGCTGCCTTTATGGATTTGATGAACCGTGTGTGTCGGCCAATGTTAGATAAATCAGTAATTGTGTTTATTGATGATATCTTGATTTATTCGAAGAGCGAAGAAGAACATGCCGGTCACATACGAGAGGTGTTGGAGACACTTAGAAGGGAGAAACTTTATGCTAAATTCTCTAAGTGTGCTTTCTGGTTACGCGAAGTCCAATTTCTGGGTCACGTGGTCAATGCTGAAGGAATCATGGTGGACCCGGCAAAGGTTGAGGCAGTGATGCAATGGAAGTCTCCAAAGACGCCATCTAAGATTCGCAGTTTCTTGGGTTTGGCGGGCTACTACCGAAGATTTATTCAAGACTTTACCAAGATAGCTTCACCTTTGACCAAATTGACCCGCAAGGATGTGAAGTATGTGTGGGGACGAGAACAAGAGGATGCTTTTGAGGAGTTAAAGGCAAGATTAACTCAAGCTACTGTCTTGACATTGCCCGAAGGGAGTGAGGATTTAGTGGTCTATTCAGATGCTTCTTATTCAGGACTGGGTTGCGTACTAATGCAACGAGGAAGAGTGATAGCATACGCATCCCGACAGTTGAAGACCCACGAAGCCAATTACCCCACTCATGACTTGGAGTTAGCTGCGGTGGTTTTTGCGTTGAAGATTTGGAGGCACTACTTATACGGGACAAAGTGCACAATCTTCACCGACCATAAAAGCTTAAAGTACTTCTTTGAGTAGAAGGATCTCAACATGAGGCAAAGGAGGTGGTTAGAGCTGATCAAAGACTATGACTGCGAGATCCATTACCACCCGGGCAAGGCCAACGTAGTGGCCGATGCCCTTAGCCGAAAGGAGAGACCTGAGCCGATTCGGGTGAAAGCATACCAGTTAATAATGACCTCGGATGTGATGACGCAAGTCAAAGAATTTCAGGAAGAGGCATTGAAAGAAGATTGCCTCAACTCTGAACGAATGAGAAGTCTAGTCATAGAATTGGGAGAGAACACCCACGGGGTTAGAACCTGTTTTGCACGGATGTGGATTCCTCGGTATGGAGACCTACGTGGGCAAATTATGGACGAAGCTCATAAGACACGATACTCCATTCATTTCGGTGCCACTAAGATGTATCAAGATATGAAGAAAGACTATTGGTGGTCGGGTATGAAGCGTGATGTAGTGGAGTATGTGAGTAAGTGCCTTACTTGCTTACAAGTGAAGGCAGAGCATCAAAAGCCATACGGGAAGATCCAACCATTGGATATACCCGAGTGGAAGTGGGAGCACATCACCATGGACTTCATCACGAAGCTGCCCCGTACTGTAAGGGGGTACGATACCATTTGGGTGATAGTCGACCACTTGACAAAGAGTGCTCACTTCCTACCGATTCGCGAGACGTATTCATCGGAGAGATTGGCGGATCTGTTCATCAAAGAGATTATAGCCCGTCATGGCATGCCGGTGTCTATTGTGTCAGATCGCGACATCGGGTTTACGTCTAAGTTCTGGAAGAGGTTTCATGATGCCATGGGGACGAGGCTACACATCAGCACAGCTTACCATCCTCAAACAGATGGTCAGTCTGAGCAGACGATTCAGACACTCGAGGATATGCTTCGTGCATGCGTGATCGACTTTGGAGGAAGCTGGGATGATCACTTACCGTTAGCAGAGTTCTCGTACAACAACAGTTATCACACCAGCATTGGCATGCCACCATACGAGATGCTATACGGTAGGAGGTGTAGGACGCCCATATGTTGGGGAGACATTGGGCAGAAAGAATTGGGAAGCATTGAGGTGATCAAGGCTACGACTAAGAAGCTAGAAAGGATCAAAGGCTTTATGAAGGCCGCCAAGGATAGGCAGAAGTTGTATGCCGACAAGAGGCGTAGACCAATCGAGTTCAACGTGGGTGATAAAATCATGTTGAAGGTCTCGCCTTGGAAAGGGATCATCAGGTTCAGGAAGAGAGGAAAGCTGAGCCCTAGATACATAGGACCTTTCCGAATCGTTGCACGAGTAGGAGAGGTGGCCTATCGATTAGATTTGCCTGATGAGTTAAGTGGGATTCACCCGACATTCCATGTATCTCATATGAGGAAGTGCTTAGCCGACGAAGACATGATTGTACCACTGGAGGATATTGAAGTGGATGAATGGCTCAACTATGTAGAGCAACCAGTAGTAATCATCGATCAGAAGGAGAAAAGGTTGAGGAATAAAGTGGTTCCACTTGTGCAAGTGTAGTGGAAACACAGAAAGGGTTTCGAGTCTACATGGGAGACTGAAGAGGAGATGAGATAGCATTACCCATAGTTATTTGAAGAATGACAGGTTTCGGGGACGAAACCTCTCTAAGGGGGGTAGACTTGTAACACCCCGAAAATTTGGTCAACTAAAAAGAAAAGAAAGTATTTTGAAGAAAATAAAAAAGAAGGCAAAGATAAGGGGTGTAAAGTGTAAATTTACACAAAAAGTCAAAAAGCATGTATAAAAGGGGTATGGTCGCCCACATCCCTTTCTAACTGCTGCTGAAACCGAAGAAAAGGAAGAAGAAGCTGCATTTTATTTCTCTCGGTTGTGAAGAAGAAGAGAAGCTGAAATCTTAGAGGTATGTGTGCTTACATGTTAATTGGCTTGGTTTCTTGGTGGTTTCACCCTTAGGAACCGATTCCTAAGTGTTATTTGTGTCTTGGTTGGTTGTTTTGCTTGTTTAGGTGTCTTGAACCCTAGTGCAGCCAAGTTTGGTGGAGTTTTACTTGTCTTCTGCAATAGGTGAGTTCTAGACCCCGTTTATATGTATTTTAAACAATCTTTGGGGCTGAAAATGCATCAAAATGAGTTTTCGAGGCTTTATCTATGTACCCGTATGTATATGCATGTATATACTTGTAATTCATGCTTGTTTATGCGTTAAGAATGCTTAGAAATGTTTATTTAGGCTTTGAACAGGTACTAGAGCAGGTTTGAACTGATTCTGTTATGTAGAAGTGCACAACAGGCGGTCATGCGCCCAAATAGGGCCCATGCGCCTGGGAACTTGGTGAAAATATGTATAAGTACAGGCCATGCGCCCAAATAGGGCCCATGCACCCAAATAGGGCCCATGCGCCTAGAAATTTCCTTAGAAATTTCTAAGTAGGGGCTCATGCGCCCCAATAGTGTCCATGTGCCCAAAACTTTGCCTTAGTATATTAAGGGTAGGCCCATGCGCCTGAACAGTGTCATGCACCCAGGATAGTTCTAAAAAAAATGCCTAAGTATCGAGGCCATGTGCCTGAAAAGTGATAATGCGCCTTGCAGTGCTGATGCGCCTGTATAGTCCTCATGCGCCTAGGACACTTAGAATATTTTCTGAATTTTGGAGAAAGTTGAATTTTAAGGTTTGATCTAGGGTTGACCTGTGTTTATTATTTGATTATTCTATTCATGTTTTATGATTGTTCTTGTGTTCCTATTACTATATAATGTGACTTTATGTGGATTGCTTATGATCATAAAGTATTATCATTAATTAAGGGGAAAGATTAATGTTAATGAAAAGTGGAACATAATGAACAAATGAATGAATGAAAAGGCTTGCAAGCAAACGAAAGGAGGTTCACAGCCTAGGGTTGTTAGCTCAACTGCGTGCGGTTGTAAAGCCCATGAGGATGCACGCTGGGTCAATCATTGAGATTGATGGGACCTTTGTTGCATACCCCAAGCGACTGGGCTAAGCTTCGTGCTCCATATGCAGGGTCTAAGCATAGACCTCAGGCCCAATATCCGATTCGTGCAAAATCTTTGGGGTATTGCACAATTGTCCACATCGAAAGTGAAAGATAATAATGATGAAAAGGAAGGATTATGATGATGATAATGGAATGAACTGAATATATGTATGGTGTGTGATCACCTGAGAAGGAAAGATATAGTATTTAAAAGTGTATTTTTGTATACAACCCTTACAAGGCATTTTTATGACTTTAAAACTAGAATTCACTTAGCAACGCTGACTTTTATGCATTTTTAGTTGGCAGGTAATATTGCTGAGGATGGCACTCGGGGAGGCTACTCGTCGGGCCAAGGCTGACATCCGTTCATGGTTAATATTATTGTTGCTTTGTAATGCAATCAAACGATCTTTTGTAACTGATAACAAACTTTTATGTATTGCTTAGCAACAGTGTTTATTGATTAATGAATGGCTATTTTGATGAAAATTCCGCTGCAATGTTTAATAACTATGTAAGTTTTTATTAATTGTGCTATGGTCGTCCAACTGTGAGGTCTCCGGGAACGGGGCCTTACACTTTTGAATATTTTCTTCCACTTTCTCCCACTAAAACTGATTGAAAGCTTCTCTCTCTCTCTAGAACCGAAGGTTGTAGGAGAGAAAAGAGGTTATGGGCCATACCTCTTTTAAACCCCACTATGTGCAAGTTTGGCCCTTGCACGCTTTTAACCCCTTGCTTTTAAAATAACTTCCTGTTTACTCCTTTACTTTTCTTTTTTTTTTCCTGAAATTTCCAGATGTTACAAGTCCATCCCCCTTATATAGGTTTCGTCCCCAAAACCTGTCACTCCTTAAAGAGATCTGGGTAGTGCCATTTCATTTCTCCCTCTGATTCGCCAAGTGGCCTCCATTACTTCAATGCAACGACCATAGTTGCCACTTTAGATAACCTTTGGATAAATATCCCGTAGCAACCCACCAAACTCGAGAAACTACGAATCTCAGATGGCGTCCTTGGAGACTTCCATTGCATCACTGCCTCAATCTTTGTCAGGTCTACCATAATCCTTTCAGGATTAACCACATGACCCAAAAGCTGAACCTCGCATAACTAGAAAACGAACTTGGAGAACTTGGAGTACAACTTCTCCCTTCGAAGCATATCCAACACTTCCCGGACGTGACCGACATGTTCCTCTTCACTCAACGAATAAATCAAAACATCATCAATGAACACAGTCACTAACATATCTAACTTAAGTCGGTACACCTGATTCATCAGATCCATAAAGCAGTTGGCATGTTGGTTAAACCAAAGGAAATCACAAGGAACTTGTAGTGTCCATAACGTGTGTGAAATGCTATTTTAGGGATATCCTGCTCCTCCACCTCAATTGATGGTAACCAGATCGGAGATATATCCTGGAGAACCAACTGGCACCTTGGAGCTGATCAAACAAGTCATCAGTCCTCGGTAACAAATACAGATTCTTCACAGTCAGCTTGTCCAACTCACGGTAGGCGATGCACATCCTCATGCTACCGTCCTTATTCTTCACAAACAAGACCGAAGCACCCCATGGAGAGATACTCGGTCGGATGAACCCCTTATCTAGCAACTCTGGCAGCTGAGTCATCAATGTCTTCATCTCGGAGGAAGCTAATCAATAAGGTGCCTTGACAACAGGCTGGGCATAAGGTATCAATTCGATCTAGAACCTTTTTTTTTTGGGCCATCGTGGTACTAACGCATCCACATCATCCACCTAAGCCAGGTAGGCACTACATCCACGCCTTGTACACTGCTCTGCCACAACCATCGAAATTGCTTTTGGGACCGCACTAACTCTATCGCCGTAGATTGCCACCAACTCCCATCGGGCGCGGTCAATCGAATCATATTCTTACAACACACGATGCTTGCCACATTGGCTGTTAGCCAATCCCTCCCTAGGAGTACATCAAATCTGCCTAGGGGCACCACGAATAATTTAGCAGGGAACCTATGGCCTTCCAATTCTATCACAGATAGCAGTTTCTACATCAAAGGGCTCATCAACCTTTCTACTCCTAACAGGAAACTTATTACAGAAGGCAGCAAAAATAAAACTCCTACTAGCACCAGAATCAAAAAGTAAAGAGGCACAAGTTCAGGTTACTAGAAGTGTACCTGACACAACGTCGGAATCCACCCTAGCCTCCTCCCGGGTCATCGTGCATGCTCTAACCTTCATCCTCTACTCTCTTTCTCAGTCCCTTTCTTTGCCCCGGAGCTCTCAGCCCTCGACTTCTTGCAGTATCTGCTCATGTACCCAGTCTTGCCACAATTGTAACATTTTACCACAAATGTACGATCCCCACTTACACTCCCCCGCATACTCCTTCCCGCACTTATTACACCTATTTTTCCCTATACCTGTCGTCACTACTCTGCGGTCATCCACCCTTACCTTTTTGTTATTTGGAGTGAAACCACCACAACCAACTCGTTCCCCATTCCAGTTTCTATCACCATCACCTTTCTTACTTACCTCCACAGTAGTCACTTCCTCCCTCTCGTCATACAGTCTCCCTACCAGATCGACCACCGACCTAAACGTGCCTGGCCGGGCGGAAATTAGATGTTTACGGATATCCGCCAGCAACCCCTGAATGTATTTCTTTATTCTCCATGACACGAGTGTCACCTGCTCGGGCACCAGCCTCGCCATCTCATTAAACTTAGTTGTGTACTGTTGGTGCGTCATACTTCCCGCCTCCAACTACAGGAACTCTCTCTTGATCTTATCGAGTTCCCTATGAGGACAAAACTCCTTCGATCACTATCTTCTTATCATCACGATCGCCTTGCTACCCTCGACCTGGACAATGTTGTCCCACCAGCACAAGGCCAAATCCACAAACGAGTAGGTAGCAAACTTCACCTTCTGATCCTCCCTGCACTCACTGATATTCAACACAACCTCCATCTCTCTCACCCATCGGTGAGCAGCAGCAGCACTCCTATTCCCATCAAATGTCGGGGGCTTGCATCTCTGGAATGCCCCATAGTTGCAGCCCTTTGCAATTTCCTGCACTGCTTTCTCCTCCTCATCGTCACCAGAAACGACCATCTCAGTCTCTAGTTGCTCCCTTTCTCTTGAACCTCCTTCTCCGTCCTCTCGCCTATTGGCATTCTCCTTCTCCTGTTTCTCCTTCTCCTCATTTTCCCTCACAGCTTTAATAACCTCGGTCACCACTTATGGCAGAATCGTCTGCATGACTTGATGAACTTCCTCCGTTATTGCCCCCTTCCTTGAGGCCCTCAGATTAGAACTCTCATCCTCACCATCATGGTGATGAGGCTTGGGCTCTTCAGGAGCCATTTTGGCAGTCTTAGCCCTGTTCCTTGTGACACGCGGTCCAACACACGTCCACCATGACCTCCACCTCGAGAAGCCTCCGAAGATCTACCACTAGCCATCTCTAAGCACTACAAGATTCAAACACCAACATGGTCATTCAAGGTAATAGCTCAGATTATGTCAAGTATAGTAAGTCCCTAATTACAGTGGCCAGTTGTGATTAGCCACTTACTTTACTCTTCATTCTCCAAGCATTTCCTATCCTGACTACATCAGTATCCAAATCTACAAAGAACACATAATCCATATATCACACACACATAATTCCCTTTTATTAACCCTCATAAAATGTTTACATAAAACCTTTACATGCAGTCATATAGCTACTAGTACTAACATCCTTTTCCCTTTCTTCCCATTCTCAGTTTAAGTTTAGGTTCTTTGAAAATATTACACCCAATTTTCTTAAACTTTGGCTCTGATACCAACTTGTAAGGCCCCATTCCCTGGACGCTTACAGTTGGTCAATCATCGCATAAAACATATAAAATTCATCATTTTGCAGCGAAAATTTAAACTTTTCATTAATAATTAAAAACATACCAATACATCATATATTTAAAATACATCATCAAAAATTGTATTAATACAATATCATCTAAAAATGTGGATGCCAGACTCGAAACATTCCCAGGAGCTTATGCATCCATGCCTGTACCTCCTCAGCATCAAACGGTTACCTGCCAACTATTATGCACACAAAAGTCAGCGACACTGAGTGAGTTCTAGTTTTATATTAAAATACTTTACTTCTATTTAAAACATTACTTTTACTTTCGTACGTGATCACACATCATACATACATCTTGGTAATAATTATTATCTTTCATCATCGTTCATCATTCGTACCTTCTTTCATTAATATCTTCCACCGTTATCTAGATCCTGCCATACGCTATACCCCCACGTCAAGCAAAAGCCGATACTGTGCCGGGGTTTATAAGTAAACCCCCACGTCATGCAAAGGCCGACACAGTACCGGGGTACGCGACAAGGATCTTCTCACAACTCACACGCTATACCCCACGTCAAACAAAAGCCGATACTGTGCCGGGGTTTATAAGTAAACTCCCACGTCAAGAAAAAGCCAACATAGTACTGGGGTAAGTGACATGGACTCCATCATTCATTACTTCTATTTTTGTCATTCATTATCTTGCACTTTCCTTACATAATACTTTACGTACATGAACATAACACACCATGTAAAGTCACATCATATACATAATTTAGAACAATCACCACCATACAATGCATACATTCCATAAACAAGCGTAAGCCACCATAAAACCTTATTTCTAAACACTTAAGCTCTACTTCCTAAAATTCCAAAAAATCCCAAGTCCCAGAAGGAATGCGGATGAACTTAAAAAATGCGGATGAGCAAACAAATGCGATGAGCAAACAAATGCGGATGAACAGACAAATGCGGATGAATACTTCAGAAAATATTCTAAGTGTTCCAAATAAATGCGCATGAACACTATAGCAAATGCGCATGAACAAAGAAAATGAAAGTCTTCAAAAAATATTCCAAGTGTCAGGAAATGCGCATGAACCAAATGAGGATGACTGAAACAAATGCGCCTAAACACTGTAGCAAATGCGCATGAACAAAAGAAATGCGCATGATCACTATGGCAAATGCACCTGTACAAAACACTTATGCGAATTTTCAACTCTAAATGCGGATGAACTAAACCAACCTGCAGTTGCAACTTATGCTATATTTAGTTCCAAATCCTCATTCTAACACATCCTTAACACATATCTATCATGCTACGCACTTAGAACATACTACACATCATACACATCTTAGAAAAACATCTAAAAACATATACCAACAACACCCAGTTGCACACTATGTCAAAATTCATAGTTTAGTTTAGAAAACCTTCTACCCGGTATGCATAACAGCCCCAAACACTTAGAAAACTAGTAAAAGAGGGGATCTAGAACTCACCTTGAATAGCTTTAGAGTAGAACACCACAAACCTGAGAGCCCACTTGAACTCGGTCCAGAAGCTCAAACCCAGCTGAAAACCGAGAAGAACACCTTGAGATCTAACCTTTTGAAGATTTTCTTCCACTTTCTCCCACTAAAACCGGTTGAGAGCTTCTCTCTCTCTAGAACCGAAGGTTACAGGAGAGAAAAGAGGTTATGGGCAGCCATACCTCTTTTAAACCCCGCTATGTGCAAGTTTGGCCCTTGTACGCTTTTAACCCCTTGCTTTTGAAATA
The DNA here is from genome assembly GCA_025506505.1 of Flaveria sonorensis. Lineage (NCBI taxonomy): Eukaryota > Viridiplantae > Streptophyta > Magnoliopsida > Asterales > Asteraceae > Flaveria > Flaveria sonorensis. The sequence continues at coordinate 31,275,351 of CM046423.1, forward strand.
ACTTCCTGTTTGCTCGTTTACTTTTCTTTTTTTTTTTCTGAAATTTTCAGGTGTTACACCAATCAATCCAAGAAGGAGATACTTCTCTGTTATCATTGCAAAATTAAGAAACAAATTTATTGGAGATGTTATGTAGGAAGCAAAAACAGATGATGCAGATCATAAAAGCAGAAAACAAAATCAGAAGAGGTCTTAATCCAGCTCCTCTCAACTTGTTGATGATGAATTTTTGAGAAGAATTGGATATGCAGACAAGAGTGCAACATCCATCAAGATCATTGAAAGAACAAAAGAATTGGTGCTGTAAAGAAATGATCCAAACAAGAAAGCTTCAAGTATCAGACTGTTTGATCCCATGGAAATAAAGCTTCTTCATCCAAGTTACACCTCATACTTGCATGATAAGTACTTCACAAAATTGTCTGATAATATTGCTCAAGGTGACATATGTTTATATGTGCACATTATACAAGTGATAGACAAGCTTCATGCCAAAGTTTACAAAAGAAGAAAATTTGAGTCTAGTCAACTCATGGGAACTGAAATCCCTTCTATCACTGATCTTTAAATTTCTGAGCAAGATGAGTTGGAAATAGTCTTAAACAACAAAGTAGTTGCAACATTGACTACTAAAGAAGATGTCCTTGGTCTTAATTTCAAGACTTTAAAGAATATGAGCAGAATGCAGATCAAGTATACGTATCCAGATCAAAAGGATGCTATCGCATACTTCAACAAAAAGATTTTGGAAAGAGTTCAGGAGTTGAAGACATTGAACAGCTAATTACAAGTTTCTAAACCTAAGGTGGAGTATTGTTAGGTCTAGATTAATTGTATAGGTTTAGAAGATTATTCATCTCCTGTAATGAACTCTTGTACATATTTATCTTTTTGTATGCAAGATATATAAATGTTAAGCCAAATTATTATTTGTGTTGATTATATGTGTAATTGCAGGAAAACATCATACTTGTTCAATTTTGAAATTTGACCAAGCACAAGAACATCTACGGAAGAACAAGTCAAAGAATATGCATCCGTGGATCTCCTACGGAAGCATTGTAACATCTACGGAAGAACAAGTCTGCTTGTGAGATCCAAGTTACTGCTAACTCCTACGGAAGACCAACTCCTACGGAAGGCTAACTCCTACAGAAGACCAACTCCTACGGAAGGCTGTCTCCTACGAAAGAACAAAATACTTGCATGAACTCCATTCACCAAGGAAGCCTCATGAAGTCAAAAAGTCAAATTCTCTGGAGTGACATCATCAACTCAACATTTGCGGAAGACTGTACTTCTGTCAGAAACGAATATTACATGTCACATCAAGAAAATTTTAGTTGTGTAACTTTCTTACCATAATAGGAAAGATACTCTTACCCATGTAAAAAGTAAATCCCTCTACCTATAAATAGAAGGCATGGGTGCACTCTTTTAGGGTACCCTAGAGCAACAATAAACTAGCAATATACACCAACAATACACCAACAATACACCAAGAACACCAAGAACATCACATAGCAATTATCATATCAGCAAACAAAATCAAAACCGATTGTAACCAATTCAGTATTAATGGAAATCATTTGAAGCAAATTTGTTTATCATATTACTTTAGCTTGTTTTCCATTTCTATCATCTATTCTTCATTGATTTACTTTACAATTACAATTTCTTAAACAATTAATTAAACAACTAGTTATGATAATTCTACGATCATTATTTGTTCAATCAAACTGATAATTCCTGTTTTGATCCTTGGATTCACACGAGAACTTCATTAGATTCAAATTTCATACCGTATAATTTTACCTACTCGCGCGAAAACTTATAGATTTCCCGCCTACACACAACTTATCTCGTCTAAGGCTGTTCTAACATACTTAACACTGTAAACAACAACATCACAAGCATAAACAAGCATTTTAGTATGCATAATAGCCCCAAAATGTAAAAACTTGCATAAAAAGGGGCTATAAACTCACCCCTTGAAGATCTAGCACAACTAAACCTTCTCGAAAGCTCTTGCCGAATGAAAACTACATATCCACGTGTTGCATTCATCAATAATCCATTTTTAGTACATAACACAAGTTACTACACGAGTTACATACCTTAAACACCTCGATTCTTCACTTTCTCTCTCTACCAACAACACTTTTCTCGCGAATAATGGGGTTAAATGGGTGTTCTCAGCTATTTATACTCAATTCAACTTTTCACTCAAAGTTCTCGCACGATAAGTCCTCTTCGCGCGAGAACTTTTTATGCCTTCATTTTCTTGAAATTTTTGGGTGCTACAATTAACTAGAGTTGAGAACTTCAGAATAGCACATGAACTGTGAAAGGTACTTCACATAATGTGTGAAAAAAGTATTGAGATTAGGGAAATCAAGAAAGAAAAATTAAGGACCCAGTATGAAACTTTCTACCATGTTCAAGGAGAATCAATACCACAGCAGCTCCATAGATTCGTACAGCTTGTAAATGAGAGGATTGTTTATGGTCTCAAATACGAATCTATGGAGATCAACAAGAAAATGTTGCATACTCTTCCAGAGAGCTAGACACAATCAGTCTCTCTAATGAAAGTAACATTGGATCTAGAAGCATTATCTTTGGATGCACTAGTGGCCAAAGTAGAGGCACTAGATTTAGATGAGAGATCCAAAAACAACATCACAGTTAGACATGTGGAATCATACAAATTCAAGGAGATGCAAACAACAGATAGTGCATTCTTGACATGCACTGGTGAAGAAGAAGAGGAGGAGTTTCTTGATTCCAGTGAAATTTCATTCTTTTCTACTCCTGAATCAGCAGAAAACAATTACAATCTCCTGACCATGCTCTCATGGCACATGTTGAAGATATAATTGTTGAAATCCCAAAAGAGGTAAAGGAGAATCTGTGTTCTCATGCATGCATTGATGAAGTCATAAGATACAGAGAGCATGCATACCAACTTTCAAAGAAAGTTATTGAAACAAACATTTTGAATGACAGTTTAAAATCAGAACAAAAATAGTATGAGATCAAAATTCTAACACTAGCAGCTCAAGTTTAGCAACTCTTTGAATCTTTGACTCAGTTAAAAACACAACAAGCTGAAACTAAAGTGAAACTTCAAAAGTTTCAGGTAAGCAATAAGAAGTTTGAAGAACTTCTTGTTCAACGAACGACATTCAAAGACCCTTCAAGTTTGGGATAAAATAAGGTTAACCCACCTTATAATGATAACTATATTCCATTACCTGACTCAATAACCAACAAACATGGGGTGTCACTTAACCCTCATGACAGGACAGATGACTCCAAACCATCATCATCTTCATCTAAATCATTACTATCAAAATCACCTCTGATAAAAGTTGTTAAAAGTCAAGCACCACCACAAATAAAATCAACAGATTTCTATCAAGGGGAAAACAATGAATTTGATATACACACATCAGATGAAGATGATGAAGATTTACTATATGATTAGTCAGATCAACTAATTACTTAAACTGAAAAATTTTCAAGTGTGGTTCACACAACATCAAAACAATCAAAGCAGAAACAAGTATTTGATATCAGCTCAGGTGGAAGAAAGATTTAGTCTTCCACTGACTCTCCCAAAAGACCAAACAAAGGGAAGGTAAAAGCCCCCATTCAGCCCAAATAACCAACAGTAACTTTTAATATTCCATTAAAGTCAAACTTAAAATCAAAAGTTTTCAACAAACAAAGTATTGCAAATTTGCCTTACTATGAGTGGTGTGATCAAGACACCCATAGCACAGAAAAGTGCAAATATGGTAAGTACTGCAAATACTGTGATATGAATAATCATAGTACAGAAACATGTCATTTTCATAATTACTATTCAATTTGTGAAAGAAACAATCATAGCACAACCAATTGCTTTTTCAATAAAAAGAACAAAAGGCAAAACAAACAAACTCAAACTGAGAAATCATTTGAGAAACAGACAATTGTTCCTAACAAGAACAAGGGTGGAGTACCAAGATAAACTCCTTATACAAAAGTTGTTTTAAACAATGACAAAACCTTTTATGATAACTTTAAACAAACAGACAGGAGAGATAAGTCTTAAAATAGACACCAATATAACCTTAGCACTCAAAGGAGGAGAGCTCAAAACACTTCTCTTGATAGAGCTAAAAACATGCAAAGGAAGTCTAGTGTACCTAGAGTTCCTAAGCCAACAGACAATGCTTCTTTAGAATAAATTTGTGTTATGGGAGAAGATGGAAAACCCAAGACCATCTTGGCTTGGAATGCACCCTCTAATAATTTCTTTGTCTGTGTAGGGACATCAAAGAAGGCGTGACAACATCTGGTATGTTGACAGTTGATGCTCCTGAAATATGACTGGAAACTATTCCCTCCTTAGATATTTCAAGAGCAAACATGGAGGAAACGTACCATTTGGAGGTGGTAAGACAGGAGGAAAGATTACTGGTGAAGGAACAATATCAAATGGGTTGATCAGCTTTGAGAATGTCAACTACTGCTCCAACCTCTAGTGTAATCTTCTCAATGTATCCCAAATCTATAATTAAGGATATGCCACCCTCTTCGACTCCAATAATTGCTACATCCTCAAGACGGGTTTTCAAATACCTAAAGACTACATCCTTTTGAAAACTCCCTATCGAAACAACACATACATTGTTGATATGAATACAGTTTCAATATCAACCCTTAAAACTTGTTTATTATCAAAAGCATCAGAAGATGTTTCCCAATTATGGCACAGACGATTGGGACACTCTAATTTTAACAGAATGAATCAATTAGTTAAATGTGACTTAGTAATAGGTCTACCACAAAAAGAATTCTTCTACACAGACCACTGCACTGTATGTCTGAAAGGCAAACAACATACAGTGTCTCATAAGTCTAAATTGGTAAACTCTAACCACATACTACTTATCGCTAAAATTGAAAATCAATTGGATCTTAAAGTAAAATCTTTAAGAAGTGATAATGGTACTAAATTTAAGAATGATATTATTTCTTCCTTATATGCAGAGAAAGGAATAAGTCAACAATTCAGTGTGGCAAGGACTCCTCAGCAAAATGGAGTTGCAGAACGGAGAAACAAAACATTGATAGAAGTTGCTAGATCTATGCTAGTTGACTTACTATTGCCCATATCCTTTTGGGTTGAAGCCATCAACACAGCTTACTACATAAAAAACAAAACATTAATAATTAAAGAACATTCCAAAATCCCATATGAATTAATGTTTTTAAAAAAACCTTTTATTTGATTTCTTAAAGCATTTGGATGTTCTGTATCATATTAAACACCATAGAACATTTTTCTAAACATTAAAAGCATACAAGTTTGATTTTATTAAAGTCCAAGTTTATCATCAAACATTCGTTTTTTCAAAGTCAAGATATCAAACAATCTTTCATGTTTTCAAAATGACAAATAGGTTTGAATCACGCATGACCACTCATGAGAAATGATAGTACACTAGATCACCTCTTCACTTGAGTCATTTTCCACCAATAAAGACAGAATACTTTGTTTGATGTGTGGATAGGCTCAGCATGGGACACCTAACATAACATACAACAATAAAGAACTAAATTCTCATGATTATGTGGTAAGCAATATCCATCTTGGTTTATAATAAGTATTGGTCTATCCAACATAGATTGCTTGTAATGTAACTCATATATATGAAGTGAAACATTTTATAAAATACTCAATCATACAAGTGTCTCCCTTGTTATGATTATCATAGAACTGGAGTACACTAAGGCATTCCTTGTTGTGCTAAGCATAAACCTGAATGACCTATATCATGATCCAAAAAGATTCCCACAGAGGAACACATCCTTCTAGGATAAACAATCAATAAAGTCTTCTAAACTGCATTCCTTATGAATGAATCAAAAGAATCCCAAAAGGGATCACCTTCCAAAGTGAAGTGCAAAAGAATCCTAATATGGATCAAACAATAAGGATCAAATGAGCATTTATACTCCTATGTAGGTAGGCCATAAGTAATGAAAATGCTTTCTGGCATATCTTGAGGAGGGTTGATCTTAACATACAATCAGGTGTGGGGTACATAAAAATCACTTTAATATACCCAAAATATGATAATCACTCAATTTTCAATAAATCATTAATAACATGCATGAGTTTAAGTGGATCACAATATCTACAATCAATATTGTATTAGTCTTTGTCTATTCTCAAAATTATCAAATCCACTCATTGAGGACTTAAGACTAGTATGATCTCATGTCATGTGCAAATGATTCAAGTCACAACATGCAAATCATCCATTTCTTAGTTAGATAAGGTGTTATCTTTCTAAAAGTTTATCATGCTAGCAATCAACTTGGACTTTGATAATTTCTATCAACCAATTTCAAATTTTTTTTATTTTATAAAAGGTTTTTATAAATATGCAAAAATTTAGGGGGAGAAAAATGAACATGGAAATATCAAAGGCAACAGAATATGTGCATAATCATACAATTTAAAATTTGATATATTAAAATTTGAGGATTCTAAAATTTTACGTTTTAACTAAAGCCAAGTCAAGCCAGCACTCAAAAATAGCAGTTTGACACATATACATGCACATTATTGCTTGTGAGTGATTTCTTATCATCCATATATTAATCATGTTGAAATTGTAAAATTTTAACAAACATTCAAATTTTGAAACATTTCACAACAATTTTTAAGCAAAAACAGAAAACCAAGTGTTCACAGCGTACGTATTAAGTTACATAGCTGATGAGCAAAATTTTCAAAACAAACAAAAAGTTTTAAATTTTGTCAACCGTAGACACAGTGGACATACAAACATACATCCATTGTAGCTACAGTTAACCATCAATCATGCAAAATACACTAAGTGTATATAGCGGACAAACAAACATGCATCTGCTATGCATCAATGAACATACAAGTGCTCACAGCGCATGATAAAGCATCCGCTATGAATACAGTAACATTTCACAGCCCATGACTAACTTTAGTCATCTGTTGTAGAAAACAATGTAAATATGCACAGCGTATGTACTCATGCAAGCATATGCTGTACAATCATTCAAGTGTTCATAGCACATGACAATAAGTCATCCGGTGTGAATATTACTTAAACAATCAAAGTGTACACAACACATGACAATTTGACATTCGCTGTGAACATCAAAATAGTCATTCAAGTTTGCACAGCGCATGAACAAATGTTCATCTGCTTTATGCATAGTGTACAAAGCTTCTAGACAGCTTTCTATGTGTTTCTATGTGTTTTGGTTATTTCTTTACGTGTGTATAGGTGTTAGAACTCCAGGTTTGCCCTCGAGTTGTAGTGATTTGCTCGAAAGCTGGTTTAGGTGAGTTTTAGATCCCCTCTTTTACATGTTATCTACTTGTTTGGGGCTGTTATGTGTATTAAAAGGTCTTTCTTAACAAAACTTTGTTTTTCAAGAAAATGATGATTTCATACGAATATTGTATGCTTACAAAGCATTCTTTGATGTTGTTTGGGTGTGCTAGGTGTGAATATGATAGATCTATACTAAGTATACGTTTAAAGATGTTGTATGGTCTAGAATTCGCATATACAAGACATAAGTGTTTAAACATTTGTTCGTTGTGGGCTTGGAGGTCCGCTATGGACACTTAGGAAGGTTTTATTGCATGTCCGCTGTGGACACTTAAACATTCAAGCATGTCCGCTATAGACACTTAAACATTCATGCATATCCGTTATAAACACTTAAATATTCATGCATGCCCGTTGTGGGCACTTAAGTGTTATAGTCATCCGCTATGAACCTTAGTCATCCGCTGTGGACATCGACTCTTTGCTATAGACTCTTAAGTGTTTAATTCATCCGCTGTGGACTTTGGTTGTCCGTTGTGGACTTTGGCTATCCACTGTGGACTTTAGCTGTCTGCTGTGGACACTTAGTGTTTAGGCCATTCGCTGTAGGATCATATGCATGCACCGGGAACACTTAGAATTATTTTGAATTTTGGAGAAAGGGATTTAAGCATATCAGTTGGTAGGTAATGATGTTGCTGGGGATGGCATGAGGATGGAGCTACTTGGCAAATAAAGACTGGCATCCATGTTATGCAGAAATGATATTTTTGTCTTGTAATACAACTAAAATGTTCTTTTTGAAACTTGTAACAATGATGTAATGTGCTATGAATGACCAACTGCGGGGTTTCCCAGGATCGGGGCCTTACAAACATTCATTAGGTTCCACTGTCTTTCTTTTATTCCGTTATGTTCCACTTAGTTATGAATAATACTTATAGGATATCCATTGCTTTTATGATCAAATAACATGAATTGTTAATTATTATTCATAACAGTAACCCGTATAAAGATTATAACTTTAAAACATTAAGCAAACATATTCTCCCATTAAAAAATTAAGAACTAATCACTAAAACTCCTTTCACATAAATTTAGGATAAAGCCTAAGTGTTCACAGCGCATGAATAAGTCCACAATGGATGAACAAGCCCTGCAGCGAATGTACAAGTCCTATAGTCGAAAGGAACGACCTGAACCGATTCGGGTGAAGGCTTGTCAGCTGGTTGTGACGCCCGATGTCATGGGTCAGATCAAAAAGTTTCAAGATGAGACACTAAAGGGTGATAGGATCAACTCTGAGTAGTTGAAGGGGCAAATATCAGATTTAGGGGAGAACACCCTAGGTGTTAGAACCTATTTCGGGCGGATATGGATTTCTCGCTACGGGGACCTAAAGGGAAGGATTATGGATGAAGCTCATAAAACTCAGTATTCCATTCATCCTGGTGCTACAAAGATGTATCATGATAAATAAGGATATTTGGTGGCTGGGAATGAAGCGCGGCATGGTGGAGTATGTGAGTAAGTGCCTGACTTGTTTGCAAATGAAGGTAGAATATCAAAAACCATACGGGAAGGTCAAACCTGTAGATATACATGAATGGAAGTAAGAACACATCACCATGGACTTCCTCACAAAATTGCCTCGCATGGCAAGAGGATTTGATACCATTTGGGTGATCGTAGAACGCTTGACGAAAAGTGCCCACTTTTTGCCAATCCGAGAGACTTACTCGTCAGAAAGGTTGGCAGATCTGTTCATCAAGGAGATTGTAACTCGTCATGGTGTGCCGGTGTCTATTGTTTCTCATAGGGACACCCGGTTCACATCCTAGTTCTTGGAGAAATTCCACGATATGATGGGAAAGAGGTTACACATCAGCATAACATACCATCCTCAAACAGACGATCTATCAGAAAGAACGATTTAGACTTTGGAGGACATGCTCCGGGCATGCATTATTGATATTGTTGGAAGTTAGGATGAACACCAACCATTGGCAGAGTTCTCTTACAACAATAGTTATCATGCAAGTATATGCATGCCACCATTTGAAATGTTGTACAGGAGATGGTGTAGAACCCTAGTGTGTTAGGGTGATATTGGACAGAAGGAGTTGGGAAGTATCGAGATCATCAAGGCCACGTTGGAGAAGTTGGAAAAGATCAAGGCCTTTATGAAAGCATCTAAGTATCGGCGAAAGTCCTACGCTGATATGAGAAGGAGGCCAATTGAGTTCCAAGAAGGAGATAAGGTGATGTTGAAAGTGTCTCCTTGGAAATGGATTATCTGGTTTCAAAAGCAAGAGAAGTTGAACCTAAGGTACATTGGGCCATTTAAAATCATTGCCAGAGTTGGTGAGGTGGCTTATAAGTTAGAGCTACCCGATGAGCTAAGTGGAATACATCCGACATTCCATGTGTCTCATTTGAGAAAGTGTTTAGCAAATGATGACATAATCATGCTACTTGAAGATATTGAAGTTGATGAGCTGCTGAATTACATGGAACAGCCAGTGAGCATCCTCGATAGAAAAGAGAAGCGCCTAAGAAATAAAGTGGTTCCATTGGTACGAGTATAGTGGAAACACAAAGGGTCAGAGTCTACATACTAGACTGAGAAGGACATGAGGCAACATTATCTGCAACTATTTGAGGACTAACAGGTTTCGAGGACGAAACCTAAATAAAGTGGTGGACTTGTAATGCCCGAAAATTTCCAAAAAAATAGAAAAGTTAAGGAGCAAACGGGCTATTTATTTAAAAGCAAGAGGGTAAAAGTGTACAAGGGACAAACCGGCCCATAATGGGGTTTAAAAAAGAGATGGCCACCCATACTCTCTTTCCCATGAACTCAAATTTACGGCTATGAGAGAAATAAGGTCCTATTCGGTTCTAGAGAGAGAAAGTGGAAAGTTCTTGAAGAAGGTAAGATTTTAAAGTGTTTTCTTCTCAGATTTTGTGGGTTTAAGCTTCTAGACAACTTTCTATGTATTTCTATGTGTTTAGGTTATTTCTTTACGTATGTATAGGTGTTAGAACTCTAGATATGCTCTCGGGTTGTAGTGATTTGTTTGAAAGCTGGTTAAGGTGAGTTCTAGATCCCCTCTTTTACATGTTTTCTTTTTGTTTGGGGCTGATATGTGTAATAAAAAGGTGTTTCTTAACAAAACTATGTTTTTCTAGAAAATGATGATTTCATACGAATATTGTATGCTTACAAAGATTTCTGTGATGTTGTTTGGGTGTGCTAGGTGTCAATCTAATAGATCTATGCTAAGTATACGTTTAAAGATGTGGTATGGGTCTAGAATTTGCATATGAAGGACATAAGTGTTTAAACAATTGTCTGCTATGGGCTTGGACATCCGCTGTGGACACTTAGGAAGGTTTTAATGCATGTCCGTTGTGGACACTAAACCATTCATGCATGTCCGCTGTGGACACTTAAACATTCATGCATATCTGCTATGGACACTTAAATATTCATGCATGTCCGTTATGGACACTTAAGTGATAAAGTGATCCGCTATGAACCTTAGTCATCCGTTGTGGACATCGACTGTCCGCTGTGGACTCTTAAGTGTTTAATTCATCCACTGTGGACTTTAGTCATCCGCTATGGACTTTGGTTGTCCGCTGTGGACATTGGCTGTCCGCTGTGAACTTTAGCTGTCCGCTGTGGACACTTAGTGTTTAGGCCATCCATTGTAGGATCATATGCATGCGTTGGGAACACTTAGAATTATTTTGAATTTCGAAGAAAGGTATTTAAGTGATTAGTACGTATATTTCATGGGTAATTATGATTGTTTATGTTTTCTTGTTATGATATTTTTTTATGGGCTACTGTTATGAATAATTATATTTCATGTTATGTGATTATAAGGCAATTGATATCTTAAAAGTATTATTCATAATCAAGTAGACACAAAGGAATAAAAGAAGATAGTGGAACCTAATGAATATTACCCCCGGGCCCTTATGATGAATGAAAAGTCTTGCAAGCAAAAAGATTGGAGGTACACAACCATGTTGTCATTAGCTCAACTGATGTGCGGCTGTTTCAGCCCATGAGGATGCACATCTGGGTCTAATTCTTGTGATTGACCAATGAATGAATGAATAGGACCTGTATTCATGAGCAGGCTTCGTGCCTAGCAGTGTGGGTCAACTGTCAGGGGTTAGCTACCATGATAAACGTGTACTAACAAGGGTTCGAAATTTGTTGCCAACCATATGATGTAGGCTCTTGCTTTGTGCAATCCTAGTTAGTGAAAGAGAAAGATAATAAATGTCTTAATGAATATTATCAGTCAATTTGACTACTATGTACAATGGATGGGTGATCATTAAATGAAGCTTTCAAAAGTATATATTTTTATATATTAACAAAACTAGAACTCACTCATATACGTGTGGGTCAACTGTCAGGGGTTAGCTACCACTTATAAATGTGTACTGGCACGGGTTCGCCATTTGTTGCCAACCATATGATGTAGGCTCTTGCTTTGTGCAATCCTAGTTAATGAAAGGGAAAGATAATGAAAGAAATAAAGATAATGAAAGCCTTATTGAACGTTATCAGTCAATTTGACTATTATCTATAATGATGGGTGACCACTAAAGGAAGTTAACAAAATGTATATTTTTATATATTAACAAAACTAGAACTCACTCAGCAACCCTGACTTTATATGCATATCAGTTGGTAGGTAATGATGTTGTCGGGGATAGCACGAGGATGGAGCTACTTGGTAAATAAAGACTGGTATCCATGTTATGCAGAAATGATATTTTTGTCTTGTAATACAACTAAAATGTTCTTTTTGAAACTTGTAACAATGATGTAATGTGCTATGAATGACCAACCGTGGGGTTTCCCGGGATCGGGGCCTTACAAACATTCATTGGGTTCCACTGTCTTTCTTTTATTCCTTTATGTTCCACTTAGTTATGAATAATACTTATAGGATATCCATTGCCTTTATGATCAAATAACATGAATTGTTAATTATTATTCATAACAGTAACCTGTATAAAGATTATAACATTAAAACATTAAGCAAACATATTCTCCCATTAAAAAAGTAAGTACTAATCACTTAAACTCCTTTCACAAAAATTTAGGATAAAGCCTAAGTGTTCACAGCGCATGAATAAGTCCACAGTGGAAGAACAAGCCCTGCAGCGAATGTACAAGTCCTATAGCGAATGTATAAATATCCATAACAGCAACCAAAGACCACAGCGGATGACTTAAGGTTCATGGCAGATGGCTAAGGTTCACAACGGATGACTTAAACACTTAAGTGTCCATAACAAACAGTTAATGTCCATAGCGAACAACACTAAATCCTCTCAAGTGTCCACAATGGACAACCCATGCCCACAACAGACAGCTGTTTAACACTTATGGTCCTACTTATGCAAATTTCAGTTCCATACCATATCTTTAAATGTATTCTTAGCATAAATCTATCAGATTCACATTTAGCACATATTAGACGACAATTAACATCATAGAAATCTTGTAAACCATTCGTTTTCGTAAAGATCCATCTTTAATCATGGAAAACCTAGTTTTGTTAAGAAACATCACTTTTAAAACACATATAAGATCCAAACAGGTAGAAAACATGTAAAAGAGGGGATCTAGAACTCACCTTAACTAGCTTTCACGCAAACCTCTAAAACCCAAGAGCAAATCTGGAATTCTAACACCTATACACACGTAAAGATTAAAACTTAACACATAGAAACACATAGAAATCTGCCTAGAAGCTTAAACTCGACTTAGATCTAAGAGAAATCACCTTAAAATCAAACCTTTTTTTGGAGAAATCTTCCAATTTATCACTCTAGAAATGGTGGGAGCTCTTTCTCTCTCTCAAACCCGTATGGTGCATGGGAGTGGTGTAAGGTAATATCAGAAGATTATAAGGCTGATGCAACCAAAGAAGCCAAAACAACCAAAGGTCTTTCGCATGCATGGACTGGATGTACAAAGGTAGAAGTGCTTCGGAAGTTTTACACACTACATCAGAAAATACTCTAAGTGTAAAATCTTCTAAAGCTAAAGTCCAAATCTTTCAAAGCCAAAGATGAAGTCTTCTAAAGCTTCAGAGACAAAGTCTTCCAAAGCCATTTTGCTGTGAAGACTGATTTCTTCCGAAGACAAAGAAAGACATGCATTCTCTGATTTTACATAAAGGTGACACACTTTCCGCTGTAACTCTGAAGAGACTCACCAACTTGTATGAGTTGGTGAAAAGTCTATGCTTTTGTAAACTGTAGATTAAGGTCTTTGTTTGTAACTTCCTACTTTTGTACCTGTAAACCTGTAATTAAAAAGGATGTGAGCTATGGCATGTCATAGTCACTAGTTAAAAGGCAAGCTGCCTTTTGACTTTAGATTGAGCTTGTTGTCTAGATTAGTCAATTCCAACTGTCCTTCTATGTATTGATGGTTGTAGGATGTAGTATAAAGAGTCTCAGGTTCTTGTAATTTAGATATGCTTTGTAACACTTGTAATAGAACTTGAGAGCAATATACAACACTCCTTGAAAACCATATTTCTGTGTTATTGTTGCTTGTTCTGTCTCATTACTTACTTGTGTTCTTAGTATCCTCATAATCAAACCTAGTTCCCTATTTGAACTGTTAAGTGTTCCAAGTCTTTCCTCATTATGAAACTGATTATGTTAGGAACCCTTACTTGGTCCTGCAATTGGTATCAGAGCATTTGAGGCTCTTGATTGTAAGATCTCACCATCTTTAATCCTCTCAGTTTCACAGTTCACTTAACATCTCAAATGGTAGCTATCAAAAAGGCTGATATGGAAACAGGTACAATGATAAAGTCCCCACCGATCACTCCTGAAGACTTTGATACTTGGTGTCAAGGAATGGAAGGCTTTATCATGTCTAAAGACTCCAGGATGTGGGGTTTGTTATCAATGGACCTCATGTACAATCCACCTCTTCAGCTGCTGGTGGTGGTGGTATGATACCAAAGGAAGTGGCTGACTATTCTGATGAAAACTAGAAGAAGATTGATATTGATTAGAAAGCCATGATCGCCCACCAAACTGCTCTTCCAAACTCTATCTACAGAGGCTTCAAGAAGTGCAAGACTACGAAGCAACTCTGGGATGCACTAAAGCTGATGTATGAGGGGTCTGATGATGCAAAAGAAAACAAGAAAGACCTCTTGAAGTAGCAGTTTGAGAACTTCACCTTCAAGTCAGGTTAAACCATGACTCAACAATACTTCAGGTATGTTAAGATTATGGATACTCTAGCAGATGTTGGATTAACTCTTGAGAACAGGGACATTGTGAGGAAGTTCATGTCCTCTCTTCCAAGACAATGGACACACTATCATGTGGTCATCAAGAGGACTGAGAACCTCAAGACCCTTACTCTCAGTGAGTTGTATGGTATCCTCAGTGGGTACCAGATGGAGATGAACATGCAAAATCCATCTGGTAACTCCAACAACCAACAAAGTTAAGCCCTTCATGTGGTTGAAAAGGATTGTAGCGAACCACAACACCATCTTATCGGCTACCTTGACAAATCACAAAAGGGTCCTTTCATCACTTTTCTGGAGACACCAAGGGAAGGCTACATCCCTGGAAGTCCATTCTAGGAGAAAAGCTCTTCACAAGCTTTTATGTCTTCTGATGAAAGTTTAGGAAACTTTCTCTTCTCCCTTGAATATCTGGACTGTATCCATCTAGATGATCTGTAGTATATGGAAATAGTCCAGCAGATGGCTTTCCTCGCTCACAGGGCTTCTACAAGAGGACTGGTAGGAAGTTTCCTAGTAATGCAGCCAGTGGAAAGTTTGGGCATGATAAAAGCAAAGTGAAGTGTTACAACTGTAACCAAATGGGACATGTTGGACTCAAAAATTACATAAATGGATTAATGCTTTAAAGGATGATGCTTGCCATAATCAAACATATAACAAACATAATGCGTTCTAACATCCAAACAATCATTTACTAACACATTAGCATCATTAACAATCATAACATTCACTAATATTTGTTTAAATTTCTTTTTCATAATTGTAGATAAAAGAAATTTTGATAAGTACCTGCAGCGGATGAAGTACCACAATGCGGATGAACAAACCTCCAATGCGGATGAAGACATCCCACAACGGATGAAGGTCAACATGCAGTGGATGAAGATTTAATTCCAAGTGTGTGCAGCAGATGAAGACATCCCACAGCGGATGAACAATAGACAGTGGATACAAGTCCATAGCGGATGTTCATCCACAGCGGATGAACATTCCACAGCGGATGTTCATCTACAGCGGATGATCATCTACAGCGGATGAACATTCCACAGCTGACTACAATCAACTCTTCACAGCGGACAACATCCAAAGCACAGCAGATAAACAATTTTCTTCCTCAACGAATGACTAAAACATCCACAGCGGACGACCAATCATCATAGCGGATAGCTTGTAGACTTAGGATTATTTATGTAATTTTCATTTACATAAGGGTAGTTTAGTAATTGTATATAGCTATGTGTATAGGCTATAAATAGCAGTCTACCCTAATCCTTTGTAAGCTTTTGAACAATCAATCAAACAAGCAGTTATTATTATCGAGCATTCAATCACACATAATCACTCACATACACTGATTTCATAGCATCTATCATGGGTTTCCACACCATGGTTTATATTTGTTGATTATTGAGAGATTTTGAAAAGATCCTTAGGGAAATCAACCTGTTCATGTTGAATATTGTTCTAATATGTTCATGTTCAACATGTGTTTAAGTTGATTTCATACGGTGGTATTAGAGCTTTGGCTCAAATCATTCATAGATTTTCGATCCTCTCAATCAGCAGGATGATTTCAGTGGTTCATTAGCTTCAAACCATACATTTACGAGCTGAAAATACATCACAACAACCTTCTTCTACTTTTAACATTCATCAAATGCTTAACAAACATGATTTCTTAATTTGTTTTGTGCATTGTGAAGAAGTTTTTGTGGTTTTAAAGCTCTAAACATCATTCATACACTAGTTTTCATTGTGTTCATCATCAAACAATTCTCTGAAAACTCATTAGAATACATGGGTATTCTCTGATATAACAATACACAGGTATTGTTCTATATGTTTTCAACATTCAACAACAGTTTTTAACACAATCATTACCTTAAAACCTTATCGGTTTTAAAGGGTTTTTGATAAAAGTGTTCAAATATTGTTTCATTCAATTTTCATCAAAACATACATTGTTTTGATCAGTTTGAATCATTCAGATTGTTCAAAATTATCATATTCTTGTGAAAAACTCACTAATATCGGTTTTTTTCTTCAATCAACAACCGGATTGTTGATTCTGTGAAGAACAGCATAGCCGCCACCAAAAACCCTAGAACAAACCCTAGGTTTTGATTTTGCAAAAACCTTCATAATCTAGGGAGATTGTGTTGGTTCATTAGAAAACTCAAAGAAGATCCAAAATATTCTTTTGAACTTTTTCAAAAAGTTACTTTTTGATCCAAAAAGTAATCTGTTAAAAACACTTTTTTTTTTGTTTTTTTAGGGTTTTGACTTTCTATTGACTGCATTAATTAGAAAGTTGACATTCCTTTCACAGAATATTCGTTTGTTTGTCATTGGATTTGAAGTGACATATCATTGGATTTTAATTAATTAATTAATTTCCTTTATTTGGTAAATCTAATTAAAAAAAAGGGTTTATCAACAACAAACAAATCCTAGAGACCTTAGGATTAAACAAAGTTAGCACCGGGCTAAAATCAACAAACAAATTTAACTTAAAAAGTTAGGTTAAAATTAAACTATCATGGCTGATGAAATTTCAGGTACAAACAGTGGTCTAAAACCACCCAGACTAAAGAACAAGTCAGGCTTCAAACAATCGAAGATCATTTTCAGGAACTGGATAATTTTTCAAGGCCTTGATTTATGGACTTCTATAACCGAGGGTCCTTTCATACCTGTGACTCCTGGACCAGATTACAACATACAGAAGCCAGTTAGCTTGAAAAACATAGCTGGTGATGACCTGAAAAAGGTTAAAACAGACATGAAGGCTTATAGCATCCTTGCTATGACATTGCCTTTTGAAATTTTGACTCGTGTTGAAGAAATACGGGAAATCAAGAAAGAGAAACTGAGAACCCAATATGAAAGTTTCCATCACATCCAGGGAGAATCTATCCTATAACAGCTACATAGATATGTCCAGTTAGTAAATGAAATGATTGTATATGGACTAAAATATGAAGCTGTTGAAATCAACAAGAAGATGTTGCACACGCTGCCTGAAAGCTGGACTCAGTCAGTATCCTTGATGAAGGCAACATTGGATTTGGAAGCACTATCCCTTGACTCTCTGGTAGCCAAGGTTGAAGCTCTGGAAATGGATGAAAAATCCTAAAATAACAATCACATCAGACATGTAGAGGCTTACAAATTCAAAGAACCATAACAAACAGACAGTGCATTTCTAACAAGCACTGGAGAAGAAGAAGATGAAGAAATTTTGGACTCCAGTGATACATCATTCTTCTCAGCACCTGAATCATCCAGCAACAAACATAAGTCTAATAAGACTGGTGTGCATGCTGCAAATGAAGCAACACCTTAGAGTAAACAACATCCACATACCTCTAGCTCAAACAAACAGCCAAAACCTCAAACCAACAACATACATAAACTTGAAAAGCCAATGGATGCTCTTACCATAATCCTGCAAAGTGAAGAGCAAAAGGAAGCTTATGCAGCCTTTTCTACAAGCTTTGAAGCATTTTTAGGTGCAAGTCTAACACCATCACAGATCATTCAGCAAGATTTGGATGAACTTCCACCAGATATGGTAGAAGAAATGGATCTTCAATGGTCCATGGCTATGATTGCATACAGATCTAAAAGGTTTCTGCAAAGAAATCAGGGATTGAACATTGACAAGAAAACCATGATTGGTTTTGATAAGATGAAAGTGAGGTGCTACAATTGTCAACTTTATGGGCATTTCTCAAGAGAATGCCAGCAGCCAAGGGTTGACAGAAACACACATCAAGCACAAACATCCAGTGGTTATAATTCTAACAGACAGGTGCCACCTCCAATCAGCATTCCGGCTGCACCAACACCACCACAAATCACACAGTACAGTCCAAATCAACATTCAAAATCTTCTGCAATGATAATCAAACAAGATGGTGAATGTGATTGGAGCTTGTATGAGGCTGAAATTCCATCTCCAGATCATGCCCTTATGGTAGATATTGAAGATAAATTATCAGACATCCCGAAAGAGGTTAAGGAGCACCCCTGCACACAAGCATGTATTGATGCGGTCAACAGATACAGAGAGCATGCAAACAAACTTTCAAAGAAAGTTATAGAAACAAACATTTTAAATGAAAGTTTAAAAACAGAACATAAACAATATGCAACCAAAATACTTTCATTACAAAATGACTTAGATAAACTAATGTCTAAGAAATTAACACTAGAAGCTCAAGTTGGGCACCTCTCCGTATCATTGACTGAATCAAAAGCATTGAATGCTAAAACTGAAGTAAAACTTCAAAAGTTTTAGGTAAGCAACAAGAAGTTCGAAGTTCGAACTTCTTGCTCAACAAAGGGTATTCAAAGACCTGTCAGGTTTAGGATATAACAAGGTCAGCCTACCTTACAATAATAATTATATTCCTTTACCTGACTCAATGACCAACAAACAGGATGAATCTCCTGACACTCATGAAAAGACTGATGATTCCAAACAATCATCATCATCATCATCAAAATCACCATTAACATCAAAATCACCTTTCATAAAATTTGTTAAAAGTTCAGTATCACCACAAATTAAATCAACTGACTTTTATCAAGGAGAGAATAATGAATTTGATGAACAAACAATGGATGACGATGAAGATGATTTATTGGATAATGAGCCAACTCAGCCAATTACTGAAACTCAAAAGGTTTCAAGTGTGGCTGATACATCAAACAAACAAACGAAACAGATTAAAGGTTTTGATATCTGTTCTGGTGGAAGGAAAACTGTAACTTCCACTGTCTCTCCCAAACAGGTAAATGAAGGGAAAGACAAAGCCACATTTTAGCCAAAACAACAAACAGTAACTTTTGAAATTCCCTCAAAGTCAAATTTTAAGCAAAAAGTTACTAACAAACAAACAAAATCGGAGTTACCATATTGTGAGTGGTGTGATCAATACACACACTCCATTGAAAAATGCAAGTATGGTAAATACTGCAAGTACTGTCATATGAATAATCACAGTACTGAAACATGCCATTTTCACAACTATTGTTCAATTTGTGAAAGAAATAACCACAGCACAACAAATTGTTTTTTCAATAAAAAAATAAAAAGCAAAACAAATAGGCTCAAGTTGAGAAATCAACTGAGAAACAAACAAGTGTTCAAATTAAAAACAAAGGAAGAGTTCCAAGACAAACTCCTCACCAAAAAGTTGTTTTAAACAGTGACAAAACATTTTATGACAACTTTAAACAACCAACATTAACTCTCAAAAGAGAAGGGCTCAAAGTAATTCTCCTGACAGAGCTAAACACAACCAAAGGAACACTAGTGTACCTAGAGTTCCTAAACCTTCAGACAGTGCCATATTAGAAGAAATTTGTGTTATAGGGAAAGACGGATAACCCAAGACCATCATGGCTTGGGTTGCACCAACTAACTAATTTCTTTTCTTTTGTAGGGACATCAAAGAAGGCCTGACAACATTTGGTATGTTGACAATGGATGCTCCCGACATATGACTGGAAACTTTTCCCTCATTTGGGATTTTAAGAGCAAACATGGAGGTAATGTAGCCTTTGGAGGAGACAAGACAGGTGGGAAGATAACTGGTGAAGGAACAGTAACTAATGGGTTGATTAGCTTTGAGAATGTCAACTACTGCTCCAATCTTCAGTTCAATCTTCTAAGCGTATCCCAAATATGCGACAAAGGATATGCCACCTTATTTGACTCCAACAACTACTACATCCTCAAGATGGGGTTTCAAATTCCAGAAGACTGTATCCTTTTGAAAACTCCCCGTCATAACAATACATACATTGTTGATATGAATACTATTTTAGCATCAACCCCTGAAACCTGTTTATTATCAAAAGCATCAAAAGATGTTTCCCAATTGTGGCACAAACGATTAGGACACTCTAACTTTAATAGAATGAACCAACTTGTAAAAGGCGATCTAGTAATAGGGTTACCACAAAAAGAATTCTTCTGTACAAACCACTGCATAGCGTGTCTGAAAGGCAAAAAACATAGAGTGTCCCATAAGTCAAAATTGGTGAACTCTAATAACACACTACTCAAATTGCTTCACATGGACCTATTTGACCCAACAAACATCCTAAGCATAGGAAAGAAGCAATACTGTCTTGTTATAGTAGATGACTATACCAGATTCACATGGGTTTTCTTTCTACTACACAAGTAAGAAACAACAGACATAATAAAGTCTTTTATCACTAAGATTGAGAATCAATTAGATCTTAAAGTTAAATATTTAAGAAGTGATAATGGTACTGAATTTAAGAATGAATACTTTTCTTCTTTTTGTGCAGAAAAAGGAATTAGTCATCAATTCAGCGTAGCAAGAACTCCTCAGCAAAATGGAGACATTGATAGAAGCAGCCAGATCTATGCTAGCCGACTCTCTATTGCCCATATCCTTTTAGGCTGAAGCAATCAACACAGCTTGCTACATACAAAACAAAACATTAATCATCAAAGAACATTCCAAAACGCCTTATGAATTAATGTTTAAAAGAAAACCATTCATAGGATTTCTTAAGGCATTTGGATGTTCTGTATCAATATTAAACACCAGAGAACAATTATCCAAATTTGCTCCAAAAGCAAATTATGGATTCTTTGTTGGATACTCTGGAAGCTCAAAAGCTTATAGAGTATACAATCCAAGGCTAAATATGGTGGAAGAAACAACAGATGTAGTTTTTAATGAACATTCTTTCACTAAGAAAGTCATTGGATCAAGCTGGCTGTGCGATATTGATGCTTTAACTAAATAATTTGACACATCTTATTTTGATGTTTCAGATACCAAGGATAACCATGAGTATCCAATGGTTCCACCAACAACCATTGATGTTCCGTTGACTGCTGATCCTCCAAGGAGAACTAACAACACTTCTTCAAGTACAGCAGTGTCAACTCCTCCAGAACAAACAAACACATCAAAAGGAACATCATCAAACACGCCATCATCTTCATCTCCTATGACCACCCAACCACAACCACACAACCAAACAAAACCACATCAACCAACCAATGCTGAAAAAGATGATGATTACCACTCATTACCAGACATACATCATGAAGATGAAATCTTAGATTTCTTTCATGATTCACCTCAAACATTCAATGAGATCCCTCAGCCAGATAAACAAACAATTCCTGATACTCTTGCTCAACCATCATCCCCTTCTCAAACAATCACCAATCTTGATCCAAAAATTCCTGTTGATCATATTACAACAACAAGAGTTCACAAAGACCATCCCATAGATAATATCGTAGGTGACCTCAATACCAGATTAACTCAAAGTCAATCTCATATAGAAAACATGTGTTTGTACTCCTATTTCTTATCCCTAACTGTACCTAAAAACATCACTGAAGCACTCAAAGACAACAGTTGGATAGAAGCCATGCAAGAGGAACTACAACAATTTAAGAAGCAAGAAGTATGGAAGCTGGTTGATCTACCTGAAGGTCAATACGCAATTGGCACAAGGTGGCTCTTCTAAAACAAATCAGATGATAGAGGGATTTTCATAAGAAACAAAGCAAGGCTAATAGCCCAGGGTTATACTCAAGAGGAAGGCATTGACTATGATGATGTCTTTGCTCCTGTAGCAAGACTGGAAGCCATCCAAGTATTCCTTGCTTATGCCTCATCCAAGAGTTTCACTGTCTACCAAATGGATGTCAAATGTGCATTCCTCTATGGTAAGATAGATGAAGAGGTATATGTTTCCCAACCACCGGGGTTTGAAGATCCAGAATTCCCTCACAGAGTCTACAAGTTAGATAAAGCTGTGTATGGTCTTCATCAAGCACCCAGGAAGTGGTATGAAACGTTATCAAAGTTTCTACTATAGAATGGATACACCCGTGGGAAAATTGACCAAACATTATTCTTAAAAAGAAAAGATCAAGACTTGTTATTAGCGCAAGTCTACATGGATGACATAATCTTTGGATCCACAAACACACATCTTTGCAAAGAGTTTGAAACTCTTATGCAATCAAAATTCAAGATGAACTCAATGGGAGAACTTACATTCTTCCTTGGTCTTCAAGTTCAACAAGCTGCTGAATGAATTTTCATCAATCAAAGCAAATATGTGAATCAGATATTAAAGAAATACAATATGTCTGATTGCACATCCAGCAAAACACCATTTGCAACTGGATTAAAGTTTGGACATGATCCAGAAGGAAAATCAGTGGACCAGAAACTTTATAGATCCATGATAGGTTCCCTGATGTACCTAACAACAAGCAGACCAGACATCATGTATGCAGTCTGCATGTGTGCAAGATATCAAGCAGATCCCAAAGAATCACACATCAATGCAGTAAAGAGAATCTTAAGATACTTGAAAGGCAAACCAGCTCTTGGTTTGTGGTATCCTAAAGATGGAGATTTCTATTTATATGCATACACAGACAGTGATTATGATGGATGCAATCAAAACAGAAAATCCACTATCGGAGGTTGTCACTTTCTTGGATCAAGATTGATCTTTTGGCAGTGCAAGAAACAAACAAATGTCTCTGTGTCAATAGCTGAAGCAGAATACATAACTGCTTCTGCATGCTGTTCTCAAATGCTTTGGATTCAAAACCAAATGCTTAACTATGGCTTTAATTTTCTTGAAACACCCATACACATTGACAATTCTGCTGCCATGTTTATCACTGACAATCTTGTTCAACATTCAAAAAAAACACATAGAGATCAGATATCACTTTCTAAGAGATTGCTCAGAAAAGGGTCTGTTCAAGTTGATCAAATTCCATACAGGCAATCAATTGGCTGACCTATTTACTAAACCATTTGACTTAACAAGATTTGAATTTTTGGTTCAGTCACTTGGAATGATCAACTTTGAATCAAACAAGTAATGTTTTTCAAAACATTAAAATGAAACAAGCTTGATTTTGTCAAAGTCCAAGTTTAACATCAAGCATGTATCTTTCAAAATCAAGATACCAAACAAACACATCATTTTTAAATATATTGAATCACACATACCATTCATGAGAAATGATAGTACACTAGCATATTCTTCACTTGAGTTATTTTCCACTAATAAAGACTGACTGTACTTTGTTTGATATGTGGATAGGCTCAACATGGGACACCTAACATCTCATACAACAGTGAAGAACTAAATTCTCATGATTGTGTGGTCAAACAACACATCTTGGTTTATGGTGAGTATTAATCTATCCAATATAGGTTGCTTATAAAGTAACTATAATACACCAAGTGAAACAGTTTATAAATTGTTCAATCATACAAGTGTCTCCTCTGTTATGATAATCATAGACCTGGAGTACACCAAGGCATTCTTTGTTGTGCTAAGCACAGACCTGAATGACCCAAATCATGATCCAAAAGATTCCCAAAGAGGAACACATCCATCATGGATGAACAATCAATAAAGTCTTTAAGACAACATTCCTTGTGAATGAATCAAAAGAATCCCAAAGAGGATCAACTTCCAAAGTGAAGTGAAAAAGAATCCCAATGAGGATCAAACATCATGGATCAAATTGAGCATTTATACTCCTAAGTAGCTAGGTCTTAAGTATTGAAAATGATTTCTAGCATATCTTGAGGAGGGTTGTATCAAACATACAATCAGATGTGGGGTACATATAACTCATATCAATCAACTCAAAACATGATAATCACTCACTTTTCAATCAATCATTAATACCATGCATGAGTTTAAGTTGATCCAATATCTGCAATCAACATTGTATTAGTCTATGTCTATTCTCAAAAACATTCAAACCACTCAGTGAGAATTTTAGACTAATATGATCTCATGGTATGTGACACTGATTCATGATTCAACCAAGCAACACATTCATCTGTCAGTAAGATTCAATGTGATCTTACTAAGTGTTTAATAATCAAGCAATACATTTGGACTTTGATATTTTCCATTCAAACACATATAACTTTTTGTCATTTTATAAAAGATTTTTATAACTACGCAAAAATTTAGGGGGAGAAATTGAACATGGAAATATCAAAGACAGCATAATTGTGCATGATTCATACATTTCAAAATTTGAAATTTTCAAAATTATGTGAATTAAACAAAGCCATGTCAAGCCAGCACCAACAAACAGCAGGTCGACGCACATACATTTTTTTTATATTGCACAATATTGCTTATAACTGATATCTAAACATCCATATATTGAATATGTTAAAATTTCAATATTTTAACATACATTTTAAATCAAAGATTTAAACAAACATTTTGATTTAAACAAGTTTTATGAAACAAAATTTTCTTTCGGAAGTAAATTTATCAAACATATGCTTCGGAAGAAAGCATTTCAAAACAAACAAAAATCTGATTTTTTTTTTAATTTTTGACAACTGTTGTCACAGCGGACACACAAACATACATCCGGTGTAACTACAGTAACTATCATAACATGCAAAATACACCAAGTGTATATAGCAGACAAAACAAACAAACAAACATCCACTATGCACTTGTGAACATACAAGTGTTCACAGCGCATGATGTTGACAAAACATCCTCTGTGAATACAATGACATTCCACAGCGCATGACTAACATAAGTCATCCGTTGTAGAAATAGTGTAAGTGTATATAGCATATCCACTCAGGTAATCATACGCTGTAAATATCACACATTCCATTCAAGTGTCCACAGTGCATGAACAAATGTTCATCTGCTGTGAACAATCAAACAAATTCTCAAAGTGTCCACAGCGCATGAACAAATGTTCATCCGCTGTGAACAATCATCGAAACATTTCATGTTTCCATAGCGCATGAACAAATGTTCATCCGCTGTGAACAAACAAACAAATATTTCATGTGTCCATAGCGCATGAACAAATGTTCATCCGCTATGAACAAACACAAATATTTCAAGGATCCACACCGCATGAACAATTGTTCATCCATTATGAACACAGTACACATACAAGAGGTCCACAGCGTACAATGAAAATTGTACTGCGGACACGCTGTTCACACAGCGCATGAGTAACTCACAGCCCACCATTTAAAATCAAATTTTTAAGTCACGGTTCATATAGCGTACGGACACTGTACCCACAGCGGATAAGTCTTTTATCCGCTGTATATATAAACACAACACTTGTAAATTTTTCTTTTCATCGTGAGAGAGAGAGAGAGAGAAAAATCCAAAAACTTTTAAACGTTATACACTGTGTTTAAACCCTTAAACCCTTGAAACCATGTTTGATTAAAGACCTAAAATCATTGTGATTTATCATCTGATTCACAATCAAATAGGTATAACAACAACAGTCTTATCATCAATCATTCATTATAACATCATATTGAGTGATTCATATTCATACTCTGTTCGACGAAGTCGAACCTTGAACCAAAATCACACATGAATCTCTTGATGTTTATAAACAAAATCAAACATTGAATGAGTGTTTTATGACTTCAATTGAATGTATTGAGACTTTTGATTTGATGAAATTTGATTAATTGTTCATCGGGTTTATGAATAGTCAGGGTGTTCATGCCAAAATCAAACAAAACCCTATGTCTGATCTTTGAAAATGTACAAAAATAATTAAAACATGTTATAACTTAGCAAACATTTTCATAATACAATAACAAACAAGTAAAGACAATTAATTTGGCATGGCATTCATCACACAAACATTAAATGCATATTCATTCATGTGCATTAAATGGTTATTTTGACTTTAAAAGATCAAACTGATATTCATGAACAAGCTGTTATGAAGTGAAGTTGTTGTAAATATTGAACAAACAACTTTTTGTGATAAAACAAACACATTAAAGAATCAAGTAGAATCAAAGCAAATTGTATCATACAAGTTTTTTATGACCAAAATAAAACAAACAGTTGACTTTGAACAAGTCAAACCATCTTATTTGGTAATACCATTCTAACATACATTTCAAACAAATCACAAGTGTTGAACATATAACATTTATCATTTTATAGCAATCAAAATTAGTCAATGAACACTTGATCTACATTTCATCAATTCAAACATCATACATTCATCTTATACAAGTTACTAACATACTCTTCTTTATATTACAGATATGGCAAACTTAGTGTTTGTCAGAGATCATAACATCTGTGCATTTCTCAATGCTGATTCATCCAAGGCAAAGAACTATAGAGACATGATCCATGCTATAAGGCAAACAAGGCTGGTTCATGTAATGACTGCTAGACCAAACATTTATGAGGATCATATTGTTCAGTTTTGGACTCATGCACACTTGGAACAAGTCAATGATCAACAATTAGTGGTCTCATCAGTTCATAATCATCAGATTACTATCTCTGAAGAAGTAACCAGGAGAGTACTTCAATTGGGTGAAGAAGATGGTCAAGGTCCAGTTGAGTTTGATGAAAACTATGTTTTACATGTTTTCAGACAAATTGGTTATACAGGAACCATTGACAAGAAACAGATCAAGAAGTCATATATGTGTGCCCAATTTAGATTCCTCATGCATACATACCAAAAGACAATGACAAACAGAAAGACAGGCTGGGATGCCACTTCATTAAGAAGCTCTTCTGCCATAGCAAGCATTATAGCCAGAAGACCATTCAACTTTGCTGCACAAGTATTGAATGGGATGGTGTACAATTTAGATTCCTCATGCATACATACCAAAAGACAATGACAAACAGAAAGACAGGCTGGGATGCCACTTCATTAAGAAGCTCTTCTGCCATAGCAAGCATTATAGCCAGAAGACCATTCAACTTTGCTGCACAAGTATTGAATGGATGGTGTACAACTTAACAGAGGTGAGGAACAAATTTCAGATGTTTCCAAGATTCCTTCAAATGATCATTAATGATCTTTTTGATGAGTTTTCACAAGTTAAACAGATCTATTTTATCCTTAAAAAATAGAAGAACGTAGCGGAATATATATATATATTAAACTTGTTACAGTGAGCTAATTTATATATAAAACATTTTTATATAAAATCAGTCAAAACCCATATGGATCAATATATGAAATCATGCTTACGAACAACCATAGAAGGTACGAAGAACTACCTTCAACTATGAGGTCGGGAGGAGGTGAACAAGGATGGCAGCTCCTAAAGCAAGAAGCCTCAAGCTGGTCTACCCACGAGCCACCAACAAGAACAGCGGTTGCTAGGATTTTCACTTGTACAACTCCCTTTTTATGTTTTTCTAGACTGATCGAGAGAAAAAGGGTTCTTACACTTTTGTGTTCTCCAGTTTTATGTTTAGAGAGAGATCTACAAGCCATCTTATATTGCATGTCCTTAGAAACATAAAGTTCAGGAGAGAGAAAAGAGGGTGGGGCCCAGCCCCTTAACCCATCTGCATTTCTCAGAACAACATCCGCATTAGTTAATGCGGATGAAGTTGTTCTTCCGCATTTGTAAATGCGGGTGAAGTAATTCGTCCGCATTTGCAAATGGTCATCTGCATTAGCTAATGCGGATGTATGTTTCCATCAGCATTTCCAGAAATGCTCATCCGCATTTGTTCCAAAACAAATGCGGACAGGGTTTGTTCACCCGCATTTGTAAATGCGGATGAGTAAACATCATCCGCATTTGTTCAACCACATCAAATGCGGCTGTGTAAAACGAATGCGGATGAATTAATATTCCTCTCTCTTTGAAATAAATTATCCATATAATTTATATACAACACAAGTGTAAATGTTTGGAAACCCAATTTCCAAATATTCGAAGTGTTAATATTTATTTATATGATCATATCATAAAACAAATATCTTTGGTGTTTGTCTAGCTCGTTATTGGGTATGACCCGACTTGGATCATGACATACTAGCCACATCAATTCAATATGTATTTTGGGCAGATCATTGCCATCAATCTCCCACTTGCACAAGATACATAGAGAATTGATGCAAGTAGCAAATACCGCCTAACAACGGTTTACTACCCCTAATATGCATGACTAAGTTCCATTCAATAACATCATTCCTTTCAAGTCCCTTACTTGAACTGATTTAGGTGAATCCAATCATATATCCTTTTGTTTCAGATGTCATGTTCAATCCAGGGACATAGAATGATCATTCCCTGTTGATTTAACTTTATCAGGCCTTAGACGTCATACTCTCAATGAATAAGAGGAACAAATCCCATCTTGACTACATACGTTTATCATAATCACCTTGTATCACACCTGAACATAGCCTTGTGTATTGTCCATTATTTCAGGACAGTGAAGAACTAGATCAAGGTATAATATTTGGTGAATATCAAAACCCAATATGTATCTCAGGTCAGAGGACACTATGATATTCGCTTTTACTCAAATTTACTTATGATCAATTATAAAATTCCATGCAGTAACATTTGAGAGTGGGTTAGTCCAATATTTGTATCCCAAAAATATCTATGAACCTTGGTAGCAACCTTTTACTCTATATTCATACCTTATGAATATCTACCAATCCATGTTCATAATAGTCTTACATTCATATTTGTTCCCACAAATATAACCGACTACGGACATTTAGAATAATAAACATATTCATGGATGTAAACATGCTAAAATGGAACATAACTCAAAATGTCATAATTTATACAAAGAGTTAGTATTACTTTTGTTCCAAAGTTAAAATGCAAAACAGATCAAATCCAACCACTAGAATATCGAAGTCCTAAGGCACAAGTATGACTCTCATGCTTTGCCCTTTCAAGGAGCTTCGTGAGTGGATCCGCAATATTTTGATCTGTGTGAACTTTGCAAATACATATCTTTCCCTTTTCAACTTCATCCCTTATGTAGTTGAATCTCCGCTCAATGTGCCTTGTCTTTTGATGTGCACGGGGTTCCTTGATTTGAGCAATCGCACCCTCGTTATCACAAAAGATCTCTAGGGGGTCTTGAATGGTAAAGACTACCCCTAGATCGGCAATGAATTTCTTTAACGATGTAGCTTCTTGAGCTGCCAATTAAGCGGTGATGTATTCGGATTCTGTAGTGGACAATGCTACCACGTCCTGCTTCAAGCTCTTCCAAGACACTGCCCCTCCATTCATAATGAAGACGTACCCCGATTGTGATCGAGAATCATCTCGATCAGTCTGGAAGCTCGCATCCGTGTAACCTTTTACAACGAGTTCCTCCTCACCAGATCCATATATTAGAAACATATCCTTAGTCCTCCTAAGGTATTTCAATATACTTTTGACAGCTATCCAATGGCTATTACCCGGATTCTGTTGATATCTACTTGTCATGCTTAATGCGCATGACACGTCCTGTCTAGTGCATATCATTGCATACATGATGGATCCTATAGCAGATGCATATGGGATTTCCTTCATTCTTTCTTGCTCATCCTTTGAGTTCGGACATTGAGATGTACTCAATATTGTCCCTCTTTGAATAGGTACTATACCTTTCTTAAAGTTTTCCATCTTGAACCTTTCAAGATTTTATCAATGTATGCACTTTGGTTTAAACCTATCAACCGTCTTGATCTATCCCTATAGATCTTTATTCCCAAAATATAGGCGGCTTCACCAAGATCTTTTATGGAAAAGCAACTTCCAAGCTAGGCTTTAACACCTTCCATGGTTGGAACATCATTTCCAAATAGTAGTATGTCATCAACATATAATACTAACAATGTAATAATGCTCCCACTAGCCTTTTTATACACACAAGCTTCATCAGCGTTCTTGATGAATCCAAATTTCTTGATCTCTTCATCAAAACGTTGATTCCAATTTCTCGATGCTTGTTTCAATCCGTAGATTGATTTCTTTAACTTGCATACTTTATTAGGATGTTTTGGATCGACAAAACCATCAGGCTGAACCATATAGACAGTCTCTTCGAGATGTCCATTAAGGAAAGCGGTTTTGACATCCATTTGCCAAATCTCATAGTCATAATATGCAGCTATGGCAAATAATATCCTAATTGACTTTAGCATTGCCACAGGCGAGAATGTTTCATCATAATCAACCCCTTGAGTTTGAGTGAAACCCTTTGCTACAAGTCTTGCTTTATAAGTATCCAAGTTTCCATGCATATCGGTTTTCTTCTTGAAAACCCACTTACATCCAACCAATTTGGAGTTAAGTGGTGGTTCAACCAATTCCCATACTTGGTTGTCATACATGGATTGCATCTCAACGTTCATGGCTTCTAGCCATTTGTCACAATCCGAATTGGACATTGCATCATGGTATGTAGTTGGTTCATCCGAGTCAACCACATAGCATCCATTAATGAAAAATCCATATCTTTCAGGTGGAATGCTAATTCTACCAGATCTGCGAACGTTTTGTGTGTATTGATCAACCATTTGATTATTATCAACAACCTCTTGTTGATCGCTAATTTCAACCAAACGTGTATTGGCTTGTGGTTCTTGATCCTCATCAATTTCCACTGTTCTATACGTCGTTTCTTCCATAAGAAACTTAGTTTCTAAGAACTCAACCTTTCTAGCAATAAATACCTTTTGCTCTATTGGATTAAAGAAGTAATATCCATACAGTCTTTGGGATATCCAAAAAATGTACACTTAATGGATCGACTTTCTAACTTGTTTTGGGTGTTCTGCTTCACATAAGCTTCTCAACACCATACCTTTAAATATGATAGTGATGGAACTCATCCATGCCATATTTCAAAAGGTGTTGTATCCACTTTCTTGGTTGGGGCCATATTCAAAATACGAGCCGCGGAGAGCAATGCGAAACCCCAAAATGATAGAGGTAGTGAGTTTCTAGCCATCATAGATCGAACCATATCCAATAAGGTTCGGTTTCTCCTTTCAGACACACCATTATGTTGCGGTGTTCTGGGTGGAGTAAGTTATGAGACAATCCCATAACTCATAAGATGATATTGAAAAGCATCACTCTGGTATTCACCTCCTCTATCTGAACGAAGAACTTTGATTGTTTTATTGAGTTGATTTTCTACTTCATTCTTAAAGATTTTGAACATTTCAAAAGCTTCATGTTTGTGTGTCAACAAGTACACATAACCATAACGACTATAATCGTCGATAAACGTAATGAAGTATCTCTCACCATTCCTTGTCATTGTCTTAAAAGGACCACATACATCCGAATGTATGATTCCTAATAAATCCTTTGCCCTTTCGTTAGTACCACTAAAGGGCAACTTGGTCATCTTTCCTTGTAAACAAGATTCACACTTATTAAATGAACCATTTTCATCTGTTTCCAAAAGACCATTCTTTTGAAGTGTTTGAATCCGATTCTTGTTTATATGCCCAAGATGACAATGCCAAAGATATAAATCACTTAAACCCATTTTAAGTTTTTTGGTGCTTGTTTGGTATAACGAGTTATTAAAAGATGAGTTATCATGAACCATTCATAGATACCATTATAAGGCATAGCCTCAAAGTAAAATACATCATCCATAAAAACACAAATACCATTGTTTACAAACTTTAATACATAACCATATTGTTTTAAAAGGGAAACAAAAATTATGTTCCTAGTCAAACTAGGAGCATACAAGATGTTTTTCAAGACAACTTCCAAACCATTTGGAAGCTTCAAAACATAGTCTCCTTGGGCTTCAACATCAACTTTTGCTCCGTTGCCCATGTAGAGACTTGTGTCTCCCTTCTTGAAATGCTTATTTCTTTTGAACCCCTGCAACAAATTGCAAATATGAGTTCCACATCCGGTATCCAATACCCATGTGTTTGAAGAAATAACATTCAATTCAATATGAATCATGAAAGTTGTACCTGAGGTCTGCCCAGCATCCCTCTTGTTTCTCAACTCTTTGAGATAGGTTGGACAATTCCTCTTCCAATGTCCTATCTCACCACACTCAAAGCATGGATCATTCTTCGTTACCATAGGCTTCTTAAGCTTTGGTTTTGGAGGTTCAGTTCTTGCCTTTCCCTTACCCTTTCCTTTAATGTATCCCTTTCCTTTAGCAATATTTGCTTTGGGATCAGGGTGTTGCCTTTTCTTGTTGCCTCCCTCATTGATCGTGAGGACGGGTAAAACCCTTTTACCCATCCCCGCCTCGGCCGTTTTGAGCATTCCGTGAAGCTCACCAATGCTCTTGTCCCACCCGTTCATGTTATAATTCATGATGAACGTATCAAACCTTTTAGTTAGGCCATTAAGGATCAAATCCGTGGCCAACTCTTTTGAGACGGGACAATTTAGCCTTTCAAGGCGATCAATGTGGCTCTTCATCTTAAGTACATAAGATGAAACCGATTGAGTTTCTTCCATGCGACATGCATGAAGCGCTCGAACCTTTTCGAAGCGTTCTACCCTTGCTTGTTGAAGGAACATTTCCTTTAACTGGGTAATCATGTCGTATGCCCCATGATGCTCTAAATCCTTTTGGAGCTCGGGATTCATAGTTCCCAACATGAGGCAAGAAACCTGCACAGAATCCTCTGTGTGCTTAACCCAATCGTTATAGGCCTTAACATCATCAACATCGGGTTCGTCAGGAATGGGATCGTCTAGTACTGACAAGCAGAACCAGTTGATGAAGCAACTCAACAATCAAGTCCTTTTAAAGAAGGAGAGATTGACCAAAGCACTGACAAGCAGAAAATCATCATATTGACTGATTCTGATGATGAAACAGAAGAAAAAAAAGCTAAGGATACCATTCAAAACATTCAAGAAGTCTTCCCAGATGATCCAAAAACTTTGATGGGAATTGAGTTGGTTTCAAGAGGGTCACTTATGATGCTTTCATGCAACTTAACCTCTCAGAGGTTAAAGACTTGCTCAAGGATTTTCAAGAGGTAATGAAAAATGAAGATGAGCAAACATACAAAAGATACAAAGAGATAAAGGATCAGCAAGAACTACAGAAGAATTTGCCTAAAGATCCTCAAATAGAGAAGATGAACTACTCCCGGTTTAAGAGCTGGTTGAGTCACACTAGAATACCATAGAGGTCATATGCAGGAAGATCTCTGTTACAGATGAAAGACATGGCTAGAGAGATCTACCAAAACATGCTCTCAAATACTCTAAAGCCACAGATTATTAGACCACATCCTGCTTCTTCTCTATCTACTTACCACCAAGCACCACCAGAACTACACCCCATTGAAGAACCAAGAGAGTTTATGCCACACAGGCTATGGCCTGAAGGCAATGAAGTTAGAGAAATGATCAGTGCAAAAACTAATTTTGTCAAGTTATATGACATAATATCTCTAACTGCTGGGGCTAATGAAATCAAGAGTATGGCATGGAAATATGATGAAGTCTGGGATGCTGTACTTGTCAAGAGAGTTTCTGGACTTGTCCAGTACTTATCATACATCTCGTAGCTGGGATCCTTAAGTTATGAAGATAGATTAGACCTTCTGCAACTCAGAATGGTCAATCACACCAACAACCCAAGGGGAGCAGATTTCTATCATATATTGAGATCATACATGCATAAACATCAGAATGAGATGAGAGCAAAAGCCAACAAAGAAGACAAATTGCGCATTGAAAATCTCAAAAGAGTGCAAAAAGTAGTAGGCAAAGGCAAACAACCTCAAGCTGAACAGACAGAGCAAATTGATAGTGAATTGCTTGAGAGAGTGGGATATCCACTAAGACCTTCAGATTTAAGGTTAATTATGAAAAAGATTGAAGTCAATCAGTACAATCATCCAATCACCAAATGGTATTATGATGAAAATCATTTTGAAGTGGTATTGGAAAGAAAGTTGGAAGGAAAAGAGTCTAAAGACATAAGATTATTTGATCCAGTAGAGATTAAATTGCTACACCCATCTAATGTACCATTTCAAAAAACAAAAATATTTCCAACCATAGAAGATGCTTTATGCAAAGGAGACTGCTGTTATTTCATACACATGCTGAGAATTCTAGGGACAGTCTATGTGAAAGCAGCTCTCAAGCAAAGATTAGAAACCAAGCAGCAACCCCTAACACACATAAAAGGAATCATTGGCATGAGAATCTCAGAAAACAACAATTTGGAGATATTAAAGGGTAAACAGGTTGTCACCACTTTGGTGAGCAACATAGATGTTCAAAGCCTGGATCAGTCAACATTGGAATAGCTGGTGCATCTTACCATTGAAAGAAAATATGATGACCAGAGAAGCACAGTAGACTACTTTATTGAACACATAGTCAACTGAAGAAATGCCTTGAAGATCACAGCCTTGACTGACCAAGTAAAAGAAGCTGAAACAAATCAAGCCATAGGACAAGATGTAGAAGACACTTTGAAGCCTACAGAAGATGTCCAGAAACAGGCAGAAGAAGCTGGTCCATCACATTCATAGAGGTTTCTATCAAACAAATAGACAAAACAAACAAAAAATCATGTCTAACATATCAAACAATCAAAACAAATCTTTTCTACATCATACAAATCAAACATTCATAGATTACACATGTATAATCTGTAAAATTTACAGGCAAACATTCTAGCATACAAAACAGATAGTAATAGTTAATTATACAGTAACTGTAACAGGCAATCATTCAAGGAATCATGCAATCATACATTTTAACAATCAATCATGCATAACACAAACATACCATCAAACAGTTTAAGTATAACACACTATCATTACAATCATATCATTAACACACACACACACACACACACACACACACATTTTACTAACAAACAAAACATTAACAAGCAAACATTAAAGAGTTGTCAACATCAACCTTAGGGGGTGTATTGTTGGACTCAACAAGTACATAAAGGGATTAATGCTTTAAAGGATGATGCTTGCCATAATCAAACATATAACAAACATAATGTGTTCTAACATCCAAACAATCATTTACTAACACATTAGCATCATTAAAAATCATAACATTCACTAATATTTGTTTAAATTTCTTTTTCAGAATTGTAGATAAATGAAATTTTGATAAGTACCCATAGTGGATGAAGTACCACAATGCGGATGAACAAAGCTCCAATGCGGATGAAGACATCCCACAACGGATGAAGGTCAACGTGCAGCGGATGAAAATTTAATTCCAAGTGTGTGCAGCGGATGAAGACATCCCACAACGGATGAACAAAAGACAGTGGATACAAGTCCACAGCGGATGTTCATCCACAGTGGATGAACATTACACTGCGGATGTTCATCCACAGCGGATGAACATTCCACAGCTGACTACAATCAACTCTTCATAGCGGACAGCATCCAAAGCACAGCGGATAAACAATCTTCTTCCACAGCGGATGACTAAAACATCCACAGCGGACGACCATCATCACAACGGATAGCTTGTAGACTTAGGATTATTTATGTAATTTTCATTTACATAAGGGTAGTTTAGTAATTGTATATAGCTATGTGTATAGGCTATAAATAACACTCTACACTAATCCTTTGTAAGCTTTTGAATAATCAATCAAACAAGCAGTTATTATTATCGAGCATTCAATCAAACATAATCACTCACACACACTGATTTCATAGCATCTATCATGGGTTTCCTCACCATGGTTTATGTTTATTGATCATTGAGAGATTTTGAAAAGAACCATGGGGAAATCAACCTGTTCATGTTGAATATTGTTCTAATATGTTCATGGTCAACATGTGTTTAAGTTGATTTCATCAGGACACTTTGCCAGAGAGTGCAAGGCACCAAGGTCAAATGGTGGGCAAGCACAAACCAGGCCAAACTACATTAAAAGAGCTCACCAGAATGAGAAGCCAAGATAGCAAGCCGCAGTTGCTGTTGAAGAAGGAGGCTTTGACTGGAGCTTTTAGGTGGAAGATGCATCTCCAAACCAAGCATTGATGGTAGATCTTGATGAAGCCAAGGTATTAGAACATCTCTACACACCAGAATGTATTGCTAAAGTTAATAGATACAGGTCCTATAACTTAGAGATGAGATCTGATCTTGAGTCTTTAAATATCTTAAAAGCTGATTTTAAAAGAGCTAAAAAGGATTATAAACTTAAGATAGAAGATCTAGAGAACACCATTTCAACTCTTAAGCATGAGCACACTAACTACAGGACTCAAATCAAAGATCTTGTCACAAATTTAACTCATTGCCAAGCTGAGCTTGTGATCAGCAAAGCCAGTGTAGAAAAATGTGTTCTTGAAGAAGAGACCTTTAAGAACATAATATCCTCATCCCTACATGTAAAAGTTTGTTATTAGAATAAGCAGGGACTGGGATCTACTAAGATAGCTCCTCCACACACTCTATTGTTTGTAAGATCTCCAAGGTGTGTAACTTGTGAAGATGAGCTTCCCGTCATAGACCCCATTGTTGAAGAGGATGAAGAGGAGATAGTGAAGGATGACTCTATGAATAGTGAAGAACATCATCCTAAGAAGGGTCACTATTCTCCTGAGGAGAGGAAAGAGTCTGGAATGACCAAGTCAAAGAGGAAGAACTTGATTAGAAGAGCTAAGAGAGATCAAAGAAGGCTCAAGAGATCAAGGCCAGTTTTGACTCCAAGCAGAAACAAGTGTTCATCTCTGTAGGGTTTGATGTGGTAAAGGCTGAAGACTCAACTATGAACTCTAGTACCAGGAGTTTTAGTTTAGTTCCAAACCATTCCAGCAAGAAGAAGAAGACTGACCAACTGTGTACCACTGCTACACAGCCTGAACCATCCAACTCCAAGAGCAAGCCTCTCCCTAAGAAGCTTGTTGCATCATCTGTGAAGATGAAGATGGAGAAAGAAAGTGATCAAACTCAGTCTTGCTCTCAAAAGAAGACTCCCAGAAGGAAGTAAATAGACTACATCATGTGTGGTAGTACTTCTCATCTGGCTAAGGATTGCATCTACAATCCCAAAAGCACTATCCATATGGTCAAAGAGAAAGCTTCTGGGAAAAAGAAGGAAAAGCAAGATTCGGAAGGAAAATCTGTTTCCTTCGAAAGCTCCAAAATGAAGACGAAGACAAGTGAGAACTTGCCTTCGGAAAAAATTTTGGTCTCGAAAAAAGGAATGCTTTCGAAGTACTAAAGCATGCTGCAGTGAAAGCAAGATCTTCCGAAGGTCCAGTATCCAAAACTTCAGAAGTTATTGAAACTTTTGAGGTGTTGAAGGTCAAGTCCAATCTTCCAAAGATGGTATGGAAGATGAAGAAAGACCTAGTGATTAAGAGTTCTTCATCAACACAACTAATGATCCTCAAAGCTTAAATATAGGATTTGTTACTGTTACATTGCCTTCAGATCACTTTGAAAGGCCCAAGACCAGTGAGGCTTGGGTTTCCAAGTGTAACTAACCACTTCCTTTTATGCAGGAATAGCTAAAGACCAAGGGAAATATATGGATCATTAATAGTGGCTGTTCCAGGCACATGACTGGCAATGGTTCTTTGCTTCACAATTTTGAGAAAATTGATGGAGGACCGGTTACTTTTAGAGGAGATGCTGGTGGTTACATCACTGGAAGGGGTACGGTCACAAATGGTAAGCTCACCATTGAGAAGGTAAATTTTGTTAAGGAGCTTGGATACAATCTACTAAGTGTATCCTAATTTTGTGATCAGAGGCACAACATGCTCTTTACTGAGCATGAGTGCATTGTTCTTAAGCCCAGGGTGGTCATTCCTCAAGAGCATATACTGCTCAGAGCCCCCCAGGAAAGGGAACATGTACAAGATGGACTTGCAGAAAACAACTCCCTCAGGAGAGGTTTCTTGCTCTCTATCTAAAGCAAATAGTGATGAGTCTTTCCTTTGGCATAAAAGAATGTGCTATGTAAACTTTAAAAACATGAATAAATTAATTAAGAATGATTTGGTAACTGGAATACCAAAGAAAGAGTTTACAAGTGATGATCATTCTGTTGCATGCCTGAAAAGGAAGCAACACAAAGTGCCTCACAAGCCAAAGGAAAGGAACTTTATCACTACTCCCCTACACTTATTACACATGGATCTCTTTGGCCCCACCAGTGTAATGAGTTTAGGAAGGACCTCATATTGTTTAGTGACCACAGATGATTTCATAAGATTCACTTGGGTCTTTTTCCTTAGAAAAGGATGAGACTCCTGAGATCTTGAAGAACTTCATTCTGAAAATTGAGAATCAATCTGATCATAAGGTCAAGACCATAAGATGTGATCAAGGAAAAGAATTTAAGAACCAAATCCTTGATACATTTTGTGATGAAAAGGGTATTACAAGACAATAAAGTGCTCCCAGGACTCCTCAGCAAAATGGTGTTGCTGAGAAGAGAAACATGACACTTATTGAAGCTGCAAGAACCATGTTGTCTGACTCTAAACTGCCCATCTGTCACACCCCGAAAAGCGCACCGGAAGGGCACACGTGTGACGGAGATAACGGAAGTTGGATTATTTCCAACAATTATTAAGCAAACAAATCATGGATACCAAAGTTAACTATTATTATAGAATGTTATTACATTGTTCCAAAAGTAGTCTTAACTTGAAAACTAAAATAGTAATAACATAATATTGTTCTTGAACATTAACAAGAGTTTTTGATTGGCAGCGGAAATTGGGTCCAAAATGGTATCCAAACTTGATAAGTTTGCCGTTAAAACTCTTTTCATTCCCATGCATGCCTAATCACCTGGAAAACATGCCCAAAAGTTTATCAGCAAAAAGCTGGTGAGTTCACAGGTTTATATAGAAAGGTTATCATAAGTTCCTATATAAAAAGATATGATTATTCCGGAATCAACCCCTGGATCGTCAAGGACTAGCTAGGTCCACTGACTATGATCGCAACCGAGAGCCCCATAATCAAACCAAGACACAAAGACCCTAAAAATCCTTTCAACATATATTCCCTCTGTACCAGACCGGTAAAACCGATCCTGAGGGGCGGTTTTCAAACCCAATAGATCTACCAATATATCCTGCGGCCCTCCAAGGGTTAATGATTATGTAAGAGGGCAATAATGCGCAAATAATAAAACAACTCAAGGCCATCATAAAGATCACGCAGTTATTCTACAATTAAATCATATCACAAATAAAACGTTATAGCATGTTTTTCCCCTAAATTAGTTAAATAAAACGTTATTTAAAAACAGGGGCTGTGAAAACTCACCTTCAAATGTGACAGAGAGATGATCTAGCAAAAATCATGCCCGGAAAATAAACGACCAATTAACGCCCTAAACACAAGGGATCTATTAATTGTCGAGTAATAAGTCTATACGTAAGTTGTTTACCCAACTCACTAGACTTGTCTTGAAATCCGTTTTTTTAAAGAAAGACCCGTTGGTGTTTTTTGGTTTGGTTTAATAATTTGTATTATATGTGACAAATATTTATTTATTAAATAAATCATTTAACCCTTAAACAACAACCACATAACACACACAAGATAGACAGATGAAAGTATACAAAGATATAATGTAAAATTTACTGTGTTATGTACCATACAAACAAACAAATAAACAAATAAATAAATAAACAAATAAATGAATAAATAAATAATTATTCTTTCATAATAATATTTAATTTAGGATTAATATCCATATTCTTGCTTTAGTTAAGAAATCTATTTCTTATATTATTACTTTATAACTACTACTTTATTTAACACATGCCAACGTTTATTAATCTTTTAACAAATAATAACATTTTTAGTATTAAAATATATATAAATTTATTTTAGATAAATTTTTATTATAAAAATATGCTCTATTATGTTTGACCCATATTTCACCCATATATGGTAATTTTTGACCCGAAACCGCAGGGTTTTACATGCATAAACCGTACATCAACCCATATATATATTGTGACCATTTTAAATGTTTAAAAATGGCTCTTTTATACCAAAAACATTCTGAAATAATTTGTTAAAACTCAGTTTCAAAACACTCCATTATTTTTAACCCGAAATTGTGGGTTTTCGGCTTTTTCGCGCGTATAAAGTCATCACCGAAGACCTTGCTTGTTATGGGTTTGTTATATACTTAAAAACATTAGTTTTTAACTTAAAACAAAATATTATTTTCTGTCCCAAACCATACTTGTACATAATTACTTGTTTTAAACCCGAAAACACCATTTTTAACGCGTTTTTAAACGTAAAACGTTTACGATATTAAACCCAATCATTAAGACTTTTATTTTCAGTAATATTACTAAAATTTTAAATTATATTTTATATATTTTAAACTTATTATTCCAGATTTTTCAAAGATACTTGCCTTGTTAGCTATCAACTTTTATGACATGACCACTAGTGATCATGTCCTATCTATATTTGACTACCTTTAATTCTAATTTGATTTTATCTTTTATTAAAATAAAATGTGAATAAAAACACCAAAATCTCCAGATCATGATCACCATATACATGTATCATTTCAATCATCTCTAAACTTATGAGTGAAGAACAAATCAAGAACAAAAGTGTAAAGCATACATACATACATATACATGATTTTATACATACATATATAATCCATATCATATATTTTATCTTATGTTCTTAGTTTTCATTTCAACAAAACATACTAAAAAAAATCAAAAGATTTCAGATCATCATCACCATTATTCATGGATCATCTCAATCCTTTATGAAATCAAGAGCAAGATGAGTTCAAGAACAACATTCTTTACATACAATCATGTATTACCCATTTTCATCATTTGATAAACTCTTTTTGGAGATGGGTTTCTTATGATGTTCATAACCTCAAATCAAAGTTTGATCATCTTGCATGCAAGCGAAAATCAACAAAATGTTAAAAGATCATCAAAACACAAAATCATCACACACACACACACACTTACGGCACACACACACTCACACACACACACACATTGATTAACAACACATTTTCTTGATTAAAACCTTTGTTGGAACCTTGGATTTCAAGAAAAGCTAGTTTTTGGTGAATAAAACTTGCAACAATCATCCAAAAGTCATGGTGCATGTGTTAAAAGATGAAATGTTCATACCTAAGATGAACAAGTTTTGAAGATTCCAGAATGATTTCCTTATAGATTTCTTCTCCTTTGAGTTGAATTTATGCAATGTTTTGCACCAAGCTCATAAGGGATCCTTGAAATCAAGAAATCAAAGCTTGAAACAAACTTTGGATGATCAAAATCAAAGAAATGAGGGCTGTTCTTGGTGGTTTCCAGCCATGAATTTTAGAGAGAAGGGAGAGAAAAGTGTGTAGGTGATTTCTAGTGAGAGAAAGGTGAGGTTGAGTGTGTGCAAAAGGTGGAGTGTTGGGTTGGTTTTATAGAAACGATTAAGTGTGATTAGATTAATCTAATCATGCAATTATATCATAAAAATGGCTGATGGATCTCTAAGTGAGATCCCACCCGGTGTAAAGCGGGTGTCGGTCTCGTTAAATTTTTGTAAAATTCTTAAACGTTCGGGTTTTTACGTGAAAATTTTATATAAAATCAAAGTATTAATTTAATACTTTCCAAAGGTTCACAACATTTAATAATAGTGACAAAAAGTCAAGAATTAAAATATACACGATACAACATAGTATGCAACGGACTGTACGTTAAATGAAGGCAATATTTAAAAAGTCTTAATTTTATGCGATCAAGGTAAATAATAATAATTATTATTTTTCACGACTAATAATATTTTCACTTGAGATACATTAATCATAAAAATCAACATATATTGACCAAATTTATTTAACCAAATTGTCACCAACGCTCGTTAAAAGTTTTGTCGCTACTCGACCCGGTAATTCTCAAAATTACCAAATATAAAATTTATGCACAAAGGGGCTTTGCTAGACCTTGAATGACCTTAATTATCATAAAATTAAGTCTTATGACGCATTTAATTATTTTATCACATTTCATTAACGTACGAATATTAACCTGGAAACACGAGATGTCTCAGTCTCCCCTCGTTTAGGAAATTTCGTCCCGAAATTTTAAGTTGTAGTTCCCGATTCCGATCTAGATGGAAAGAGGTGAGGATATTTGCGCTTCATCTGGTCCTGTCGCTCCCAAGTGAACTCGGGACCACGGTTTGAGTTCCATCTAACCTTTACCAACTTAACCCGACTCCTTCTAAGTTTCTGAATTCTCCAGTCCATAATTTCGACTGGTTCCTCGGTGAAATTCAGTTTCTCGTCAATCCAAACTTCTTCGGGTCAAATAACTAAAGCTTCATCAGCAAGACACTTCTTCAGATTGGATACATGGAACACATCATGTACTCCACTAAGTTTATATGCAACGGGACCAACTTGCGTCACAATCTCAAATGGTCCGATATATCGAGGGCTAAGCTTTCCTTGCTTTCCAAACCGCATAACTCCTTTCCAAGGCGAGACCTTTAGATAGACTTTGTCTCCAACCTGGAATTCAAATGGTTTCCTTTGAGTATCCGCATAACTCTTTTGCCGACTCGCAGCGGCTTCTAACCTCTTTCTGATTTGAACAATCTTATCCGTAGTTTCTTGGATAATCTTAGGTCCAGTCAGCTGCTTTTCTCCAATTTCTAACCAACAAAGAGGTGAGAGACACTTTCTTCCATACAAAGCTTCAAACGGAGCTGCTTTGATACTACTGTGATAACTATTATTATAGGAAAACTCAACTAAGGGTAGATGAGTATCCTAATTTCCTCCAAAGTCAATCACACAAGCTCGTAGCAGATCTTCCAACGTTTGAATTGTCCTTTCACTTTGACCATCTGTTTGCGGATGGTAGGCAGTACTCATATCTATACGAGTACCCAATGCTTGATGTAAGGATTGCCAAAACCTCGAGGTAAATCGGCTATCTCTGTCAGAGATTATAAAGATCGGTACTCCATGATGAGATACCCCCTCCTTGAGGTAGATGTTAGTTAGCTTTTCCATCCTATCCGTTTCCTTAATGGGTAGGAAATGAGCAGACTTAGTCAACCTATCGACTATTACCCAAATAGCGTCGTGACCACTTGATGTGCGGGGTAACTTTGTGACAAAGTCCATTGCTATTTGCTCCCATTTCCATGAAGGAATCTCTGGTTGTTGAAGAAGTCCTGATGGTTTTTGATATTCCTCCTTCACTTTAGAACATGTCGAACACTTGCCCACATAGGTGGCTATTTCACCCTTCATATTGGGCCACCAATAATGTTCCTTCACATCCTTGTACATCTTATCCGATCCAGGGTGAATCGAATACTTGGATTTATGAGCCTCATCCAAAATCAATTTACGTAGGTTCCCAAAACGTGGAACCCAGATCCGGTCCATGAAGTGCATCACATTATTGGTTTTAGGCACTAACTCCTTGACTATTCCTTTCAATCCTTCATTCCTTAAATTTTCATCTTTTAGAGCTTCGACTTGATCATCTCGAATTTAAGTATCAAGACCTGAATGGATAGTCAGCTCCGAAGCGCGAACACGCTTAGGCTTATCATTCTCCTTTCTACTCAATGCATCGGCCACTACGTTGGCCTTGCCCGGATGATAGTGGATCTCACAATCATAATCATTTAGCAACTCTACCTATCGATGTTGCCTCATGTTAAGCTCTTTCTGATCGAAGATATGCTGAAGACTCTTGTGGTTCATGTAAATAACACACTTCGTACCATATAGGTAATGCCTCCAAATCTTGAGTGCAAAAAC
The DNA here is from genome assembly GCA_025506505.1 of Flaveria sonorensis. Classification (NCBI taxonomy): domain Eukaryota; kingdom Viridiplantae; phylum Streptophyta; class Magnoliopsida; order Asterales; family Asteraceae; genus Flaveria; species Flaveria sonorensis. The sequence continues at coordinate 31,319,698 of CM046423.1, forward strand.
CACCGCTCCCAACTCTAAATCATGAGTGGTGTAATTCTTCTCATGCACCTTTAATTGTCTAGATGCATAGGCTATGACCTTATCTCTCTGCATCAACACATAATGAAGACCTAAACGGGATGCATCACAGTACACAACAAACCCTTCAGTTCCTTCAAGAAGAGATAAAATAGGAGCACTACATAACTTCTACTTCAGTAGCTGAAAAGCTGCCTCTTGCTTATCAGTCCAGTCGTACATCCTATCTTTTTGAGTCAATAGCGTCAACGGCTGTGCTATCTTTGAGAAATTTTCAATGAATCTGCGATAATATCCGGCCAATCCAAGAAACTGACGCACCTCGATCGGGGACTTGGGTGCCTCCCAGTTCTTAAATGCTTCAATCTTCGCCGGATCTACATGTATGCCTTTCTCATTAATGACATGTCCAAGAAAATGAACCTCTCGAATCCAAAACTTGCACTTCGAGAACTTTGCATACAACTTCTCTTTCCTTAGCGTCTCCAAGATGATCTTTAGATGTTGTTCATGATCTTTCTTGGTTCTTGAATAGACTAGTATATCATCAATGAATACTATGACAAACTTATCTAAGTAAGGTTTGCATACTCTATTCATAAGATCCATGAACACAGCAGGGGCATTTGTCAAACCAAATGGCATAACCAGAAACTCGTAATGGCCGTAACGTGTTCCTAATGCTGTTTTTGGGACATCTTCCTCAGCTATTAACAATTGATGATAACCCGATCGCAGGTCAATCTTCGAGTAGGAACTGGATCATTGAAGTTGATCAAACAGATCGTCGATTCTTGGTAATGGGTATCGATTCTTGATAGTGAGTTTGTTCAACTCTCGGTAATCGATGCACATTCTAAACGATCCATCTTTCTTCTTGACAAATAAGATTGGTGCTCCCTATGGCGAGAAGCTTGGTCTTATAAATCCCTTATCCAACAATTCTTCTAATTGCTTAGACAACTCTTACATCTCCGAAGGCACTAATCGATATGGTGATCAGGCAATAGGAGCAGCTCCTAGTACCAAATCGATTTGGAATTCAACCTGTCTAGATGGAGGTAATCCAGGCAGATCATCAGGAAAGACATCTGGATAGTCTCGCACTATCGGTATGTCTTCAATCTTTCGCTCCTCATTCTTAGTACCCACCGCCTTGGCAAGAAACGCTGGGTACCCTTCACGTAGATACTTGCAAGCATTCATTACATTGACAATCTTCAGGGTAGGTTTCCCTTTATCACCTTGGATTGTCAAAGTTACACCATTTGGAATAGGGAGACGAATAATCTTCTCATAGCATATTACCTCAGCATGATGCTTTGACAACCAATCCATACCCACGATAATATCGAAACTACCAAGCACAACAGGTAGGAGGTCGATGTTAAAGGAATGACCCTCTAATTGCATAGTGCACCCTCTAACTACATCACATGCTTCAATTATCTTTCCATTGGCAAGCTCGATAATATATTTCTTATCTAATTTACTAGATCTAAGGCCAAGTAATGGTTCAAAGTTCTTTGACACAAAACTCATATCGGCTCCGGTATCAAATAATATAGATGCGAAATGATTGTTAACAAGGAATGTACCAGTAACGATGGATGGTTCCTGCCTTGCCTCCTTGGCATTCATCTCAAACGCCCTACCCCTTGCGCTTGATCCCTTCAGCTTAGGGCAATCCCTCTTGTAGTGACCTTCAACACCACATTCATAACATCTTCGCCCAGTTCTCTAAGGCTTCTCCATCAACCTTACTCGACAAGTCTGGGCTTGGTGCCCATACTTGTTACACCTCGAACACACATTCACATTGAAGTTTCCACCATGATAAAGACTACACTTGCTACACCTCGGTTGTACACCAGCTTGCCTCCTTGCATCTGGCAAGTTAGTAGCATACATCTTTCCTGAACCAACCCTTTGATTCTTCTAATTTCCGGCTCTGTTCTTGAAATTTCCTGTCCACTTCCTCTTATTCTCTATAGTCCTCTTATTAGACTCCATAACCTTCCTTTCGTTCTCCATGGGCTTCTTACCAATATCCCTTTTCTTAACCAGCACACCTCTCCGAATAGCATCATCAGTCAATGAATTTGCTAGTGCCACTGCGCTCTGCATTATGGTAGGGTTTGATGCTGTAACCATGCCTCTGATCTGGGGTGCCAATCCCCAAATATATCTCTCAATCCTAACATAGTCTGGAGTCACCATTCGGGGTACGAGTCTTGCCAGATCATTAAACCTGGAAGTATAGGCTCTAACTTCCGCACCTTCCATAGTAAGATTCTAGAATTCAGTTTCGATCTTTTGGAGCTCATTGCGAGGACAGTACTCCTTAAGAAACATTTCCTTTAATTGATTCCAAGAGAGACCAAAGGCAGCTTCCTCTCCTAGGTTCTGAACTTACAAATTCCACCAACTCAGTGCTTCATCTTGGAATGAACATGTGGCATACTTTATCCTCTGATTAGCAGAACAGTTGCTAATTGCCATCACAGATTCCATCTTCTCTATCCATCTAATAATATCAAGAGGACCTTCAGCTCCTGAAAAGATTCGTGGATTACAAGCTTGGAATGTCTTATAGGTACAACCCTGAGCTTGACTCCCAAAGGGATTTCCAATAGAAGTGCCTCCACTGGAACCACCCATGGTGCCACGTCCTCTACCACGCCCAGCATTTGTGTCATGTTGCTCGAGGGCAGAGTTGACATGTTGGAATATCAATTGTGCTAACTCTTCAGCAGTGGTAGGTAAACCAGTACCTCTAGCACCAGCAGTGTTTCGCGTGTTAGGTGCCATGAATTAACTTCTGTTATGGATTAAACAAAAGAGAATAAACGACATACACGAAATAATATCAAAATGCATAATAATAATAGGTATACAATTAGAACTTTTTAATAATCACATCATTCATTAAAATCATCAAAATGGATTAATAAGAGATATAATTAGTTCAGAATACATGTCCAGAAACAACCCAAAATAGATGTTATAGTAGCGTCAACATCATTACAAAATAGTTGTTTTAATATTCCAAATACTAACATAAGAAAGACCCTACAAATCTAACGAGAGAATTGTGCCATCACATCAGCACACACCACCATCGAAGCCATCATCATGCAAACCGTTGCCAACCCTAATGCTGCCTCCACTCGCTCCTCAAGAGAAGTCACCTGTTGTTGTGCTGCTACCAATCCAGCCTCTGAAGCCTCCACCTTTAGTTCCGCCATCTCCAGTTTCTTCTTTGTCTCCGACAGTCCCATCTCTAAATCACAAATCCTGAAATGTAGCTGGTTTAGGATGTCGTTCTCAATCACCTTGTCCTCCTTAAATGTCATCATCCTTCCATCCATCGCATGCAACATCTCGCTCGTCACTCCCACCTTACCCTGTAAGGATGAAATCTGGTGCTCATAGTGAATGCATCGGGTAGCCAGAGTAGCTAGGGTGCGATGCACAGGCTCATCGATCAGTGGTAGGTCTCGACGGAATGAAACGAATCACCAACCTCAAACGTTGAGGGTATGCCACCCTCGTCAGCCCACTCCTGTAATCATCCAGTCAACCAATCCCACTGCTCGTCCTTCACTCTAGCCCTCTTGGGCTCAGTCTCCTCAGGTACCTCACTAGTATTCTCATTGGTAACTATCTTCGACACCCTCTTCTTCTTCCTTGAGTAGACAAAGCGAACCTCAAGAACATGATCAGCAATGTCAGGAACAGGCTCATCATTAACAGGTGCTGCCTGACTAGGCTCCCCAATAGCAGGAGGACTCTCATCATCAGATTCCCAAATCCAACCATTCCCATACTCGGAGGTCGGCTCCCATCTCGGTGCAAACGGGTAGTGGTAAATCTCCAAGGGTGCGATAGGGGGAAGAGAAAACATGGGATCCTCGTAGTCAGTATCAGAGTCATGGATCAGAATGAACAGGGTCCGAGAAGGCATCTGTAACACAAGAATATCCGTACTAAATTTTCTAACTACGGGCATCTATACTTAATTTATTTTATCAAGCACATATACCAACGTATCATTAACTTATGCATGCATGCCATGGAACACTTGGGAATGAAAACGTTTTAACTTAAACATATTTTTTTGGTTATAGTCCAGATGTAAAAAAAAAAATTCTAGTTCGCTATAACCGTTGGCTCTGATACCAACTTCTGTCACACCCCGAAAAGCGCACCGGAAGGGCACGCGTGTGACGGAGATAACGGAAGTTGGATTATTTCCAACAATTATTAAGCAAACAAATCATGGATACCAAAGTTAACTATTATTATAGAATGTTATTACATTGTTCCAAAAGTAGTCTTAACTTGAAAACTAAAATAGTAATAACATAATATTGTTTTTGAACATTAACAAGAGTTTTTGATTGGCAGCGGAAATTGGGTCCAAAATGGTATCCAAACTTGATAAGTTTGCCGTTAAAACTCTTTTCATTCCCATGCATGTCTAATCACCTGGAAAACATGCCCAAAAGTTTATCAGCAAAAAGCTGGTGAGTTCACAGGTTTATATAAAAAGGTTATCATAAGTTCCTATATAAAAAGATATGATTATCCCGGAATCAACCCCTGGATCGTCAAGGACTAGCTAGGTCCACTGACTATGATCGGAACCAAGAGCCCGATAATCAAACCAAGACACAAAGTCCCTCAAAATCCTTTCAACATATATTCCCTCTGTACCAGAACGGTAAAACCGATCCTAGGGGTGGTTGTCAAACCCAATAGATCTACCAATATATCCTGCGGCCTCCAAGGGTTAATGATTATGTAAGAGGGCAATCATGTGCAAATAATAAAACAACTCAAGGCCATCATAAAAATCACGCGGTTATTCTATAATTAAATCATATCATAAATAAAACGTTATAGCATGTTTTTCCCCCAAAATAGTAAAATAAAACGTTATTTAAAAATAGGGTTGTGAAAACTCACCTTCAAATGTGACAGAGAGATGATCTAGAAAAAATCAAGCCAGGAAAATAAACGACCAATTAACGCCCTAAACACAAGGGATCTATTAATTGTCGAGTAATAAGTCTATACGTAAGTTGTTTACCCAACTCACTAGACTTGTCTTGAAATCCGTTTTTTTAAAGAAAGACCCGTTGGTGATTTTTGGTTTGGTTTAATAATTTGTATTATATGTGAAAAATATTTATTTATTAAATAAATCATTTAACCCTTAAACAACAACCACATAACACACACAAGATAGACAGATGAAAGTATACAAAGATATAACGTAAAATTTACTGTGTTATGTACCATACAAACAAACAAATAAACAAATAAATAAATAAACGAATAAATGAATAAATAAATAATTATTCTTTCAAAATAATATTTAATTTAGGATTAATATCCATATTCTTGCTTTAGTTAAGAAATCTATTTCTTATATTATTACTTTATAACTACTACTTTATTTAACCCATGCCAACGTTTATTAATCTTTTAACAAATAATAAAATTTTTAGTATTAAAATATATATAAATTTATTTTAGATAAATTTTTATTATAAAAATATGCTCTATTATGTTTGACCCATATTTCACCCATATATGGTAATTTTTGACCCGAAACCGCAGGGTTTTACACGCATAAACCGTACATCAACCCATATATATATTGTGACCATTTTAAATGTTTAAAAATGGATCTTTTATACCAAAAACATTCTGAAATAATTTGTTAAAACTCAGTTTCAAAACACTCCATTATTTTTAACCCGAAATTGTGGGTTTTCGGCTTTTTCGCGCGTAAAAAGTCATCACCGAAGACCTTGCTTGTTATGGGTTTGTTATATACTTAAAAACATTAGTTTTTAACTTAAAACAAAATATTATTTTCTGTCCAAAACCATACTTGTACATAATTACTTGTTTTAAACCCGAAAACACCATTTTTAACGCGTTTTTAAACGTAAAACGTTTACGATATTAAACCCAATCATTAAGACTTTTATTTTCAGTAATATTACTAAAATTTTAACTTATATTTTATATATTTTAAACTTGTTATTCCAGATTTTTCAAAGATACTTGCCTTGTTAGCTATCAACTTTTATGACATGACCACTAGTGATCATGTCCTATCTATATTGACTACCTTTAATTCTAATTTGATTTTATCTTTTATTAAAATAAAATGTGAATAAAAACACCAAAATCTCCAGATCATGATCACCATATACATGTATCATTTCAATCATCTCTAAACTTATGAGTGAAGAACAAATCAAGAACAAAAGTGTAAAGCATACATACATACATATACATGATTTTATACATACATATATAATCCATATCATATATTTTATCTTATGTTCTTAGTTTTCATTTCAACAAAACATACTAAAAAAATCAAAAGATTTCAGATCATCATCACCATTATTCATGGATCATCTCAATCCTTTATGAAATCAAGAGCAAGATGAGTTCAAGAACATCATTCTTTACATACAATCATGTATTACCCATTTTCATCATTTGATAGACTCTTTTTCGAGATGGGTTTCTTATGATGTTCATAACCTCAAATCAAAGTTTGATATCTTGCATGCAAGCGAAAATCAACAAAATGTTAAAAGATCATCAAAACACAAAATCATCACACACACACACACTTACGGCACACACACACTCACACACACACACACACACACACATTGTTTAAGAACACATTTTATTGATTAAAACCTTTGTTGGAACATTGGATTTCAAGAAAAGCTAGTTTTTGGTGAATAAAACTTGCAACAATCATCCAAAAGTCATGTTGCATGTGTTAATAGATGAAATGTTCATACCTAAGATGAACTAGTTTTGAAGATTCAAGAATGATTTCCTTGTAGATTTCTTCTCCTTTGAGTTGGATTTATGCAATGTTTTGCACCAAGCTCATAAGTGATCCTTGAAATCAAGAAATCAAAGCTTGAACAAACTTTGGATGATCAAAATCAAAGAAATGAGGGCTGTTCTTGGTGGTTTCCAGCCGTGAATTTTAGAGAGAAGGGATAGAAAAGTGTGTAGGTGGTTTCTAGTGAGAGAAAGGTGAGGTTGAGTGTGTGCAAAAGGTGGAGTGTTGGGTTGGTTTTATAGAAATGATTAAGTGTGATTAGATTAATCTAATCATGCAATTATGTCATAAAAATTGCTGGTGGATCTCTAAGTGAGATCCCACCCGGTGTAAAGCGGGTGTCGGTCTCGTTAAATTTTTGTAAAATTCTTAAACGTTTGGGTTTTTACGTGAAAATTTTATATAAAATCAAAGTATTAATTTGATACTTTCCAAAGTTTCACAACATTTAATAATAGTGACAAAAAGTCAAGAATTAAAATATACGCGGTACAACACAGTATGCAACGGACTGTACGTTACATCAAGGCAATATTTAAAAAGTCTTAATTTTACGCGATCAAGGTAAATAATAATTATTATTTTTCACGACTAATAATATTTTCACTTGAGATACATTGAATCATAAAAATCAACATATATTGACCAAATTTATTTAACCAAATTGTCACCAACGCTCGTTAAAAGTTTTGTCGCTACTCGACCCGGTAATTCTCAAAATTACCAAATATAAAATTTATGCACAAAGGGGCTTTGCTAGACCTTGAATGACCTTAATTATTATAAAATTAAGTCTTATGATGCATTTAATTATTTTATCACATTTCATTAACGTACGAATATTAACCTGGAAACACGAGATGTCACACTATCATCTTCTAGGCAGAGGCAGTTAACACAGCCTGCTATGTGCAGAACAGAATTTTAGTGCTTAAGACTCATGGTAAGACTCCTTATGATCTGTGGCACAAAAGGATGCCATTTGTTGGTTTCCTTATGTCATTTGGATGTCCATGCATGATCATGAATACCAAAGATCAAGTAGCCAAATTTGATGAGAAGTAAGATGATGGACACTTTATTGGATATTCCTCCCAAGCTAAGGCTTATAGAGTATACAATCTCAAAACTAGAGTAGTTGAGGAGTCAGCCAATGTGACCTTCAATGAGCACACTCCAAGTGTGAAAGGTTCTGGTCTGGATTGGCTATTTGATCTTGACTTAGTTACCAACTGTTTTAACAAGTCTTGTGAGAATGTTTTAGGATCTAGAGATAACATATCAACAGGAGATACCGACCCAAGATTTGAGCTGAGAAGACCAAGCAAGATTACTACCTCAGCTCCATTGGTGACTAACCCTGTAAATGAAGATCCTATCAGCATAAACATGACAAATTCAGCTGAGTTGCCTTCAAATTCTAGCTCAGAGGTTCAAAACTCAGGTGAAAGAGCTTCAAATGTAGAAGGAAATAGAGGTGGTGATAGTGATCAAGAATTTCTTGATGCTGATAACCACTCCATAGAAGACAACATAAATGATGTCACACACTCATTGGATCAAGTCTCACTTGATAAGTGTGCTGATGTGGTGGGTGACACTCCATTTCTAGATCTAAATTTCTCTAATCTAGATCTTTCAAATCAACTTGCTATGATCCCTCAACTCAGGATCCATAAGTCACACCCCACCACAAACATCATTGGAAATGTTTATACAGGGGTGAGAACAAGAGGACAAACCAATGACAAAAATGTTTGTCTATATTCTTGCTTCTTGTCCCAAGTAGAGCCAAAGAAAGTTGATGAGGCTTTGAAAGATGGAAGCCGGGTTGAAACAATGCAAGAGGAGCTGCTTCAATTCAAAAGACAAAAGGTTTGGAACCTATGTCCTCTTCCTCATAGGAAGACTATCATAGGAACCAAGTGGGTTTTAAGGAATAAGAAGAATGATAGAGGACATCTCATCAAGAACAAGGCAAGACTAGTTGTTCAAGGGTACACACAAGAAGAGGGAATTGATTACACATATGTTTTTGCTCCTGTGGCAAGACTTGAAGCTGTAAGAATATTCTTGGCTTTTGCTGCATCCAAGGATTTCAAGGTCTATCAACTTGATGTCAAGTGTGCTTTTCTGTATGGGGTGACTGATGAAGAGGTGTATATCAAACAACCACCTGGCTTTGCAGACCCAGATCATCCTGATCATGTCTGCAAGCTTGATAAAGCTCTTTATGGGCTGCACCAAGCTCTAAGGAAGTGGTATGAAACACAATCTTAGTATCTCTGTCAACATGGTTACAAGAGGGGTACTATAGATGGAACTCTCTTCATCAAAGGAACAGGGAATGACTTAATGCTGGTTCAAGTATATGTGGATGACATTATCTTTGGGTCAACTAATCCAAAGCTCTGCAAAGACTTTGAGAGGCCGATAAAGAAAAAATTTGAAATAAGTGCCATGGGGGAACTAAATTTCTTTCTGGGAAATCAAGTGAAGAAAGTTGATAGTGCATCTTCATAAGTCAGTCAAAGTATGTACAAGACATACTTACAAGATTCAACATGACTGAATGTAAGGTTACTAAGACACCCATAGCTAGAAAGCACTCCCTAGGACCTGATCTTGAGAGGGAGTGTGTGGATGAACATCTTTATAGGGCTATGATTGGGTCTCTTATGTACCTAACAGCCAACAGGCCTGATATCATGTTTGCCACATGCATCTGTGCAAGATATCAAGCCAACCCCAAGATGTCACACCTGGTTGCTGTCAAGAGGATTCTTAGATATCTCAAAGGTGCTCCCAAGCTTGGCCTATGGTATCCAAAGAGATCTGACTTCAATCTGTATGCTTATACAGAGAGTGACTATGATGGTTGCAATATGACTGCAAAGGCTACATCTGGGGGATGTTAATTCCTTGGTGGAATGATTGTCTCATGGCAATGCAAGAAACAATCATGTGTGTCCGTATCAACTGCTGAGGCTGAATACATTGCTACTGCAAGTTGATGTGCTTAAGTGCTTTGGATTCAAAATCAAATGCTACACTATGGATTCAACTTCAAAGGGACTCTCATCCACATAGACAAGAACAGTGCTATCTCCATTACAGAGAATCCTATGTAGCACTCGAGGACCAAACACATCAACATCAGGTATCATTTGATTAGAGATAATTTTGAGAAAGGATTAATCAAATTAGTCAAAGTTAGCACAAGTGAACAATATGATGATCTGTTCACTAAAGCTTTTGATGAATAGAGATTCAAATATCTTGTATCAACTATTGGGATGATTAACTTTGAGTAGATTTTCTTAAAACTTAAATCAACTTTATTTCTAAAACCTACGTGTCCTAAGTTGTCTATTTTATCACCTTCGTAAGTCCAGTTTATTTTGGAAGAAATTTTTTTTATGATACTCTTTAGATTTTTAAGAATTTTTCAAACATATTTTCCTTCGAAAGATTTCAAGTTGACTTCGGAAGAAATTTATGTCTTCAAATCAACTAACTACTTATAAGAAATTTAACTTCGGATGAAATTCTGAGAATATCTTCCGAAGCTTAAATATGCTTCTAAGTACTTACATATATTTGAAGGACAAATATCTTGTAGATGCTTCTTGGAAGATTAACATTTGTCTTTATGTGTCTTGTATAGTTTTTGTCATAGTATAGGGACTTTTTATGTAAATATGTTCCTTTGTTTTCTTGATTAGTATATGTAGCATAAATATGTATTGTGTAGGGGTGATGAGAGAGATTTAGACGTATTGTAACTGTTTCCTACACTTTGTATTCTTCTATATGCTAATCAATGAAAACTCTATGAATTTTTGTTGATTTGCTTGTGTTGAATTGAATACTTGTGTATTTTAGATTGAATTGTGTTCATATATCATCACAGATCGATCCATTTTGAGCTCATCAAATGGTATCAGAGCTTTCGGTTCAGTGATTGAAGTTCTTCAACTGTCGAACTCTCAAAATTACTTGAATCTATGATTGATAAACAATTCAGTCGTATAATTGTTGAATTCAGTTGTGTTTCATCATCAGGAACATGATTTGATTCACAATTAGCAGTACAATTCGTTCAAATCAGTGAATTTGAGCAAAAAGCTCTTCGAACCTATTCTTCATTTGTTGAACCTATTCTTGAATCAAAAGATCAATTTTAGTTGTTAATTGAAGAAATTGAAGTTGAAGGATTGATTATTGATCAATTTCCTACATAATTTGAGGATTTCAGATCAATTAATCAAGTTTTAAAGGATTTCAGAAAACTTAAGTTCGTATGAAACTAATGAATGTGGCGCATTAGGTCAAAAACACTGCTGAAATTTGCCTAAGTGTTAGGCGCATAACAACTGTTTAGGCGCTTTTCCACTGTTTGGGCATTTTTCAGTTAGGCGTTTTTCTACTGTGTGGGCGTTTTTCAACTGTGTGGACACTGAAGATTTTCTGAAACTAAGGAATTCCAGGCGTTTTACAACTGTTGAGGCGCATTACAACTATTTAGGTGTTTTTCAACTTGGGCGTTTTGGAATTTTTCTAAGGCAATCCCTAAGACGTTTCAAAGTCAAAGTCAAAGGAAGTATCACAACTGTTTGGGTGCTTTACCCCTATTTGGACGCATCAGCTTCAACACTTAGAAATATTTCAGAAATATTTCAAAAACTAAAAAAAATATATATTTTCAATTCATTGTTTTAATTCAAAAACTTAAAAACAACAAAAACAAATCTTTTTCTAAAATACAAAATTAAAAATGGTGAAATCAGAAGACTCAGAGAACAGAGTTCCTAAACTGAAGAACAGAGCTGATTTTAAGAATTGGTCACTTAGACTGAAACATCACCTTAATTCTATTGATACTGATCCATGGAAATCAATAGAAAGAAGACCTCACATTCCTATAACTTCAGATGGTCCTGATGGAGGATTGGTCTACACTAAAGACTCTCCAGAACCATACCCCGAAGATGGTCTGCAAGGTGATGATCTAAGAAAAGTGAAAAATGATATAAGAGCTTATTCTCTGATATGCAAAGGACTGCCACTTGAAGTCCTTACAAGGCTTGATGGTTATCAGACTAGATACACCATGTATAAGGCCTTGAAAATAATATGTGAAGGTGGAAAGGAGATCCAGGATCTGAAAAAGCAAAAGTTAAAGAGACAATTAGAACTTTTTGAACATTTATCTGGTGAAACAATAAATCAGATGATGAACAGATTTGTTCAACTGACTACTGGGATGTCGACTGCAGGCATCAAGAATGATTTGAAAGATCTTAACTTCAGGCTTCTCAATGCTCTTCCATCTTCATGGAAGCAAACAGTCACTCTGTTAAAGCATACTGAGAAATTTCCAATGGACCTTGATCTCTTGATTGCTAAAATAGAATCTGTCGAAATTGATGAAAGTTCTAGAAACAATGACAGAGCAGCTTCGATGTCACAATATAAATATGTTGCTTCTCCAGCAAGTACTATGGAGAATGCATTTATGGCTAAGAATGAAACTTCACCAGAAGATGAGTGTGATCTATTTGTTGGCGTAGGGTTCTTCACTGATTCTACTTACACAAGTGCTCCTGCCTATACAACTTAGAATCAACCTCAATCTTCTCCTATGCCTAAAAGTTCTAAATCTCAAGAAGAGACTCCATCTGCTAACTCTGCTAAAACTAGCAAAGTTAACGATGTAATAAATATCCTATTACAGGATGAAGAGTCTAAAATTTTCACTGCATTTATGGCAAGCTTTCAAGCTTATCAAGGTAGTCATCTAACTCAACTTGATCTTGTTTTGCAGGATTTGTTTGAAATGGATCAAGATGGTGTAGAAGAAATGGATCTCGACTGGTAAATGGTTATGATAGCTTACAGGACTCAGAAGCACTCGTATGTCAACAGAAACTACAAGCCAAGTGCAAACAAGTCTGTTGGATTTGATAAGTCCAAATCTAGGTGTTTCAACTATAATAGCTATGGTGACTTCTCTAGAGAGTGCAAAGCTCCAAGGAATAAAGGAGGAAATGGCCAATCAAGCTCAAATAATCAAAGGTTTCAGCAATCTTCACAGAAGACATTTCAGAAACCTTATCAAAGCCTACCAAATGCCAGAATTGAAAGATGATTCTAAATCATCAGAGGAGCCCAAGAAAGCTCTTGTTGTTAATATTAAAGATGGTTATGATTGGAGTGCATACGCTGAGAAATTTACTGTTGATTTAACCTCCAATTTATCTCTTGTTTCACAAAAACAAAAAAAAGATTGGTCTGAATTTAATGATCCAAAAGCTGAGGGAAACTCTGAGAACAAGGAAGAGGATTACGACTGGAGTGACAAGTCTGATCCCAAGGAAGATTCAGAGGAAGTTGCATTGATGGCAAAATCTGATCAACCAAAGGTTGAAAACTCTAACTCTGAAACTTCTCCTCCTAAATATTCTAAAATTCCATGAGAAGTCAGAGAAAAATTATGCACAAAGTCTTACTTCGAACATGTCAAATACTATAGAAATTATTCTTATAAGATTTGTGAAAAACTCAAGCAAGAAGAATTAATGCATAACAAACTCAAAAACGTTCATAAAGTATCTGATGAAAAGATTATCTCTCTTCAAAATTCATGGAACAAAACTCTAAGAGAACTTGAAATTGTATCAAAATAACTTAAAGAGATGACAAAAAATCTTGAACTGGAGAAGATAGCACATGCTGCTACATAAGTGGATCTCGCAAAAGTTAAAAGTTCTAAAAGTATTGTGGAAAAACTGGTAATCGAAAGAAAAGATAAACAAAAGGCAGGATTGGGTTTCACTCAAGAACCGATGCCTGAATCAATAACAAATACTTTACCAGAAAACTTTAACACTCATGATCACTCTCCAGAAAACAAGGCAAAATTAAAAGCTTTTCAAAACAAGACCAAGATGTCTGATGTTGAAGAAGAGAAAACAAACGTGGAAATCTTTGAAGAGAAAGATAACGAAAAGATAAAAAATGGTCATCCTGTTAAAATAAAATCTTATGAACCAAAGCCTAAAACAAAGAAAGTTTTTGTTCCTAAAGAATCAGTTTTGGAGGAACTGAATATTATAACTAAAAACCAAAACTCAAAAAATCAAAACAAAGCTTAAAATGATAAAGAAACATCGGAAGATTCAAATTCATTTGGTCTAAATAACCCAGAATTCATTAAATGGCAAAAAGACCAGAAAAAGAAAGAATGTGAAAAAGAATCTTTAACTGAGGATGTTCAATCTAAACCGAAAACTGGTTCTACAAAATCAAGGAACCAGAGAAGAAGAAGAAAGATAAATAAAGCTAAAAATGTACAAATAAAAATTCAGGAAAATCAGACAAAAGAAACAAATCAAGCAACAAAATTAAAGCCAATTAAATTTATATCTGCTGTTTTGTTAAATGTGAACTCCATTCAAGTTGTTAAAGAAAATCCTAAGAAGAAATCAACCTTTGATCTGAAAACGGGTTCAGATTCTAAGACTTCCGCTGTATCTAAAAGATTTGTATCTAAGGAAAACAAGAATGAAATTCATGTTCAAAAACAAAATAAAATTGTGCAAAAGAAAAGTGGTTCAAATCAAAAGCACAATACTTCAAATCAAAAACAACAAATTAACTCTTTGACACCTAAAAGTAAACAAGTTTCTAATGTTGCGTCAACATTAAAGGTTAATAAGCAATTATTCAAGACTCCACAGAGGTATTGTAACATATGTGACATGTATAATCACAAAACGTCTAAATGTGTTTTTAACAAATATTGTCACATTTGCGATATGAGAAATCACTCAACTTCAGAGTGTTATTTTAACAAATACTGTACCTACTGTGATGAGCAAACTCACAACACTAAAGATTGTTACTTTAGAAAGAATTCATAGAGGAGAGGATTTGCCAATTCAACAGTGAGCAAAGGTTATGTTAATCTGCAATATAAAAGAAACCAAAATGTTGGTTTTCAAAAATTAACACACCAACCCTCCTTAGGTTTGAACACTTTCAAAAGAAATAATTCAGTAAGATCTAAACAATAATTCAATGATAATTTCATTCCAAGGTCAGTGAGAATTAATAACAAAAGTTTTGAAAATAAAAGCTTTTCAAACAATGGTTAGTCAAAAAGCATGAATTTTTCAAACAAGCATAATTTTGTTACAAATAACAGAATTGATAAATTCATAAAGAATAAACCTGATGTCAACAAACTTCACTTTAAACAATTTACTATTGTTGACAAGTTTGGAAAACCCAAGACCATTTTGGCTTGGGAAGATAATTCAACTTAAATTGTTTTGTTTTGCAGGTACGCCCGAGAAGACCAATCAATACTTGGTATGCGGATAGCGGGTGTAGCCGGCATATGACAGGCAATCAGGAATTATTACAAGATTTTAAGTTAAAAGATGGAACGCATGTCGCCCTTGGTGGAGATGCGGGAGGAAAAATAACTAGAGAAGGAACAGTATCCAACGGGTTTATAAGCTATGATAAAGTCAACTTCTGTTCACAGTTGAACTTTATTTTGTCAAGCGTATCCCAAATTTGTGATAAATCCTACTTTGTACTTTTTGATGATTCTTTCTGTTATATCTTGAAGTCAGGATTTCAGATAAGCAAGGATTGCGTGGTTGTTAAAGCTGTCAGAGACCGAGATGTATACAAACTGGATATGTCTCAAGTGGACTCTTCTACAGAAACAACTTGTCTCTTTGCTAAAGCATCAAATGATGAAAGCCAGCTTTGGGATAGACGTCTGGGGCATTCAAATTTCAAGAATACGAACAAGCTTGGAGCGGGAAATCATGTTATTGGCCTTCCATCGAAGAAGTTTGCCATAACTGATTTATGCTCAGCATGTTTAAAGGGGAAACAGCATAGAGCGTCTTATAAGTCCAAACTGATAAACTCATATTCCAAACCCCTTCAGTTGTTGCATATGGACCTTTTTGGACCAACCAACGTGAAGAGTATTGGAAGAAAATCATATTGTTTAGTTATCATTGATGACTTTACAAGATTTTCATGGATTTTCTTTTTGAATGCTAAATCTAAAACAGCTGAATTAATAAAATAATTCATCATTAAAGTTGAAAATCAACTTGATCAAAAAGTAAAAATAGTTAGAAGTGATAATGGGACGGAATTCAAAAATCTAACTCTTGACATGTTTTGTGCAGAGAAAGGAATAGCTCATCAGTTCAGTGCTCCTATAACTCCTCAACAAAATGGAGTTGCTGAAAGGAAGAACCGAACATTGATTGAAGCTGCACGATCCATGTTAGCCGATGCTAAAATTCCGATCACATTCTGGGATGAAGCAATATCAACTGCATGTTTTGATCAGAACCGTTCTTTAATTGTTAAAGACAAACTGAAAACTCCATATGAGTTAATGTTTGGCAGGAAATCAAACATAGATTTTCTTAAATTTTTGGTTGTCCGGTTATGATTCTGAATTCAAGTGATCATTTAGGAAAATTTGAATCAAAATCTGATGATGGACTTTTCATTGGATATTCATCTGTATCAAAGGCCTATCGAGTTTATAACTCTAGGACTAACATTATAGTTGAAACATTCAATGTTAAATTTCTTGAAAACTCTTTTCAATCAGTGTCAAATGGTCCTGCATGGTTATTTGATTTAGATTCATTGTCAAACTCTTTTCAATCCAACTTGTTTAATCAATCTAACTTGGTTGATTCTACAGGTGAAAAGAAAATTCAAGGAGATCTCGGTTCATTCAGTGATGATTTGGATTCTGATGATGCAGATGATTCAAGCCCAAACTATCCCTTCTTTTCTTTTGTTAGAGATTCTATTTTTCAGTTAAATAATGATGATCATTCTCATCAAAATAATGTTCAGTCAGTTTCTGAAAACCAAGATGTGTCACAACCAATTCCTAATGATGGTACAGAAATTGTACAACCTGAGTCTGGAACATCATCTATTTCTGGTGATGTAGTTGATTCCGGTAATCTTGATTACTTTATCAACTCACCGACTCAAGTTTCTAATTTCAATCCACATTCTTCAAGCCTATTGAATCAGCTTTCCAACTTGAACCAAACCAATCTGGATGTTCATGTTCAAGGAAATAAGATTCCAACATCTCGTATCCACAGGAACCATCCCACGTATCAGATTATTGGTCCATTGAATATGAGAACTACAAGGAGTAAAACAAAACAAGCAAATGTTTGTTTATACTCGTGTTTTCTTTCTCAAATTGTTCCTGAAAACGTTACCAAAGCGTTAAAGGACAATAGTTGGATTGAGGCTATGCAAGAAGAATTATTACAGTTCCGCAAACAAGAAGTGTGGAATCTGGTGGATTTACCTGAAGGAGAAAATGCTATAGGCACAAAATGGTTGTTAGAAATAAAACTGATGATAAAGGTATTGTAATCCGAAATAAAGCAAGATTAGTTGCACAAGGATACACTCAAGAGGAAGGAATAGATTATGATAAAGTATTTGCTCCAGTTGCAAGACTTGAATCAATTCGTGTCTTCCTGGCTTATGCATCATTCATGAAATTCAAAGTGTATCAAATGGACGTAAAAGGTGCATTCTTGTATGGACCGATCACCGATGATGTGTATGTAAAGCAACCTCCTGGTTTTGAAGATTCACAATATCCACATAGTGTGTACAAGCTCAGTAAAGCTTTATATGGTCTACATCAAGCCCATAGAATCTGGTATGAAATGTTATCACAGCACTTAATCCAACATGGATACACGCGAGGGAAAATCGATCCGACTCTGTTTATCAAGAAGGATGCTGATGATCTTTTATGTGTACAAGTGTATGTCGATGATATCATATTTGGTTCTACAAGTCCAAAAATGTGCAATGAATTCGAAGAAATCATGAAATCTCAATTTCAGATGAGTTCTATGGGAGAGATAAATTTCTTTCTTGGACTACAAGTTAAGCAATCTGTAGATGGTATTTTTATGAACCAAGAGAAGTTCGTTGACAAACTCTTGAAGAAATTTAAGCTGCTAGATTGTCAGTCAATTAGAACTCCAACTGATGTGAACACCAAGATTAAGCCTGATCCTAAAGGAAAATCAGTAGACCAAACATTATACAGGTCGATGATTGGTTCTTTGATGTATCTCACTGCATCTAGACCAGACATTATGTATGATGTTTGTGTTTGTGCAAGGTATCAATCAGACCCGAAAGAATCCCACTTAATTACTATCAAAAGAATATTCAGGTATCTTAAAGGTAAATCAACTTTAGGGCTATGGTATCCTTACGAAGGAAACTTTGAGTTACATGGGTATACTGATAGTGATTATGGAGGATGTTGTCAAGATAGAAAATCAACAACGGGTGGGTGTGAATTTTTAGGACCCAGATTAGTCTCATGGCAATGCAAGAAACAAACAAATGTCTCTGTTTCTACTGCAGAAGCTGAGTACATTGCTGCTTCAGTAGGATGTTCTCAAATCCTTTGGTTACAAAACCAACTGCTGGATTACGGGTTTAACTTTCTTAAAACACCTATTTACATTGATAACACAACTGCTATGTTCATTACGGCTAATCCTGTCCAACATTCAAAAACAAAACATATCGAGATTCGATATCATTTTCTCAGAGATAACTCTGAAAAAGGTTTAATCATTCTGATTCAAATTGCTACTGAAAAACAGTTGGCCGACCTTTTTACTAAAGCCTTCTTACCAGGACGGTTTGAGTATTTGGTAGAGTCAATTGGTCTTATTAACCACATGTAAAAACCGATTTTTGAGTATTTCAGTTAATTGAGTCTAAATATGATCAGAACCCTCCCTTATATGAATAGGACACAGCCAGAGAACCTGTCAAAGTTAATTGCCTGATGTATTTTGTGTGTGCATGTTTTTTTTTGTTTTTTTCTTTACAAAAAGTAAAACCAAATACAAAATTAGAAAATTAAAAAAAATCAAAGATAAAAATATAAAACCAAAAATCACAAAAATAGTGTCTTTCCTTAATAATTATATAGGAATGAATTTGTTTTGCAATAAGTGAGAAATGATAGTACATTAGTATGATCAGTTGCATACTTCGCTTACGACTAAAGTCTGACATGATCAGATATGATGTGCAAGTAAGTTCATGTGATTAGTCTAAAAAAGTAAATTCTTGTGATTAAACTAAATCACTCATGCATTCATGTATGTCTATCTTAGCACTAATGAGTAGTGTTTGTTGGACCCTGAAAGAATCATACATGCCAATTCAATTGGTGGATTGATAGTTGTTCTGCTAAAATCTCCCCAAGTCCAAGATCTAATGCGGATGAAGAATCTGCATCAACAATTGAAACCAAGTGTCGGCTATCCGCATTTGTATATGCGGATGACCATAGAACAAATACGCCTGTGTTTGTTCTTCCGCATTAACAAATGCGGATGGTCATCAACAAATGCGCAGTGTTTGTTCATCCGCATTTGTCAATGCTGATGACCAAACACCAATGCTCATGATCAACTCAACATCCGCATTTGTCAATGCGGATGACCAAGAAGAAATGCTAACAAGATTAGAACATCCGCATTAGTCAATGCGGATGTACAGAAAAAATGCTGATGAAGACTTTTGTACTTAGACTAGTTCTGATGTATAGGTCAGAGTTAGTTTAGACTTTTGTTCAGGCATATGTCCTATAAATAGAATAGAAATCCTCGTATGAGAGGGGACCGAGACTGACTGTTGTTAGACATTAGCAATCAGAATATTTTTGCTTTGTAATATTTCAAGGTGTATCATTACAGTTCATGCTGAAAACCCTAGCATTCATTGTAACCGTTTTTTACCTTCTTTAATACAAAGAGCATTTATGAGTATTATTCAGCATTCAATGTTCTGTGATTTTTTGATTCCGCCTTACAATCATTGACTCAATCATCATATTCGGTCCTTATTGATTCACATCAACAGATAATATCATTCTCAAACCCAGTCAATTGGTATCAGAGCCTTGGCTCTCAGTTCTTCTTCAGATCTGCTCAGATCTAAGCTGAACTCGATAGATCTGGTGATTGAGTTGCTGATAGAGTGTTCGACTACCTCTATTCAGTATACAAACTGAATATCTGCTGAAACTCATTGACAGTCACTGTTCATCGGCATTCTCCATCTAAAAACTAATCTGTGAACAGTTTCTCTTCCATAAAATCAGACCAGTAACATAAACAGATCTATCTACATAAGCCTGTTTTGGACTATTTGGACTACTTGGACTTGTTGAACATAATAATCAATTTAATCCATATTTAAACCAGTTAAAAACAGCTTATTAATATGGACTCACATAATTTTTCTGAACTTGGTCACACTACTAAACCCCTATGCTTAAACACAAATCTGAGTTTAAGCAATGGAAAATCAGGTTCATGAATTACATTACAGGTGTAGATCCGGACTATTGGATATCGATATGTAAAGGGCCTCACATCCCAGTGACACTCTCTGCTGATCAGGCTGCACTGTACAAAACCTCAAGAATACTTATTGAGGATCTCACTCTTGATGATGATGACTACAAGAAGATCAAAATTGATCTCAAAGCTTATTCCATTCTAACACAAGCATTGAAGATGGATGTGCTGAAAAGACTTGAGAAGTATGGAACAGCTAAAGCTGTGTGGGATGCACTGTTAATAATGTGTGAAGGAAGCAGTGAAGTAGCTGAAATTAACAAGGATAAGCTTGTTAATCAATATGAAACCTTTCATCACTTTAAGGGGGAGTCAATCTCTAAACAATTGCATAGATTTGTGCAGCTCGTGAATGATTTAAAGATTATGGGGGTTACATATAAAGTAAAAGAACTGAACAAAAAGATGCTTCACAGTCTTCCAGAAAGTTGGAAACAAAATGTAACCATGCTGAAAAACACTCTTGATTTGGAGAGCACCACCTTGGATATTATGATTGCTAAAATTGAAGCTCTTGAACTTGATGAAAAGAGCAGAAATCTAGGTGGACCTAAAGTCATTGACGCATACAAATTTCCATCAGAAACTCATTCTGTGGAAAATGCATTCATTACTGAAGATGATGACTTCCTCTCATCGAGAGATCAATTAAAAACAACAGGATTCATTGCCACACCCTCAACAACCAAGCCATCTCCTTCAATTCAGTCAACCAGATTTGTTGCCACTCCTACAAGTATATCTGAAGATAAGAGAACTGAAGAGCAAAAGGCCACTTACAATGCCTTTGTTGCAAGTTTTGAAGCTTATCTTGGAGGAAGACTCACTTCTGCTCATTTGATCCAAGAAGACTTGGAAGAAATGGATCCAGATGATGTGGAAGAAATGGATCTGCAGTGGCAAATGGCTATGACTGCAATGAGAGCCAAGAAGTTTTTCAGAAAAAGGAGAAAGCTGAGTCTGAATGAAAATAAAAAACTTGGATACGACAAATCCAAAGTCAAATGTTTCAATTATGGTATGACTGGCCACTTCTCAAGGGAATGTAATGCTCCAAAAAGGAACAACCACTGTATTCAAAGAAATTCACAGGGCCAATCATCCCCACAACCAAGCGCAAGCTACCACTCCAGCAATCATCAACAGCTGCATCACTATCAACAACCCTATCAAAGTCAGTCACAACTGACTAACCTAGCTCATGGAAGCAGCCAAACTACTTCAAATGCACTTGTCATCAGACAAGATGGAGTATGTGATTGGACCCTATATGCTGAAGAAGTAAAGCCTCAATTTCAGAATCATACTCTTATGGCTCACATCAATGATGGCCCAAATCCAATGCCATCTGAGGTAAAATCTAATCTTTGTAGTGATAAGTGCATAGCTGAACTGCAAGGATATCGTGAGCACAATCACAAATTGGCTGATAAAATCAAAGAAGAAAAGGTAAAATCTGAGATGCTTAAAAGAGAAATCAAAAGTTTTGAAATAAAAATCAAATCTCTCATTTCTGATATTGAAAAACTACATGGTGAAAAGTACACTCTTTCAGTTGAGAATGAAGAGTTAACTGAAAAATTAGCACAATCCAGAGCTGAGCAATCAGTTACTGAAGTGAAACTTGAAAAGTTTCAACTGTCTTCAGCTAAGCTGCAAGAGATGCTTGATTCACAAAAGGAGCACAATGATTTGACTGGGATTGGATACAATTCATGTCCTCCACCATATAATGACAATTACACAGTCATGCCTGAATCTGTCACTTTGTCTGATAAAATTGAACATAAAACTAGTAAAGCTAAAACAATAATAACACAAATCACTAATCCTCAAAATAAACCAAATGTTTACATTGAAACAAATGAGGAGAAAATTAAGTTAGGTCATCCTATCAAAATCAAAGAGTACTCAGACAAGAC
Organism: Flaveria sonorensis; assembly: GCA_025506505.1. Taxonomy (NCBI): domain Eukaryota; kingdom Viridiplantae; phylum Streptophyta; class Magnoliopsida; order Asterales; family Asteraceae; genus Flaveria; species Flaveria sonorensis. Next base: position 31,342,026 of record CM046423.1, read on the forward strand.
AGTGAATGTCATTAAACCAAGAAGCCCGGTCAAAGCCATAGTGCCTTTTGTGAAATTTGCTCCTACAATTTCGAAAGAAAAGCAGAAAGCTGAGATTTCAGTGAAACCTTCTGCTGAAAGCATTTCTGATTGTGAGATCAAATCTCCAAACAATTAAATCAAATCAGACACAGTTTCACTTCCAAAGAACATCAAAACTCCAAAAACTTCAAAAATCAAAATCAAGGCTGACCCTCAATTGTCAAAACCAAAGCAAGGAGTTGGTTTTGATATTTTTAATAAAGAACATGTTGATCAATTCGAAAGGGAATTGAAGAAAATGGTAAGAAAGCAAAAACAATCTAGGAAGAACAAACCTAGTAGAGTTGTGAAACAAGCTACTAAAAAGGCTGATTCTGCTTCCTCACCAAAATCAAAGGTTGAAACTCAGTCAAAAACTGGTAAATCTACTGAGGATTCAACATCAAGATCAGCTTCAAGAGACAAACACATGTATTGTGTTATGTGTGAAATGTCTAATCACAGTACAGATAGATGCTTTTTCAATCAATATTGCTCAATCTATGACATGAACAATCATTCCACCAAAAACTACTATTTTAATAAATATTGTTCAGTCTGTGATATGACCAACCACAATACATCTGATTGTTTCTTCAAACAAAAAGGGTTGAGAATTCATCAACATAAGCACATCTCACCAATCTTATCTGTGAAACCCAAAATTAGAAATCATTTTCTTAATACTCAATTCAGGACTGTCATTTCTGATTGGGATAGGGATAACACAACAGAGTCATGGAAAATACGAGGAAACAAATGTCATAACATCAACCAAACACATGATTTTCATAATTCAAAAATGATGTTTGATAATCAAAAACGGGTCAGGTTTCTTAAAAGAAACAGGGATCAAAGGTTTCATTATTCTTCTGACTCTTCAACTGAAATTGATAAGATAAAACATGCAAAATATCATCAATCTCCCAGAACACCTCACTCAAAGTCACTATTCAGGGAAAAGTACCAAGAAGTTACTATCACGGATAGGAACGGGAAACCCAAGACCATCATGGCTTGGGTTCCACATTCTAACTAAGTTCTATTGTGCTTGCAGGGTCATTCATACAGGTCCAATAGTTTATGGTACGTGGACAGTGGATGCTCCCGACACATGACTGGAGATCGTTCCCTCCTTCATGATTTCAAGCATATTCAAGGAACTTCTGTGGCATTTAGTGGAGATTCACAAGGTGGCAGAATCACGGGTGAAGGATCTGTGACAAATGGGATGTTGAGCTTTGATCAAGAAATCTACATTCAGCAGAATCCTCTTCAGGAGTAGAAAGAAGAGATGAATTTCCAATGATTCCTCCAACTTCTACTGATCAACTAACTAAAGATGTTCCACTACAAGCTGACCCTGTCAGACAACCATCTCAAAATCAATATGTTTCAACTGAAGCTGGTCCAAGCACACTACCATCTCCTTCAAAGATCCTTCATCTGAAGTCAGAGATCAAAATCAAGCTACTCCTTCAGTTGAACCTGAAAGAACCTCAAATGATGGAAGTAATCAAAATGCTGCTGATGTTGAAGCAGGAACTGAAACCGGTTTTGATTATTTTCATAACTGTCCCACAGTTCAAGATGAATCAGCCTCTCACCAAGATGATCTGAATTTCTCCAATCTTGATGTAACCATTGCTGGTGAATCAATTCCAACCACCAGAACACACAAGAATCATCCAGTTGAAAGCATCATTGGTGATCTCAATGAACGGGTGACAAGAAGCAAGTCAAGCATAGCAAACATCAGTTTGTTCTCTTGTTTTCTCTGTCAAACAGTACCCAAAAACATCAAAGAGGCTCTTCAAGAAAATAGTTGGATTGAGGCAATGCAGGAAGAGTTGCTACAATTCAAGAAACAAGAAGTATGGCAACTGGTAGACCTCCCCGAAGGACAATACCCTATCGGCACCAGATGGCTGTACCGAAACAAGACTGATGACAGAGGGATCGTCATCAGAAACAAAGCAAGATTGGTAGCACAGGGCTATACACAAGAAGAAGGAATAGATTATGACGAGGTGTTTGCTCCTGTTGCTAGACTAGAAGCCATACGACTATTTCTTGCGTACTCCGCATCCATGAAATTCACTGTTTATCAAATGGATGTAAAGTGTGCATTTTTGTATGGAAAGATCTCTGAAGAAGTCTACGTGAGTCAACCTCCAGGCTTTGAGGATCTTGATTTCCCTCACAGGGTATTCAAGCTTGATAAAGCTTTGTATGGCTTACATCAAGCCCCTCGAAAATGGTATGAGACTCTGTCATCATTTCTTCTTGAACATGGTTATGAAAGAGGGAAGATCGACCAGACTTTATTCAGAAAGAGAAAAGGGAATGAGATGCTGCATGTCTAAATTTATGTGGATGATATCATATTTGGCTCCACTAACAAACAACTATGCCAAGACTTTGAAGATCTTACGCATTCAAAATTTCAGATGAGTGCTATGGGAGAACTCACATTCTTTCTAGGTCTTCAAGTACAACAAACCTCCAGTGGAATCTTCATCAACCAGTCAAAATATGTAGAATCAATGTTGGAGAAGTTTCACTTTGCAGCCTGTCAGTCCATCAGAACACCAGTTGATACAAAAGTGAAGATTGGTCCAGATCTAGAAGGCAAATCAGTGGATCAGACTCTCTATCAGTCTATGATAGGTTCACTTATGTAACTAACAGCCAGTAGGCCAGACATCATGTTTGGTGTTTGTGTGTGTGCCAGGTATCAAGCAGATCTCAAGGAATCTCACGTGAATGCAGTCAAGAGGATATTCAGATATCTTAAGGGCAAACATGCTCTTGGACTATGGTATCCAAAGGATGGAGACTTCAATCTCTATGCATACACCGACAGTGACTACGGGGGATGCAATTTCAACAGAAAATCTACATCTGGCGGTTGTCAATTTCTTGGTCCTAAACTGGTGTCTTGGCAGTGCAAGAAACAGACCAATGTGTCAGTATTGACGGCTGAAGCTGAGTACATAGCAGCATCAGCTTATTGCTCTCAAGTTCTCTGGATTCAAAACCAGATGCTTGACTATGGTTTTAACTTCCTGCACACCCCAATTCACATTGACAACACTGCGGCAATGTTTATTACTAATAATCCAGTTCAACACTCAAAAACAAAACACATTGAAATTAGATATCACTTTTTGAGAGATTGTGCTGAAAAAAGGTTAATCAAATTGATTCAAGTTCATATTGACAATCAATTGGCTGATCTATTTACCAAGGCATTTGAACCTAATAGGTTTGAATTCCTACTTCAATCAATTGGCTTGATTAACCTTGAGTAAAATAAAATAAAAAAAAATTATCAAATATCACAAAAATAAGTCTTTTTCTTGAAATTTGTGGCTTATACTTTTTCGGAAATGATATAATTACAGTCGTTATATCATTCACTGTGCTTAATACAAAATTTAAAAGACTGTCATGACTTACCTGATATGTAGGTAGGCTCAACTTGGAAATGAAGATACATGCTGTGATGAACTAAATAATCATATTCAACTGTGAAATTCTCATCTCAGAGTACTGGTAAGTATCAGCTTATTCAAGTGTATGTGTGTGTAGCAACTCAAACACACCAGATAATGATGAACTATGAATCTCATTCACCTGCATCAGTTTCTTCTTTGTTTTGCTGAGCAAAGACCTGAAGAAACAAGCACATAGTGCTGATGTCATGATCCAAAAGATTCCTAATATGGAACACATTCACCTTGGATGAATTAACAAAAGAGTATACAAAAAGAATCCCATTATGGATCACCTTCCAAAGTGAAGTGCAAAAGAATCCCAATGTGGATCAAAATATCAAAAGGATCAAAGTAAAAGAATCCCAATAAGGATTAGTGAAATTGAGATCTCATAATTTAAGTAACCTGGTCATGTAAGATGTGAAAGTAGTCTACCATGCATTACATGAGAATGTTTGATCAACCCATGTTTCTGTGTGTGAGGTACATGTTGAATATTCAAATCAATCAAAACATGATAAATGTCACATATAGTATAATATTTACCAAGTATGAGTTTAAGAGGACAAACATACCTTCAATCAATAAGTTCATAAACATGTCTATTTTACAATCAAAATATTGCACTTGTGTAATGTAGGATTGTTATGATCCCAACAAAAGTATACCTCCTCTTCATGCAAAATTAAAGAGATTTTATGATCCAAAATTTTTAAATCCTTAAAATTTCTATCTAAATAAGGATATAAATTTTAGGGGGAGAAATTTAAAATTTTGATCAGTTTGTACAGGTTGTTTATTTCTTAATTTTTATAAAATCAAAACAAAAAGAATCTGACTGTGTTGGTGCAAAAGTTATACTATAGTATCTCAGCTTATGCAGACATTTGGATGCACAAAAGTCCAAGATCAGTCAAACTCTGGGAAACTTGTATGCATCAAACCTTATATACAAGTCAATCCAAGCAAGAATTGACAATCCCAACGTCTGTCAAAACTCCATAAGAAACAAGTGAAAAGCATAGACAGTTCTTCATAACAGCCATCAGTTCATCAGAGAACAGAAAAGAATTCAATCTACAAAAACATTAATTTTTGATTAAGTTCAAATATTAATGCGGGTAAGTGCATTGGTTAATGCGGATGAAGGTATCCCTTGCATATAACCAATGCGGGTAATTGTTTTCATACCAGTTAAAACAAAGTGAAACTAATACAGACAAAAGTGTTCAATCGCATTTGTCTTTGCGGGTAAACCTTTGTTCATTGTGTCCACTGTGTCAATATGGGAACCCATTTCTTTGAAAAAGCTGCCTATGGAAGCCATCTACATAATGAGCCAAATGAAGATCCATGTGCTAAACCAAGAAAAGATGACTGAAGCCAATGACTTTGTCAACATGATAAAGGCAATTTTGGATCCCTCACAGGCAGAACCTCTCATCCCTCCTCAAGCTGCTCAAGACTCAGCAGAATCCTCACAACCTCATCCACCATCAAGACCTTGAAGTAAATAGGTTGTATAATCCTTAGGGGGAGTATTGTTGGACCCTGAAAGGATCATACATGCCAATTTAATTGGTGGATTGATAGTTGTTCTGCTGAAATCTCCCCAAGTCCAAGATCTAATGCGGATGAAGAATCTGCATCAACAATTGAAACCAAGTGTCGGCTATCCGTATTTGTATATGCGGATGACCATAGAACAAATGCGCCTGTGTTTGTTCTTTCGCATTAAAAAATGCGGATGGTCATCAACAAATGCGCAGTGTTTGTTCATCCGCATTTGTCAATGCTGATGACCAAACACCAATGCTCATGATCAACTCAACATCCGCATTTATCAATGCGGATGACCAAGAAGAAATGCTGACAAGATTAGAACATCTCCGCATTAGTCAATGCGGATGTACAGAAGAAATGCTGATGAAGACTTTTGTACTTAGACTAGTTCTGATGTATAGGTCAGGGTTAGTTTAGACTTTTGTTCAGGCATATGTCAGCCTATAAATAGAATAGAAATCCTTGTATGAGAGGGGACCGAGACTGACTGTTGTTAGACATTAGACAATCAGAATATTTTTGCTTTGTAATATTTCAAGGTGTATCATTACAGTTCATGCTGAAAACCCTAGCATTCATTGTAACCGTTTTTCACCTTCTTTAATACAAAGAGCATTTATGAGTATTATTCAGCATTCAATGTTCTGTGATTGTTTGATTCCGCCTTACAATCATTGACTCAATCATCATATTCGGTCCTTGTTGATTTACATCAACAGAGAATATCATTCTCAAACCCAGTCAGTGTTGATTTCTCAAATTGATTGCTTGTTAAGACATAATCTCACACCTGATGGTGATATGAATAACCATTGAGCTCTAATTATTTAAAGCATCTAACACTTCTTTGTTATGAGTCATCATAGACCTGAAGTGATGAGATATCCTTTGTTGTAAGTGATTATAGACCTGGATATTCTCTCTGATGCAACAAGATGCCAATGTGCACAAACACCAAATGAGATCTGGTTATAGTATATGTCAGGTTAACAAGTTGAGAACAGTGACTTCTTGCATATCTTTATGAGAATTAACCTCTCTAAGTCTAAGTGTGACTGCATAATGTCGTATCTAATTGTACATTAAACAATCCAAGAATTGAAAAAGTAAGTGTGCTGAATATCTTGCTGAATGCACTCATTTTCTGTCCTTAGATCTCGTGTCTCCTTTGCTGTAGCCATACTGACCTGGAACACACTTGATCAGGATTTATTCATTGTCTATGACTATCCGTCAATTTTTTATTTCAATGTGCTGATCTTATCTAATATGATCTCACTGCAGACATTGATTCATTTGTAAATATTAGATTTTTATTCTGCTTTAATTTTGATTTTTGCATGTTTTCTGTGTGCAGGCATATTAACAATGATCTGTGTGATCTTCATGTGACAAATTCAAGAAACTTCTAAGTTTTGTTAAACTTAAAAGTTTAGGGGGAGTAAAAAGAGTTAAAAGGAAAAGTGTCTAAGAAAATTGTTTTTCAAATTTCAAGATATGAAAAATCAAAATTTAATATTTTGGATGGAAAGGATGAAGCTAAAATGTTCAAGCCTGTGTGTGTTTGACACAATGTAAAAATAAACCTGAAAAACATTTTAAATGGAAAAGCTTCTTGCAAAAGTTAAATGAGATATTTTGTTAAAACTAGAGACTAAAATGATGGGAAATTATTTTTGAAAAATAAATAAAAATAAAAAGGTCAAAATATAAAAATTCAAAATTCAAAATAAAAATAAAAATTTGAAATGCAAAAAGTTCAAAATTGAGGGTCTATTGTGTAAATTTCGGGTGAAAGTCAAAATTTGACTAATTAAAGTCAAAATTTGATAAATTGTTTAAATATTAGTATGTGAACAGTGCTAATATGTCTAAACAGTGTACAGGTGGAAGATCTGGAAAATTACAAGTGTTAGACACATGGAAGTAATCTCATATGCCTAAACAGTGGTCAAAAGTCAAAGACTAGGAGCATGATGATTTTTCAGATTTGTACAAGTGTTGGGCGTTTTAGACACACTCATGCGCCTAAACAGTTGAGTCTGAAAATGTGGTTGTGTTGGGTGTTTTAACTTTCCCATACGCCCGAACAGTTTCCATGCTTTCAAGTATAGAAATCGTGTCAAGTGTTGGGCGTTTCAGCTAAGTACATGCTCCTGAACAGTGCAAAAGCGCATACACAGTGCTTATGCGTCTGAACAGTGCTCATGCGTCTAAGCCCATGCGCACAAACAGTGCTCATGCGCCTAAAATTTTTCACTTAGTACATAAACAACACTTTGTGATTTCACATTTCATTCACAAAATTTCCCCTGAACACTAAATTCTCAAAACCCTGTTCTCTCGATAAACCCTTATTTCTCATTTCGATTGATTTATGTGTTGCACTTGCACTCAAAAGTCATATTTCTTGATTCTAAGTGTAAGTGTGTGATCAAAATCACTGATATCTTTAATTAACAGGTTGATTTGATTTCGGCGTTTTGAACCTATTCGGGCGTTCGAAACCCTAGATTGTGTATAAATCTGTAAAATGTTGATTGAAATGATAAAATGAACTGAAATTAATGCTTGAACGATAATATAAACTTGATTTTGACCCTGTTTGTGCATTCAAATCGGATCATTCATCAACTGTTGATTCTGTGATGGATTTTCATGACCGATGATGAAGATGAATAATTACCAAAAAATTTTTTTACAAAAAATTCAAAATAATATTTTTCCAAAATTAAAATGGTTGATAAAATGTTAACAAATAAAAAATATGTAAAAAAATTAAATGTGCAAAGTGACTGAACAGTGTGATTGATCTCAACACTTAGATATTTTTGAAAATTACAAATTAATTTTGTTAAAACATACAAAATCTTCAAATGCAATAAAATGTTAATTGATTTTAGTTGTTAAAACTTCGAATTCTAAATGTCTTGTGTTTAATTTTGCAGATGGCTGATTTAAAATTCAAGCCAAAACACAATGTTGCTGCTCTTCTTAATGAAGAAGGTAGAGATGCTGTCGGATATGAAAAGATGATAAGATTTTTGTTGAGAACCGAATATGTTTATGCAATGTGTTACTAACCAATTATATAATCAAGGCTGATTAAGAAATTTTGGAACACTGCATACATTGACACTGATGATAATTGAAGAAAAGTTGTTAGAGGTTTTGTTAATAATCTGAGGATGATTCAAGTCTCTGAAGATTCTATTTGAGAAGATTTGAGATTGGGACAAAATGACCCTGATGATCATTCTGAGTTGACTTTTAATGAATGTAGAGAAACATTCTTGGCAATGGGTCACCCTGATCACTTTCCAAAGAAGCAATTTTTTAGAGCAAGTGTATATAATCATTGGAAATTACTGTGCTACATTTTCCAACATTGCATGTCCAAGAGAAGTGCAGGATGGAATTCTTTTCCTGTGAACATTGCATCCCCGATAGTAGCTTTGGCAACAAACAGAAGGTTTAATATGTCCAAATGGATTCTAAATGGATTCATCTTCAATCTAGAAAAAGGAATAAGAAACAAGTATTTGATGTATCCTCAATTTCTTCAAATGATTATCAATGAAGAACATACAGACATTAGAGTTCATGGTGTTAGTGGAGAAACCATGATTCTTGAACACATGTCTGAGATATCTTATAAGAGATTGTCTATGGTGACAGGAGCTCAAAATGTTCCATTATTTGATTATATCAGGAATGTAGCAAATGATGATATTGATATAACTGTTGATCATTATCACTTATCAGAAGAAGAACCTATTGATCCTAATGATTTGATAGAGGAACTTCCTATTGAGGAAGAGAATGATGAAAATGATGATGAAGAAAATGAAGATAATGATGAGGAAGATATTTCTAGCTCATCTGATTTTGATGATGGTAATGAAGGTGGTCAATTTGATGATGTTATGGAATTTATACATGATAATTTTCTAGAATCTGAGCAAGTAATTGAGGAAACTCACGAAGAAGATCATGATGAGATAGAAGAAGTAGAGTCAGCTACTGAAGAAGAAAACCCACAGAAGAAGACTGATGAACTGCACGAGGAAAATGAAAATCAATTAAAGATGATTGAAGAGTTAAAAGCATTAAATGAAAGGTTGATTGATGAAATGAAAGAAAAGGGTAAAATAATTGATGAGTTAAGAAAAAGTAGAGATGAAAACTTGAAAACGTTTGAAGTTATGATGATAGATTTTGATGTGATGGAAGAAAAATTAAAGAAGGTGAATGAGGAAAATGAATTGATGAAAGAAGAATTAGAACAGTTGAAAGAAAAGAATAAGTCTCCATCTCCTGATTTGATGATTATGTCAGAAATTACTCCAATTGATGTTGAGAAGATTCAAGAAGTTGACAAAGGAAAAAGAAAATTGGCTATGCCTGAATCATCTTCTAAAATTCAAAAGGTGATTGATGAAAATGTTGAAGAAAAAGAGTCTGATGTTCAAGAGATTATCGGAGCACTAGATAATATTGAGGGTGAATTTGAAGATCACTGGTAAACGAAGTACTAGAAGATGAAGATCTAGTGGAAGCAAATGTTGAAGAACACCACTCTCCGATTAATGTGATGCATGAAGATATACCTATAGATGTTGAAAATAGGTATAACTATTTTATTAAAAAGAAGTATAATAGAGTGTATCTTGATGGGTTAACTGTTTCTCAAATTAATGAAGAATTTGAAAAGTGTTTAACTGCTGAATCAGTAGCTCCTATTGATCCGGATGAACTCATTATAGAACATGGTGAATGGAATCCTATGCAAGAGAGTATTAATATCAAAGAGATATCAACATCTGAGTTGAACCATCCGAATCCAAATGATATGAACATCAATGCACTCAGAATGTGGTTGCAATCAAGGAATTACCCAAGAAAGAAATTGAATAGATTGCAAGGAGAATCTTTGAGAAATTTGGTGAGAAGCTTTCAAGCTACTAATAAGCAAACAAATAAAATGATTGTGCTAGATACCGATAACCCACGGTATCTAGAAATCACAAAAAGAACAAAGATTTTAAAGCCTCAAGAGATCAAAGCAATGGCAAAGAAAAGTTCTACGTATGAAAGAAGACGAGAGTTAATCAAGATGTTTCCAGAAACAGAGAGGCAAGGATATCAAGTCTCAAGTGAACAAAGGCAACTTTGGAGTAAAGCTCGAACAACAGGAGACTTAGTACGAAATGTTTTACAAAAAGGACAATCGATATCTGAGTTATTAAATGCGATGATTGTTCCTGATTCAACGAATGAAGTTAAAATAGTTGCATGGAAGTATGATGAAATTTTTGATGTGTTTCTGATTAAAAGAGTGAATGCGATTTGTGACGTATATCATTTCTTTTCAAGCATCATTAAACTTCTAGTGCAAGATTTGAAAGAATTAAACAAACTGCCTCTAATCAATCCAACAAAAGCAAAACGTGGAGAAGATTTTGTACAATTACTTCATATTGGATTGAGTCGAATGAGTTCATTGTTGAAGACTCGTTGTGATAAAGAATACTTCCAATCAATAAAGAAAATGAAGAAAGGCATTGAGAAATATGTTGGTGATGAACATTTTTTTATTGAGTTCAGTGACAAGTATTTTGAGAAAGTCACTAATCCTGGTTTAAAAGTGATTGAAGGTACTCAAAAGTCAAAGCCTATCTTAAGGTGGTTTTACAATTCTGATACTTTTGAATTGAAGCTGGTGAGAAACTTAGAAGATTGGGATAAAGATATGATATCATTGTTTAGGGTTTTTGAGCTTAAACTTTTACATCGCAGTTATATCTCGTTTCTGTCCATTCAAAAGTTTGAGAAAGTAGTTCCTGAAACAGCAAAAAATGATAAGAAGTATTTTATGTCTATAATCAAAGTGATGAACGCAGCTATGGAACGAATTTCATTGAGGAAAGCCTTAGCTTATGCAAACATTGTGAAGAAAGACATAAAGGATATTAAGTTCATGAGGATTTCTAGTAAAGGTGTATTGGAAATTCATTGTAAAGACAATTCTAACCCAATCGAATGCTATGCAAATGTTGATATAGCAGGTCTGTCAAAGCAAACACTGGAATTGATGAATAACATGGAGATTAAAAGAAATGAAGCAAAGCCAGAACAAGGCATTCTTGCTGAAAAATTCAAAGCAGCTATTGCAAAAGCATTAAGGGAGCAGGAGCTATACTAAGGGAAACCAGTTTTCATAATCAAAGAAGAACCAGAGGATTTCTTTGGAGCATGAAGACTGAAGATCAAGCTGGAGATTAAGAGAGGAGACTGAAGACAGAAGATCAAAGAATGAAGATAAAGATGAAGAAAAAGATTTTGGAGATCGAAGACAATGTCAATCTTAGGGGGAGTATTGTAGATGCTTCTTGGAAGATTAACATTTGTCTTTATGTGTCTTGTATAGTTTTTGTCATAGTATAGGGACTTTTTATGTAAATATGTTCCTTTGTTTTCTTGATTAGTATATATAGCATAGATATGTATTGTGTAAGGGTGATGAGAGAGATTTAGACATATTGTAACTCTATGATATTTTGTTGATTTGCTTGTATTGAATTGAATACTTGTGTGTTTTAGATTGAATTGTGTTCATATATCATCACAGATCGATCCATTTTGAGCTCATCATATCTTTCGAAAGCAATTAAGTCTCGGAAGATTTATTTTCTTTAAAATAAAACTCCTAATTCTTAATATATTTCGAAACCAAATATGTGTCGGAAGAAAAAAATTTTCTAAGTATCTTTCTTCCAAAGCCAAATTTTCACAATTCTTAAGAATATCTTCTGAAGCCAAATTGACTTTGGAAGCTTTTTCTTAAAAACTTCCGAAGCTAAATTACCTTCAGAAGATTTTCAACTTCCAAAATAACTACCTTTTTGGGCACTTTTTCAGAGGTGGGACCTACTTTTGGATTTCAAAGTTTATCCTTTTGCATTAACTTTGTTTCAAATCCATTTCATATATATTCTTAATGGTTCCCCCTCTTCTCACTCTCCTCTTCATCTATATTGTTTTCTAACCTAATTTCACCTACAAATCGCCTTCGTTCTTATCCTTCTTCACCAAAAAGCTACTTCAAATGGCCATGCATCTTCACAGGCAACATAATCAAGTTGCTCTGTTAGACTCATAGAAAGATCCAGGTTTCTCAGAGGTTTGTCATTACCTTTCTTTGACCAACTACTTCACCTCCCTCACCATTGATCCTCCTCTCTATGAGGATCAATTGTTGGAGTTCTGGCGGACCTGCGAAGAGGTCACCATAGACGGGGAGAAGGCACTATCTGTCACAGTGCAGGGGAGGACAATCTTCATCACTCAGGCCACCATAAATACACATATTCAGCTGGATGATGTAAAAGGTGACTTGTCCTTCCCCAAAGCTGCAGTCAACCACTCCTTTGTATAGATGGGCTATGAGGGTGACTTCTTAGTCAAAACCTTCAGGAAGGGGAACGTCTCATCCGAATGGAAGTACCTCCTCCATGTTGTCATACACAGCTTGTCAAATAAGCATGAAGGATGGGATCAGATTCTAGAAGACCTCTCCTTCATAGTCCATGGAATGGTTTAGGGGGTCAAGTTTAGAGTCAAGTTTAGGTATTCACAATTTATATATATGAATTTACTTGCTAACTTAGACTCCCTAGAGTATTATATGTTCCCTAGATATGTCCAGCACATTCTCAACTGTGAACTGGGCTCACAGTTGAGGGGAACAAGTAATATTCTTAAATTAGAACAAATGAAGCCCGACATCTTCAAAATAATGACGAAGCCAACTATTGGCTTCTCTGGGGTAGAAACAGCCCTTGCCCCAAAAATGTTTGAGCTCATCGCTCAAGGTTGCAACCTAGCAGCACCAGCTAGTGTTGAACCCACACCTTCTATCTCTCAAACACACATACAGCCCACAATAACCATCACCTACAAGAGAAAAACCAAACAAACCCCTACACATGCTATTCAACTTGTGCAGACCCCCATATCACTAACCTTACAAGAGGAAGTGGACACTCGAGCTCCCACTTCCCCTAAGGAGCAAACCACTCCCATCTCTCATATGATCAGAGCTGAGGTTCCTCATGCTCAGCCTGATGAGCTCACACCCTAAACAACCTTAAGCCTTCACTCAGAGTCTTAACACTCTAGTGAACAACCTTTCGGGGATAGTTACCATCCCCAGCCACTGGATCTAAACCAACCAATTCCCAGCCTTGATTTCTATGATGATGAAGACATGGCATTCAATGAGTACCATGAGTCTCTCTTCTCCACACCTACTCAAGGAGAGATGAGTACTCCTGTCTCACCCAGGTCTATCCTACATTATTCACCTATCACTAAGGTGGATCTCCCTAAACCTGTTCAGGAGATCCATATGGAAGAGGATCTCACTTCAGCAAGTGATTGTATCTTTAAGACCTCAACCATGGCAACCCGGCCTTTTGACACTTCTCTTGAAGTTGTCATAAGGTAGGGGAAATCTAGCAGCCAAGAACAATATGCTGGTGATGAGGAGGTGGATCTTGGTCCAATTCTCTCATCCCCCCTTGATTCTTCTGATGAAGATGAGATGAAGATGAGGGGAGTCTGAAACTAAAGGTGTAAAAACTGACTCCAACATGCACCTATTTAGTCTCAAAGATAAGTCACCTAGAATCTCAGGTGACTTTCTTAGAAAGAAGGGTCAATGACCAGCAACCTGAGATCACCGATCTCAAGGGCCAGCTAGCTGAGAGACCACCAAGACAAACTCAATCAGGTCCACAAGAACCTGTGAATGTGACAGACTCAACCCCCAGCTCACTCACTTATGCAAGAAGGTGATGCTACCAAAAAGGGGGAGAAAGTCCAAACAATCACAGAACCTGGGAGTTCTTCTCAGAGTATGGACATAGAGGATTCACCACCCTCTCTTGCAATAGTCCATACTCAGCAACCTCCTCAAGTCTACATGAATATAGACTCTCTCATTCAAAGTCTATTTGAGGAGTGTATACCAAGAGCCATGTCCACCCCATCTCCTCACTCTGTGAACCCAATCATAGGATGGAGGTATGACACAGAAAAAAGAGCTCGCATCATCTATAGAACTTAGGGTCAATAAGAAACTTTAAACTTTTCAAACCTGAGTTTCTATGAGTGCATAAATCTGGTTGATCTTCCACTTGTCAACCCAAGCCAAAACAAACAAGATGGAAGACTAGCAGACTAGATACAAGAAAGGGTACTAGAAGAGTTCAAGATGAGATCAAGATTATATAGACAGAGGAAAACAGGTGAGATCTTTGGTCAACTGGATGTTAAGGTGGACCCAAAGATTAGCTTCAAAGGGAAAACCTTGACTGAAGGCCCAAAGGTTGAGCCTATGAACCTTGAGACAGGATCTCCTTCTGCACCCAGTACCCTCAGTGAAGCACCAGCTGGTGATGGTGCTCCATAACCTCTCTCTGGCTAGAGCTTGACTGCTGAACCAAGCAATGAAGGCCAAAGCTCTCTCCACCCTAAGTCACCAAGGCCTGTGCGTGACAAAGGGAAGAGGAAAATGACCTCTGAGGAGTTAAAGGAGGAGAAGAGAGAGAGGAAGAGGAAGCTAAGAGGAGAGAGTTTAGGAGGGTCCTCAGGCTTCATGCAAGCTACTATCAGAGCTGCCCCTAGGCCAAACACTCAAGATGATGTGTTGAGGGAAGCCAGGCTAAACTACCTGGGGACCAGGACCTATAATGTTGATGAACTCATATCTCTCCCCTTAGAAGAGTTGAATGAGCTGGCTGACACTGAGCTATCAAAGGAGAGGAAGGATGCAGAGGATGCAGCATTGCTCCTTAAGATTAAGGAAGAAAGGAGACTGAAAAGGCTCTACAAACATGCTCCTGGTTCAAGAAAGTCCTAAGACAAAGACTATGGCAGATGATCACCCACTACAAATTAATTGAACTGTTAAGTGTTCCAAGTCTCTCCTCATTGTGAAATTGATTGTGTTAGGCACCCTTACCCGGTCCTACAAGTGGGTATGGGCGACCATCCCTCTTTTATACACTTTTATAGGCCGATTTGGCCCTTGCACATTTTACCCCTTGCTTTTAAAATAAATTATCCCATTACTCCCTTACTTTTCTCTTTTAAAGTTTTTGGGTGTTACAAGCAATCACCACACTTAAGCTAATTAAAGGAGCTCAACCACACATGTGATAACATTACCCTAATATTAAAGATTGATAATATGTATACACTTAGGATTACCATAGTGAATTCTTACACATTGTTATGAGTTCTCAACATTGATATATGGATACTTGTGAAACAAGGTGAGTCTTCATAACCCCTTATTGTTTAAAGTACTTTAGGGAAAAACATGCTTACTATACTTTACAACAAAAGAACTAATTGAGCATTTAAAAAGTCAAACTCACATGAAAATCAAGTGAAAACACATTTTAATCTAGGTAATAAGTGACAACAATATTAGCTGTTTTTTAAGATGATTATCATTAATACAAATATTTTTTTAAATGTCAAGAAGTCAAGAAAATAATGGTTGTGATAGAATAAACACATAGACCTCATTATGGTCATTGTTATCAGCACATGCGTAGGACAGTTATCATAGTTTAGTATACATAGACTTCTATTTTGGACACTAACAGTGAGTTTTCACAACCCTATTTTATGATTTTATGATTTCAATTGAGGAAAAACATACTTGTTCATATTCTATATGATAATTATAAAACAATACTAGACCTTTGTGTATTCATGAGTGTTGGGTTTCGAGCTCGAAAAGTCCATTTCTTAGTAATAATCATTAGCTAGCACTTTAGACATAGAAATATTGAATACTACTTCAGACTTCCATTGTGAAATTGATTGTGTTAGGCACCCTTACCCGGTCCTACAAGTGGGTATGGGCGACTATCCCTCTTTTATACCCTTTTATAGGCCGGTTTGGCCCTTACACATTTTACCCCTTGCTTTTAAAATAAATTATCCCATTACTCCCTTACTTTTCTCTTTTGAAGTTTTTGACGCCCATGATCACCCTCTATCATGGTTAGTCGTGTTAACCGCTGTCCATATGTTCGAATGATAACATATAATCCAAATTGTTGTTCCTTAGATGGGATCGGGCAAAGTTCTCAATTTTCATGGTTTGGTTATATCATATGAAGTCATATATTATTCGTATTCCTTGCAAGCTTACAAATTGGTCACACATATATGTTTTGGTTTATCATGTGCACTAATTGTGACGTCCCGTATTCGCAGGTTAACCCCAAGATTATTATTTCCGTTAGTTAACCATTCTCTGCTACTTGTCATGTACTTATTAAATTATTGTTTAATAAATTTAATAATATTAAACATTATCTATTTAAATCTAAACCTTAGCTAAACTATCCAACCATTTAACAACAATTAAAGTAATTGATTATTAAATTAATAAATATAAAAATCCATCCATAGGCAACCCTCAACCGAATACATGATATCTCGGCCCACTCATCGACTAACCATAACCTAAACTCTAATCTCACACTCATTCATCTCTCTCTCGGCTCTCTTCCCCTCTCTAGTGACCAACGGCAACCGGCAACACTTCCCGCCCCACAACCGCAAGCAGGCAGCCCCTCCGCGACAACGATCATCACCGACAACTTCTTTCGTTGCAAACCACCACCGACAGCAGCGGAAGTCGATTGTAACAAGCACGTTTGGTACGATCCTTCTCTTTCTTTACTCATGTTTGTTACGACACGGTCTCAAGAGTTCGGGTTACGGTTTCCGCGTATGATTGCGTTTGGGTACAAGGGTTGTGGTAAATCAGGTTGTGTGTGTGATATGTTTGATCTTCTATGTGTAGTTATATGTATATGTTTAGATTTATGCATGTTTTATTGGTGTGAGAAAAGTACTAGCATGTCACTCGCCTAATGGTAAAACCCTGTTTATGGAAATTAAGGGTGTGACAGATTGGTATCAGAGCCCATGGTTAAAGCAAACTAAAATAAATTTGCATTTCATTTGCATTGCATTTAGACTATAGCTTGATGCCTTAGTAACATGCATATGTCTACAATCTTAGTTTTGTTTGTTGGCCTTGTTTGCTTTGCTTTGCAGGATTGCTTGCTGTTGCTCATTCTTATGAGCGGTTCTTTGCAGGAATGGCTTTATCTTCTTCTGCACCCTCTTGTCGCCTGTTTGCTTCGACTCCATACCTCCACCCACGGGTCCATACGAGTGGCCCATACGCCCTAATAACAATGAGGAGTTTGACTATGACCAACCTTTTGCTTTACCCCAATACCCCCAGTTCACCGATGGGAGTACTACCCTCATTACATGACCATGCTGATTCAAGAGATGAATGTTCCTCTACCTCCTGAGCGTTGGCCCCGGACTAGGTCCACCCCCCATAGGAGCCCTGATGCCCCTGTCCTACCTCCTCTTACCTGTCCTCCTGAGCAGGCCATGGCTGCTATGGCAGCCACTCGGCATGTCGAGCGCAAGCGTGTTGCTGAGTTGTGGGACAACAATAGGGCACTGAGGAAAGGAATGCCGGAAGCAACGGGAGAAATCAAAGAATTGAGGAAGCTACTTGACGTACTCATAGATTGTCATAACACCCATCTCACCGACCTAATTGAGCGAGTAGGTGGTCATGAAGTGGGTATCGCTGCTAATAGTTAGCGACTCGATACTTTGGAGGGTCAAGTCAACGCACTGAATGCAGTGCAGGAGCCTGTTGAGGAAGATCCAGAAGAGGAACCAGAAGAGGCGCCAGAAGAAGATCCTAAGGAGAAGCCTGAGGAGAAGCCTGAGAACAACACCGGATCTATCGATTCGCATTGATTTCCTCTTTCATTCATTTCATTCGTTTATCAGACTTTTGTTTATTTTACACCTAGATGGGAAGGGTTGTTTCCCATCTGACTGATGTTTTTGAATTTGGATATTTGGTTTAATTAATTGTAGACGTACATACAATTTATTTTATTAGAAATTATTATTTGAACATGTAGTTATGTGTGTACTCAATTCTTTCAATTGTTTATACTTAAATGGAGTTGATATGTTGCATATTTACTTATTTTCGTATGTTGTGATTGTTAAGAATGTCTGGATGTGGACGTGGACGTGGTCGCGGTACATTCAACATGACTTCAGTGGAACTGGCCACACTCATTAACCAGCATGTGGCTGATGCGTTGGACAACCACAACCCCAACCCACGGCATGCTCCGATTGGTAAGTAATACCAAATTCATTCTCGACGACAATGTTCCGTCAATCCAGTTAAATTATAACACTCGTTAGAATTCTAAAGTCCTGATCTAAAGTTGTTGCAGGTCAAGGGGTTTGTACTTTCAAGTCCTTCATGGACTGCAAACCCAACCCGTTTATTGGGGTTGAAGGAGCTGTAGGAATCGTATGCTGCTTTGAAAAGCTTGAGTCCATATTTGAGATGTGCAATTTACCGGTGGCAAGCCGGGTGAAGTATGCTATAGGCACGTTGGATGGAGTTGCCCTATCTTGGTGGAACACCCAAGTTCAAATGCTGGGGGTGGAGATCGCCAACCAAACTACCTGGGAGGATTTAAAAATCTGATGAAGGAGGAGTACTGTTCTCGTGACGAGGTGCATAAATTAGAGATGGAGTTCTGGAATCTGAAGATGTCGGGTTCTGAGATCGAGGCATACACTACTCGCTTTCATGAACTCGCTACTCTATGCCCTAACATGGTCAACCCTTTTTCCTTGAGGATTGAAAGGTATCTACATGGGTTAGCTCTAGAAATCCAGAGTATGGTCACTGCTACTCGACCAAACACTATACAGGAAACAATCTGGCCCATAGGCTGACCGACCAGGCTGTCGTGCGGGGTAAGCTACCTCGTGCGGTTCTGCGTCAGCTACTTCTGATGGAAACAATAAGAGGAAGTGGGAGTCTGGTTCCAACAACAAGCAGAATACCTCTCAGCAGCAGCCACAACAATCTAGGAAGTTTGACAACTCCCATACGTTCAACCAATCATCTTCATCATCACATGTAATGCCCCGGAACGTCGAAGCGAGCAACTTAGTAATAATGGTTGAGTTCGGGTTATGTATAAAAAAAGAAAGAAAATGATTATGGGCCAAATTACCTTATGGGCCTAGGGTTTGATGGGTTTAAGGGCCTAACCACCCATTAAACACCCATAATCAGCCATATTCTCCATTTCTTGCAACCCAAGCCACTAACAACTTAGAGAGATAAAGTAGTGAGAGAAAGTGAAGAAACTTGAAGATTTGGAGTTTTATTGATTGAAGGATTGAAGATCTGGTGTAAGAGCATCAAATCAACAAGAAAAGAGCAATAAATCCAGATAAGAATCACCATCTAAACATCTTTGTAGATCTGAGTTTGATTCTTGAGTTTTGAGTTTTTAGGGTTTTGAGAAAGATTTCAAAAAAGATCACATTTTTACGTATGAAATGGTGTAAAGAGCTTAGATCTAGCCTTAGAAATGATAAACAAACGTTTGGACATAAAAAGTATAGATTTTGGTTGAAAAATGAAGATTTTGATGAAAAACGAGCCAAAAAACTCGTCCAGCGAAACTGCAGTTTCATCATGCGAAATGTTGGACCCTGAAAGGATCATACATGCCAATTCAATTGGTGGATTGATAGTTGTTCTGCTGAAATCTCCCCAAGTCCAAGATCTAATGCGGATGAAGAATCTGCATCAACAATTGAAACCAAGTGTCGGCTATCCGCATTTGTATATGCAGATGACCATAGAACAAATACGCCTGTGTTTGTTCTTCCGCATTAACAAATGCGGATGGTCATCAACAAATGCGCAGTGATTGTTCATCAGCATTTGTCAATGCTGATGACCAAACACCAATGCTCATGATCAACTCAACATCCGCATTTGTCAATGCGGATGACCAAGAAGAAATGCTGACAAGATTAGAACATCCGCATTAGTCAATGCGGATGTACAGAAGAAATGCTGATGAAGACTTTTGTACTTAGACTAGTTCTGATGTATAGGTTAGGGTTAGTTTAGACTTTTGTTCAGGCATATGTCATCCTATAAATAGAATAGAAATCCTCGTATGAGAGGGGACCGAGACTGACTGTTGTTAGACATTAGACAATCAGAATATTTTTGCTTTGTAATATTTCAAGGTGTATCATTACAGTTCATGCTGAAAACCCTAGCATTCATTGTAACCGTTTTTCACCTTCTTTAATACAAAGAGCATTTATGAGTATTATTCAGCATTCAATGTTTTGTGATTGTTTGATTCCGCCTTACAATCATTGACTCAATCATCATATTCGGTCCTTGTTGATTCACATCAACAGAGAATATCATTCTCAAACCCAGTCAATTGGTATCAGAGCATTGGCTCTCGGTTCTTCTTCAGATCTGCTCAGATCTGAGCTGAACTCGATAGATCTGGTGATTGAGTTGCTGATAGAGTGTTCGACTACCTCTATTCAGTATACAAACTGAATATCTGCTGAAACTCATTGACAGTCACTGTTCATCGGCATTCTCCATCTAAAAACTAATCTGTGAACAGTTTCTCTTCCATAAAATCAGACCAGTAACATAGACAGATCTATCTACATAAGCCTGTTTTGGACTATTTGGACTACTTGGACTTGTTGAACATAATAAGCAATTTAATCCATATTTAAACCAGTTAAAAATAGCTTATTAACATGGACTCACATAATTTTTCTAAACTTGGTCACACTCCTAAACCCCCTATGCTTAAACACAAATCTGAGTTTAAGCAATGGAAAATCAGGTTCATGAATTACATTACAGGTGTAGATCCGGACTATTGGATATCGATATGTAAAGGGCCTCACATCCCAGTGACACTCTCTGCTGATCAGGCTGCAATGTACAAAACCTCAAGAATACCTATTGAGGATCTCACTCTTGATGATGATGACTACAAGAAGATCAAAATTGATCTCAAAGCTTATTCCATTCTAACACAAGCATTGAAGATGGATGTGCTGAAAAGACTTGAGAAGTATGGAACAGCTAAAGCTGTGTGGGATGCACTATTAATAATGTGTGAAGGAAGCAGTGAAGTAGCTGAAATTAACAAGGATAAGCTTGTTAATCAATATGAAACCTTTCATCACTTTAAGGAGGAGTCAATCTCTAAACAACTGCATAGATTTGTGCAGCTCGTGAATGATTTAGAGATTATGGGGGTTACATATAAAGTCAAAGAACCGGGTTCGGACCGCAGGGAACCGTAGCAACTTTCACCCAGTTTTCCCCTTGATGCATCTGCTGGCATGTGATGTTTGGACATAGAATCCCCTGAACAAAAAGATGCTTCACAGTCTTCTAGAAAGTTGGAAACAAAATGTAACCATGCTGAAAAACACTCTTGATTTGGAGAGCACCACCTTGGATATTATGATTACTAAAATTGAAGCTCTTGAACTTGATGAAAAGAGCAGAAATCTAGGTGGACCTAAAGTCATTGAGGCATACAAATTTCCATCAGAAACTCATTCTGTGGAAAATGCATTCATTACTGAAGATGATGACTTCCTCTCATCGAGAGATCAATTAAAAACAACAGGATTCATTGCCACACCCTCAACAACCAAGCCATCTCCTTCAATTCAGTCAACTAGATTTGCTGCCACTCCTACAAGTATATCTGAAGATAAGAGAACTGAAGAGCAAAAGGCCAATTACAATGCCTTTGTTGCAAGTTTTGAAGCTTATCTTGGAGGAAGACTCACTTCTGCTCATTTGATCCAAGAAGACTTGGAAGAAATGGATCCAGATGATGTGGAAGAAATGGATCTGCAGTGGCAAATGGCTATGACTGCAATGAGAGCCAAGAAGTTTTTCAGAAAAGGGAGAAAGCTGAGTCTGAATGAAAATACAAAACTTGGATACGACAAATCCAAAGTCAAATGTTTCAATTATGGTATGACTGGCCATTTCTCAAGGGAATGTAATGCTCCAAAAAGGAACAACCACTGTATTCAAAGAAATTCACAGGGCCAATCATCCCCACAACCAAGCGCAAGCTACCACTCCATCAATCATCAACAGCTGCATCACTATCAACAACCCTATCAAAGTCAGTCACAACTGACTAACCTAGCTCATGGAAGCAGCCAAACTACTTCAAATGCACTTGTCATCAGACAAGATGGAGTATGTGATTGGACCCTATATGCTGAAGAAGTAAAGCCTCAATTTCAGAATCATGCTCTTATGGCTCACATCAATGATGGCCCAAATCCAATGCCATCTGAGGTAAAATCTAATCTTTGTAGTGATAAGTGCATAGCTGAACTGCAAGGATATCGTGAGCACAATCACAAATTGGCTGATAAAATCAAAGAAGAAAAGGTAAAATCTGAGATGCTTAAAAGAGAAATCAAAAGTTTTGAAATAAAAATCAAATCTCTCATTTCTGATATTGAAAAACTACATGGTGAAAAGTACACTCTTTCAGCTGAGAATGAAGAGTTAACTGAAAAATTAGCACAATCCAGAGCTGAGCAATCAGTTACTGAAGTGAAACTTGAAAAGTTTCAACTGTCTTCAGCTAAGCTGCAAGAGATGCTTGATTCACAAAAGGAGCACAATTATTTGACTGGGATTGGATACAATTCATGTCCTCCACCATATAATGACAATTACACAGTCATACCTAAATCTGTCACTTTGTCTGATAAAATTAAACATAAAACTAGTAAAGCTAAAACAATAATAACACAAATCACTAATCCTCAAAATAAACCAAATGTTTACATTGAAACAAATGAGGAGAAAATTAAGTTAGGTCATCCTATCAAAATTAAAGAGTACTCAGACAAGACAGTGAATGTCATTAAACCAAGAAGCCCGGTCAAAGCCATAGTGCCTTTTGTGAAATTTGTTCCTGCAATTTCGAAAGAAAAGCAGAAAGCTGAGATTTCAGTGAAACCTTCTGCTGAAAGCATTTCTGATTGTGAGATCAAATCTCCAAACAATTAAATCAAATCAGACACAGTTTCACTTCCAAAGAACATCAAAACTCCAAAAACTTCAAAAATCAAAATCAAGGCTGACCCTCAATTGTCAAAACCAAAGCAAGGAGTTGGTTTTGATATTTTTAATAGAGAACATGTAGATCAATTCAAAAGGGAATTGAAGAAAATGGTAAGAAAGCAGAAACAATCTAGGAAGAACAAGCCTAGTAGAGTTGTGAAACAAGCTACTAAAAAGGCTGATTCTGCTTCCTCACCAAAATCAAAGGTTGAAACTCAGTCAAAAACTGGTAAATCTACTGAGGTTTCAATATCAAGATCAGCTTCAAGAGACAAACACATGTATTGTGATGTGTGTGAAATGTCTAATCACAGTACAGATAGATGCTTTTTCAATCAATATTGCTCAATCTATGACATGAACAATCATTCCACCAAAAACTGCTATTTTAATAAATATTGTTTAGTCTGTGATATGACCAACCACAATACATCTGATTGTTTCTTCAAACAAAAAGGGTTGAGAATTCCTCAACATAAGCACATCTCACCAATTTCATCTGTGAAACCCAAAATCAGAAATCACTTTCTTAATACTCAATTTAGGACTGTCATTTCTGATTGGAATAGGGATAACACAACAGAGTCAAGGAAAATACGAGGAAACAAATGTCATAACATCAACCAAACACATGATTTTCATAATTCAAAAATGATGTTTGATAATCAAAAACGGGTCAGGTTTCTTAAAAGAAACAGGGATCAAAGGTTTCATTATTCTTCTGACTCTTCAACTAAAATTGATAAGATAAAACATGCAAAATATCATCAATCTCCCAGAACACCTCACTCAAAGTCACTATTCAGGGAAAAGTACCAAGAAGTTACTATCACGGATAGGAACGGGAAACCCAAGACCATCATGGCTTGGGTTCCACATTCTAACTAAGTTCTGTTGTGCTTGCAGGGTCATTCATACAGGTCCAATAGTTTATGGTACGTGGACAGTGGATGCTCCCGACACATGATTGGAGATCGTTCCCTCCTTCATGATTTCAAGCATATTCAAGGAACTTCTGTGGCATTCAGTGGAGATTCACAAGGTGGCAGAATCACGGGTGAAGGATCTGTGACAAATGGGATGTTGAGCTTTGATCAAGAAATCTACATTCAGTAGAATCCTCTTCAGGAGTAGAAAGAAGAGATGAATTTCCAATGATTCCTCCAACTTCTACTGATCAACTAACTGAAGATGTTCCACTACAAGCTAACCCTGTCAGACAACCATCTCAAAATCAATGTGTTTCAACTGAAGCTGGTCCAAGCACACTACTATCTCCTTCAGAAGATCCTTCATCTGAAGTCAGAGATCAAAATCAAGCTACTCCTTCAGTTGAACCTGAAAGAACCTCAAATGATGGAAGTAATCAAAATGCTGCTGATGTTGAAGCAGGAACTGAAATCGGTTTTGATTATTTTCATAACTGTCCCACAGTTCAAGATGAATCGGCCTCTCACCAAGATGATCTGAATTTCTCCAATCTTGATGTAACCATTGCTGGTGAATCAATTCCAACCACCAGAGCACACAAGAATCATCCAGTTCAAAGCATCATTGGTGATCTCAATGAACGGGTGACAAGAAGTAAGTCAAGCATAGCAAACATCTATTTGTTCTCTTGTTTTCTCTGTCAAACAGTACCCAAAAACATCAAAGAGGCTCTTCAAGAAAATAGTTGGATTGAGGCAATGCAGGAAGAGTTGCTACAATTCAAGAAACAAGAAGTATGGCAACTGGTAGACCTCCCCGAAGGACAATACCCTATCAGCACCAGATGGCTGTACCGAAACAAGACTGATGATAGAGGGATCGTCATCAGAAACAAAGCAAGATTGGTAGCACAGGGATATACACAAGAAGAAGGAATAGATTATGACGAGGTGTTTGCTCCTGTTGCTAGACTAGAAGCCATACGACTATTTCTTGCGTACTCTGCATCCATGAAATTCACTGTTTATCAAATGGATGTAAAGTGTGCATTTTTGTATGGAAAGATCTCTGAAGAAGTCTACGTGAGTCAACCTCCAGGCTTTGAGGATCCTGATTTCCCTCACAGGGTATTCAAGCTTGATAAAGCTTTGTATGGCTTACATCAAGCCCCTCGAAAATGGTATGAGACTCTGTCATCATTTCTTCTTGAACATGGTTATGAAAGAGGGAAGATCGACCAACTTTATTCAGAAAGAGAAAAGGGAATGAGATGCTGCTTGTCCAGATTTATGTGAATTCCTAGTTCAATCAATTGGCATGATTAACCTTGAGTAAAATAAAAAAATAAAAAAATAAAAAAAATTATCAAATATCACAAAAATAAGTCTTTTTCTTGAAATTTGTGGCTTATACGTTTTGGGAAATGATATAATTACAGTCGTTATATCATTCACTGTGCTTAATACAAAATTTAAAAGACTGTCATGACTTACCTGATATGTAGGTAGGCTCAACTTGGAAAGGAAGATACATGCTGTGATGAACTAAATAATCATATTCAACTGTGAAATTCTCATCTCTGAGTACTAGTAAGTATCAGCTTATTCAAGTGTATTTGTGTGTAGCAACTCAAACACACCAGATAATGATGAACTATGAATCTCATTCACCTGCATCAGTTTCTTCTTTGTTTTGATGAGCAAAGACCTGAAGAAACAAGCACATAGTACTGATGTCATGATCCAAAAGATTCCCAATATGGAACACATTCACCTTGGATGAATTAACAAAAGAGTATACAAAAAGAATCCCATTATGGATCACCTTCCAAAGTGAAGTGCAAAAGAATCCCAATATGGATCAAAATATCAAAAGGATCAAAGTAAAAGAATCCCAATGTGGATCAGTGAAATTGAGATCTCATAATTTAAGTAACCTGGTCATGTAAGATGTGAAAGTAGTCTACCATGCATTACATGAGAATGGTTGATCAACCCATGTTTCTGTGTGTGAGGTACATGTTGAATATTCAAATCAATCAAAACATGATAAATGTCACATACAGTATAATATTTACCAAGTATGAGTTTAAGAGGACAAACATACCTTCAATCAATAAGTTCATAAACATGTCTATTTTACAATCAAAAGATTGCACTTGTGTAATGTAGGATTGTTATGATCCCAACAAAAGTATACCTCCTCTTCATGCAAAATTAAAGAGATTTTATGATCCAAAATTTTTAAATCCTTAAAATTTCTATCTAAATAAGGATATAAATTTTAGGGGGAGAAATTTAAAATTTTGATCAGTTTGTACAGGTTGTTTATTTCTTAATTTTTATAAAATCAAAACAAAAAGAATCTGACTGTGTTGGTGCAGAAGTTATACTATAGTATCTCAGCTTATGCAGACATTTGGATGCACAAAAGTCCAAGATCAGTCAAACTCTGGGAAACTTGTATGCATCAAACCTGATATACAAGTCAATCCAAGCAAGAATTGATAATCCCAACGTCTATCAAAACTCCATAAGAAACAAGTGAAAAGTATAGACAGTTCTTCAAAATAGCCATGAGTTCATTAGAAAACAGAAAAAATTTCAATCTACAAAAACATTAATTTTTGATTAAGTTCAAATATTAATGCGGGTAAGTGCATTGGTTAATGCGGATGAAGGTATCCCTGGCATGTAACCAATGCGGGTAATTGTTTTCATACCAGTTAAAACAAAGTGAAACTAATGCAGACAAAAGTTTTCAACCGCATTTGTCTTTGCAGGTAAACCTTTGTTCACTGTGTCCACTGTGTCCACTGTGTCAATATGGGAACCCATTTATTTAAAAAAGCTACCTATGGAAGCCATCTACACAATGAGCCAAATGAAGATCCATGTGCTAAACCGAGAAAAGATAACTGAAGCCAATGACTTTGTCAACATGATAAAGGCAATTTTGGATCCCTCACATGCAGAACCTCTCATCCCTCCTTAAGCCGCTCAAGACTCAGCAGAATCCTCATAACCTCATCCACCATCAAGACCTTGAAGTAAATAGGCTGTATAATCCTTAGGGGGAGTATTATTGGACCCTTAAAGGATCATACATGCCAATTTAATTGGTGGATTGATAGTTGTTCTGTTGAAATCTCCCCATGTCCAAGATCTAATGCGGATGAAGAATCTGCATCAACAATTGAAACCAAGTGTCGGCTATCCGCATTTGTATATGCGGATGACCATAGAACAAATGCGCCTGTGTTTGTTCTTCCGCATTAACAAATGCGGATGGCCATCAACAAATGCGCAGTGTTTGTTCATCCGCATTTGTCAATGCTGATGACCAAACACCAATGCTCATGATCAACTCAACATCTGCATTTGTCAATGCGGATGACCAAGAAGAAATGCTGACAAGATTAGAACATCCGCATTAGTCAATGCGGATGTACAGAAGAAATGCTGATGAAGACTTTTGTACTTAGACTAGTTCTGATGTATAGGTCAGGGTTAGTTTAGACTTTTGTTCAGGCATATGTCAGCCTATAAATAGAATAGAAATCCTCGTATGAGAGGGGACCGAGACTGACTGTTGTTAGACATTAGACAATCAGAATATTTTTTCTTTGTAATATTTCAAGGTGTATCATTACAGTTCATGCTGAAAACCCTAGCATTTATTGTAACCGTTTTTCAGCTTCTTTAATACAAAGAGCATTTTTGAGTATTATTCAGCATTCAATGTTCTGTGATTGTTTGATTCCGCCTTACAATCATTGACTCAATCATCATATTCGGTCCTTGTTGATTCACATCAACAGAGAATATCATTCTCAAACCCATTCACGAAACTACATGAGAAACTACGTGAGACACTAGCTAAGAAACTAGTTGCGAAACTAGCTGCAAAACTATTGTTTTGCTGGTAAACTCCAACGAAAGTTGGGCAGAGATCTCATGCGAAACTGTGTGAGAAAGTACGAGAGAAACTAGCTGTGAAACTAGGAGAGAAACTAGCTGCGAAACTGGCTGTATTGCATAGAAAATGAGACATTCATGTGTTAATTTGCATGCAGATTTTGTGATTTATTTATTGACCTGAATTCCTCTTAGAGTGAAGCAATCTACTGATCAGGTGAGTTCTAGATCCCCTATTTCATACATGCTTTAAAGGTTTTGCGGCAATATGTATACTAAATGACCAGTTATTTTAAAACAAAGTTTTACACACTATCTTATATGGGAAACAGGGTTTTCTAATGAATTTATATCATGCCTTTCTTATTGTGATATGACCTTGGTAATGATGATATGCCTTGTAATATGATGTGTTATATTATGTATAGCCTAAAGATAAAATTGAAACCTAAAGAAATGTTATTGGGCCATAACGCATACCTTTGTACAGTAAAGCCTTACAAGCAAATGATAGAGAAGGGTTGCATTTGTTGTGCCCTCATGACAGTAAGGCCTGGATTGGCATGTCTGTAAAGTAAAGGCCCGAACAGGCAGCTCAGTAAGGCTTGGATTGGCATGTCGGTAAAGTCCTGTGTTCATCATAGGCACCGATAGTGATTGGGAATTGATGGATAATGAAGAGACATAGATAACAAATAAATGAAAGTATTGACGATAAAGCGATAGTCTGTATATAGTAATGTTCGGATATGTGATGACTACTTTCGAATGATAAAGTTAATATATCTTACTAAAAAGTATTTGATAAAGTAAACCTAGAATTCACTCTGCAAAGCCGACTTTTGTATGCATATTAGTTGGCAGGTGAGCTGTTGGACTTGAGTGAATATGGGCATGGATTCTAGAAGCTACTTAGCATCTGAAGGCTGGCATCCCTGACTAAGAAGATTATTAATAAGACCCTTTTTTTAAAGACTATTTAATGTTTTGAGGACAATGTTAACATTTTATTAAAATTATGTCGTAATGGGTTGAAACTTAATGTATTTTTCCGTTGCAAATGTTTATCTAAATGAATGTTTTAAATCTATGTTTTGCTGTGAATGACCAACTGTGAGGTTTCGTGGGATCAGGGTCTTACATCACAACACAAGGGTGGTTATACTGGGACACTGCCAAAGTGCCACAAATGCAATTATCACCACAACAGACCATGAAACAAGAATACCTGTGAAAGGTGCGGAAAATTTGGCCACGCTGCCAAAAATTGTCGTGTGAACATAACAGGCAAGCAACCACCACAACAGGATGAACAAAGGAGCTGTTATGAATGTGGTCAAACCGGACATTTCAAGAGGAATTGTCCAAAGCTTAGGAAGAACAACAATTATGGTAATGGAGCTAATAATAGGAAGGAGAATGGTGGCAATGGCAATGGAAATGGTGGTGCTAAGGGTAGAGTATTTGTCATTGGATTAGGTGAGGCTCGTAATGACCCTTCTACTATATCTGGTAAGTTTCCTATTAGTTCACTTCTATGTTGTTTGATTCTAGTGCTAATAGGAGTTTCATTTCTCATAAGTTTAGTAAGTTACTAGATGTTACATCTATGGCTTTAGAGTTGAACTATATTATAAAGATAACCGATGGTAAGATTATAGAATCTTTCCATATATACCACAATTGTAAGATAAGTCTGTCTAGGTGTGAATTTTATATTGATCTTATATCTACTATGCTTGGTAGTTTTGATGTCATTATCGGTATGGATTGGTTGTCTAGGAACCAAGCCGAAATAATCTGTCATGAGAAACTCATCAGACTTCCTCTCCCTAGTGGGGAGATACTCACGATGGAAGGTGATAAGAGTGGTGCTGTTGTTGGCATCATCTCTTACATGAAGGCTTAGAAATGCCTGAGGAAAGGACATTCGACGATTTTAGCCTTAGTTACTGAAAAGGCCATAGAGGAGAAACGAATTGAGGATATTCCTGTCGTTAAGGACTTTTCTGAAGTGTTTCCAGAGGACTTGTCTGGTCTTCCTCCACACAGGCATGTGGAGTTTCAGATCAAGCTAACACCAGGAGCTGCCCCTGTCGCTCGAGCGTCTTGCCGGTTGTCACTGAGTGAACTTCAGGAATTGTTGAAACAGTTGCAGGAACTGTTAGACAAGGGGTTCATACGCCCTAGTTCTTCAACTTGGAGAGCACCGGTGTTCGTAGTCATGCCATTTGGATTGACAAACGCACCTGCAGTCTTTATGGATCTCATGAACCGTGTCTTTCAACCTATTTAGACAAGTTTGTCATCATCTTCATTGATGACATACAAGTTTATTCCAAGAATAGGGAGGAACATGAGGAAAAGTTAAGACTTATTCTAGAGCTTCTGAAGACAGAACAGTTATATGCCAAGTTCTCTAAGTGTGACTTCTAGATGAGAGAAGTACAATTCCTAGGGCATGTCGTTAATGAGAATGGTATTCTTGTTGACCCGTCAAAGATTGAGGAAATCAAGAATTGTCCTACGCCAACGACGCGTACTGAGGTGCGCCAATTTCTTGGATTAGCGTGTTATTATCGACGCTTCATTGAAGGATTCTCAAAACTTGCACAACCTCTGACTGCCCAAACTCACAAAGTAACTATTTACAAATGGGGTAGTAATGAAGAAGCGGCTTTTCAAGCGCTTAAAGACAAGCTGTGTAGTCCACCGATCTTTGTGTTGCAAGAGGGAACAGATGACTTTGTGGTGTATTGTGACACGTTAATCCAAGGTTTGGGTTGCGTATTGATGCAACGCGAGAAGGTGATAGCATATGCATCAAGACAGCTTAAGGTGCATGAGAAGAACTATACAACTCATGATTTAGAGTTGGGAGCTGTGGTATTTGCGCTAAAGATCTGGAGGCATTATCGTTATGGAACCAAGTGCACGATCTTCACTGATCACAAGAGCCTTCAGCGCATTTATGAACAGAAGTAGTTGAACATGAGACAGCGATGATGGTTAGAACTTCTAAACGATTACAATTGTGCCATCAAGTAGCACTCGGGAAAGGCTAATATGGAAGCAGATGCCCTTAGTCGTAAGGAAACCCTAAAACCTCGTCGTGTCCGTGCATTACAATTATCCATTCATGCAGACCTACCATTACAAATCAAGAATGCACAGGTTGAGGCATTACAAGAACAGAAAATCAAGTCCAAATCTTTTAGAGGAGCTGAGAAATTGTTTCAGGAGAAACCAGATGGGCTTCCTTACTATGAAGGTCGAGTATGGATTCCATTGCTCGGTAATCTCAGGGAATTGGTGGTGGATGAAGCTCAAAAGTCCCGCTATTTGGTACATCCTGGATCTGACAAGATGTATCAAGATCTGAAGGTCATATATTGGTGGCCTAACATGAAAGGTGAAATTGCCACCTACGTGTCAAAGTGTTTGACATGTTCTAATGTCAAAATGGAATATCAAAAACCGTCAGGTTTGGTTCAACAACCAGAGATACCAATGTGGAAGTGGGAGAACATATCTATGGATTTTGTTACCAAGTTACCTCATTCACAAGTTGGAACGATACTATTTGGGTGATAGTGGATCGTTTGACCAAATCAACACATTTTCTAGCAATTCACTAGAACTACAAGATGAATAAACTAGCACAGATTTACCAGAAGGAAGTTGTGTCATGACATGGCATGCCACTCTCGATCATCTCTGATCCTGATGCACGATTCACTTTGCACTTCTGGCAGTCACTACAGAAGTCACTAGACACTCATTTGGACATGAGAATCCACGTGCGGGGTTTTACCGCGAGGCACGTGACATACCAGGATCTCAGTCATTAGTTACCAAGAATGACTCTATATGATTAATAAACAAACCAAAGTTAACGTTTAAAATACTGCGGAAGCGTTTTTAAAACCAGAAAACCCAAAACAAGTAGTATGTAAAGAGAATACGCAAAACATACGCGCCCCAAACACAATTGTTTAATATGAAAATAATCCCAAATTTGTAAACAAGGCAAATGTAGACAACTCAACAATGCTGACATGCGTGCTCCTAGGCAACTGGCAACCTTAACCTGAGAATAGCATACTAAACAAGTCAACACATGGTTGGTGAGTTCAAGAGTTTGCGTTAATAGGTAAACCGATAAACAGTTTTCAAGTCATAAGTAGTGTATTGCAATAGATAGCTAGTCTATTAACATAAAAATATTAATCATAGTGATTTCGCGATTGAAGCTTACTGTGATAGTTTGTGCCTCCCGTCACGACTTACCAGGTCGTGACGAATATATGTTAGGACAAAATTGCACCCGTATGACCTCGAGTCACATAGGTGGGGCTCGTCAGACCCAGTAGTACTACCCAAAATTTCCCCGCTAGTCAATATTAACAATCCGAAAGTGTGAGGACTTTCCATGGTAAACAACACTATATCAATATTATACACACTCATATATAAAAGCGTTTGTGATCAACAGTATGCTATCTCCCCCAAAAGAGATTATGTAAAATGAGTGGGCAAGAACTCACCTGGCGTGTAAAGATAATGACTAAAGAGAACTGGTGATAGGTGCAAAGACAACCCTTCAAAGGTTACCTAGAATACAAGAGTACATAAGCACGTGCACACAGAATCAACATGAAACCCTAAGTGCTCTACAAACCAAGGAACTCAAGGTTTTTGAAAGACAAGACACGGTTGACCCGTTTGACCCGTTGGTGACATTATAGGTGATAATTCGTTAATACTAACACAACAGCATATCATACATGATCAACATACAACTTGATTACATATAGCACTTCATTAACCACATGTACTTCCTAGATCATCATACAACTAGATATCATACAAGTCATGCGAATCTCAACTATTATCATGCTCATAACATCTAAAATGTTCATTCTTAATCAACCATCAATCCACAAAAGTCCTAGCTTACCTATATGACTCATACCATGATTTTTTCACAAACAGGCCAAAACAGGTAACAAACCAATTCAACATTCATATAACCTAAACAAAACATTTAATCACCTTAGAAACCATCCATGAACATACTAACATGGTCCTAATATCCCAAACATGCTCAAATCATCCAATTCAAGGATTTGCACAAATAAAGTTTCCCTTTTGGGAAAGTACATCCCAATTTCATCAAACACCCAAGACATTCATGGATTCATCATTTACATACCAATTCAAGTCCATGACAACATCTAAACATGATCAACAGCACCTAATAATCATGATTCATCAACATTCAACACCAAAAGTTACTATTTTTAGCAATGTATGAACTATAAGACATCTTCTTGATTTTAAATTGTTCATATCATCAACCTAGCATCTAATCATCATCACAAACACATCCATAACATTCATACATCATCAAATCATCAATTCATGCAAAATAAAGTTACTATTCTTAATAACCTATGAACCATGAATCAAAATCGAAGCTTTCTTGCAAAATCGACGTTAACCAATATGCACACAACCTAACTAGCATCATTACAACATCAAACAACCAACATTCAACATCCAATTTGATCAAAATTGCATCAAACTTTTGGCTAAGGGTTCATCACTCGAAAGAACAACCAAAAATCCAATCTTTATGCATACTTGACGTTAAATAACATGTAATCTATCTAGTAAACACATTAACATCAACAACTAAGCATCAATCAACCATCAATTGCAGATTTCGAATGGAACTTTCGGCCAACATGAAGAATCATCAAAAACATGTAAAAATCTAACCTTTAAATGTGTAATAGTTTGCAATTGAAGGTTCTAACGCGTTCTATCACATGAAATCGATCAAATCCGAGGGTGATTGCTTGTTCTTGGGCTGAATTCGAAGAGGAGAGGGAGAGGGAGTGCAGGTCGCTGCCGATGGGGCTATTAGGGTTAGAGTTTTGTGTTTTAATCAATTTTAATTTTGCATAATTACCCTTTAAACCCTTGCATTTTGTATTTTATAAAAATTAGACTTTTAAATACTCTTTTAAAGCGTTTTTAAATAGAATAATAAGCATATAAACTAACAATAATAATCATATGCATTATCTTCACTAGATACAAAACATACGGATTAAACACACACGTTTCCACGTTACGTGATAAAATTCACAAATAATATTTAAATCACGTAAACCCATAAGCACAACTTAATAATCAACATAGAAATTATTTGTTTCACATTATTAATTATTATTAAGTCACCAACGTTCAACGACAACTAGTGTGTGCTCCCGACACGTGTATGCAAGACTTAACGGAACTAACGGAGTTTGGTAACGGAAAATTACCGGATGTCACAGCACAGCTTATCATCCACAGACAGATGGACAGACAAAACGCATGATTCAAAACCTAGAAGACATGCTTAGGGCATGTGTTATAGACTTTGGGAACAATTGGGAAGCTCATCTGCCTTTGGTTGAATTTTCTTACAACAACAGCTATCATACGAGCAATAAGGCAGCACCATTTGAGACACTTTATGGTAGAAAGTGTAGATCACCTCTCTGTTGGACAGAAGTTGGTGATAGTCAGCTAACTATTCCTGAGCTTATTCATGAAACCATAGAGAAGATTGTTCAGATTCGTAACCGTATGGCTGTAGCTCGAGATTGCCAGAAAAGTTACGGAGATCAAAGGAGAAAGCCTTTGGAATTTCAAGTTGGTGATAAGGTATTGTTAAAGGTTTCACCTTGGAAAGGTGTAATACGCTTTAGGAAGCGTGGTAAACTAAACCCTAGATACGTCGGACCATTTGAAATTGTCAAAAGGATCGGTTTAGTAGCTTATCAGCTAGACTTACCTGAGGAACTCGATTGTGTTCATAACGTGTTCCATGTTTCAAACTTGAATAAGTGTTTAGCCGATGAATCACTCGTCGTTCCATTGGAGGAACTGGAAATTGATGAACAACTTCATTTCATTGAAGAACCAGTTGAGATTATGGATCGAGAGGTCAAGACCTTAAAGCATTGCAAGATTCCTATTATGCGCGCGAGATGGAATTCAAAGCATGGACCAGAGTTTACTTGGGAACGCGAAGTTTAGATGAAAAAGAAGTACCCGCATTTGTTTAGAAATCAGGCATCCACTCCTTAAGGTATCTATTTTTAAAATATCTTTTCTTTAAATTTCGAGACAAAATTCCCTTTAACAAGGGGATGATATCGCAACTCTCGCCAAACCTTATAATCCTTTCTTTTGGATTTGTTTCAGAACCTCCAAGAAACCCTATCCTAGGCATGTTTTGGATCATGGTGTCTTGTGTTCTCGCTAAACCTTGTGCTCTAATTTTCGGGACGAAAATTCTTCAACAAGGGCATGATGTGTCGTCCCGTATTCGAAGGTTAACACCAATATTTTTATTTCCGTTATTTAACCATTCTCCGCAACTTGTCATGTACTTATTAAATTTTTGTTTAATAAATTTAATAATGTTAAACATTATCTATTTAAATCTAAACCTTAGCTAAACTACCCAACCCTTTAACAATAATTAAAGTAATTGATTATTAACATAATAAATACAAAAATCCATTCATAAGCAACCCCTCAACCGAATACATGATATCTCGGCCCACTCCCTCCCCTTATCATCGACTAACCATAACCTAAACCCTAATCTCATACTCATTCATCTCTCTCTCGGCTCTCTTCCCCTCTCTAGTGACCGACGGAAACCGGCAACGCTTCCTGCCCCGCAACCGCAAGTAGGCAGCCCCTTCGCGACAACGATCATCATCGGCAACTTCTATCGTTGCAAACCAGCGCCGGCAGCAGCGAAAGTCGATCGTAACAGGCACATTCGATACGATCCTTCTCTTTCTTTACTCATGTTTGTTACGAAACAGTTTCAAGAGTTCGGGTTACGGTTTATGTGTATGATTGTGTTCGGGTACAAGGGTTGTGGTAAATCGGGTTGTGTGTGTGATACGTTTGATCTTCTGCGTGTAGTTATATGTATATGTTTAGATTTATGCATGTTTTATTGGTGAGAGGTTGCGGTCGGGTTCTGGAGGGTGATTCATTCAATCTTATGTGTGTCGTGCGTGTGCATCAATGTTGTACATGAATCTATTTTGGTTGTGCGTGAATGTTTCATAGATTGTTTCCATAGAGGTTCTAGAATGTATGTATATATATATATATATATATATATATATATATATATATATATTTATATATATATGTGGGTAGTCATTATGAAGACAGTGAGATATCAACATGGGTAGTTGAATTACTTTATGCATGTGTGCGCTAAATTAGGATATAAAGTCACTTGTATACTTTGTGGAGTAAGTATTTACATGTGAAAGATATGTATATGTATTAATATGAACGGGGTGTGGATTCAATGGGTTGTGGTTTGGATATCCTAATTATATATATAGGAAATTTATTGGTGGGTGCAATGAAAAATACGTATGTGGTGTATGTAGGCATGGTAATTATGTGTGCATAATATGTAAATATTATGTGTGTGATAATATATATTACGGGTGTGTGTAATATATATTATATGTGTGTGTATAATATATATTATGTTGTGTGAAATATATATTATGTGTGTTTTCGTTTGGGTCGTTATGCTTTTGTGTTGCGTGGGTGAAGTATAATGAAACATATGGGTTTTATAATAAAAAGTCATATAATAAAAATGTATAAAGAGTGCCTTTATACATGATATGGTTAAGCGAGAATATTTGGGTCTCATGTATTAAAGGTAAATTGGTGTTCGAGTATGCTTGCTTGTTAATGGGAGATATCGATGGCCTGCATTGTGACCAAGTCGTAGCGCGAAACCATACAATTCTTATGTTAATATCCAATAATTAATGTTAATTATATATTAACTGAATTCAGGTTATTCAGGAACCTAATTTCCTGTTCTCTGCATTACTTTATTGTTGTGCTTTCGAGGTGAGTTTACGGCCCCACTTTCTTATATTTTCTTTTGGGGAAGAGAAACATGTTCTTTTCAAAATGTTCTTCGTTTGATCAGTATTACTATATTATCACATGTTTACTAGTGTTGTACCAATTTAAGTCCTCACTTTTAAACCGTTGTACTTTTGTTAGGTAATTCGGAGTAGATCTACTGGGTTTGACAAACCCCACCCGGGCTAGTCGCGCTAGCACGACAACACGTCAAACGGGTGTTTAATTGACCTAATTTATGTTGCTGTTGTGTGGTAGCCATAGCCAAGGCATTCATTTACATTGTCAGCTTCGGTTGCGAACTTCATACACCATGTAACTTGTTATGTAGACTAGCTATCTACTGATATTACTTTGTTTACTGGATCTGTTTTCGATTACACTACTGTTTATCAAAACCTGTGAACTCACCAATCCTATGTTAACACTTTAGCATGCTTCTTTCAGGTCCTTAAGGTGAGCACGGCTAGGAGGATCTAACTTTTGCATACATTTTGATTTCTTTAAACGATTAAACATTGTTTCTACAAAATATATATTTCATTGGGTTGCGCGTGTCTTGAGCTATTTGCATTGTGAATGTTTATGCTTTCGCAAATGTTTTTATGAATTCGTTATTAATTATGTTCTTTTTTTTTTGAATTCCGATAATAACAAACAACTATGTTTTGTAATTAATGTGTGGTTTGGTAAAACTAACGACTGAAATCCTGGCATGTCATGAGCCTAACGGTAAAATCCCGTTTATGAATATTGAGGGTGTGACACTAATGTTTTTAAACAATGATTTTGTTTTCATAATGATTAAAACCTGCGAACTCACAAACAATTATGTTGACATTTTAAGCATGTTTTCCAGGAATTGGAAACTAAGGCATCATATCTAGTCCTAGACTTTGATGAGCTACATGTTATCTTTTGAAGCATTTTCAGCATCATTTGATGATATTTGTTTTAAGTACTACACATTCTGAGCTATGTAACATTTATGTTTATATTTTATTGCAATGAAACTCTTAGCACTTTTTTTAACAATATTTTTCTCGATGTTCAGTTTTAATACATTTCTCCTTTTTCCGCTTTAGTTGGGTGTGACATATACACACGCGTACATACGTGAACACACAACACACACACACACACACACATGCACACAATGTTGGATCTAATGAGTCTAGTGCAACCAAAACCACACTTAAATATATTTTGATGTGCTAAACAAATGGTCTTCCGAAGCAACAAGCTGGTCGTCCGAAGCTAAGTCAAAGATCTTCCGAAGTCCAAGTATGAAGAACTTACGAAGGAAGAACTAAGTCTTCCGAGACTAAGTTCTTATTCTTCTAAAGTATACAACTTAGAAGATCCAAAAGACAAAGTATTTTGAAGAATAAAGTCCTGAAGACTTGTAGAGACTCGGAAGAAGTTGATTCTTTTGAAGTATAAATGGCCTCGGAAGAATTCATTCTTTCGAAGCCATTTAGCTTTGGAAGAACTAACTATGAACTAGTGGACATAAGTATGGTCTGTCTGACAGCCCGCTGCCACTCTGATAGACTGCAAGGCGCTTTCCCATGCCCATGTAATTAACCTTACTTTAATCTACTGTTCAACCATTCTCAACTTAGTATAGTTGCCACTTTTAGTTTGTGACAAAAGATAAGTCATGGACATGTCATGACTACCTAATCTAAGATATTATTATTTTATCTTAGATCCCTTACTTCTAAATGATGTAGTATTTGTAGTTGTAAGTTACAGCTGGTTTTTCAAGTATAACCGGCTATAGATAGTAGTATATATAATTTCTTCATGTAACTTGGTAACTATGATTGTAGGAATCTTGCAATACTAAGTTGAGAAGTAATATATACAAGTATCTTGAAAACTACTCTTGTGCTTTATGTTTTCTGTTTGAACTTATTATATTACTTATGAACTTGGTTAAGATTCTGCTTCATCAACCTGAGTGACATTAAGTAAGTTTGTGTGATGGGAACTATAACCAAAGCTCCTACCATCACTCCTGATGATTTTGAGACCTAGTGCATCCTCATTAAAGGCTTCATCAACTATCAGGATAGCCAAATGTAGGCGTCTGTTACCCATGGTCCATACAAGCCAAAAGTAGCATCTCCAACAGGAAATGGTGCCATGATTGAGAAGGCCATTGAAGACTAATTAGATAAAGACTATAAAAGAATGGACGTTGATTCCAAATCCATGACTGTTCTGCTTACTTCTATACCAAACTCTATAATGGTAGGCTTTAAGCAATGCGAGTCTGCCAAAGAACTCTTTGAGGCTTTGAAAATGATGTACTCTAGTTCTGCTGAATCCATTGAGTCAAAGAAAGATGCAAGCAGAAGTTTGAGAACTTCACATATATTGTTGCTGAGACCTTGTGTGACCGGGTCCGAGATGTGAATCTGAGTTGATGTGACTCAATTAGGATCGAATATGATGATTGAGTCAATGATTATGTAGTGGAAATACAAAATCAAAGAACATTTAATGCTAAAAATACTAATAAATGCTTTGTATATTGATATTGGAAAAGAAGATACAAAGTGTGCTAGGGTTTGCAGCACAAAAACAGAAGCTTCTGATTAACTTTGTCACCTTACATTTAGTGTATACTATTCTATTTATTGGATGATACAATGCTTATACGAAATGTCTAAACTATCCTGACAACTAGATATCAGGATACTAGTCTAAGTACAAAATGTTGATCAGAATTTATAATGAACATCGTGTTGATCTTCATTAGCATTTCTTTCGTTATGAATCCGCATTAAGTATGTCATCAGCATTAACTAATGCGGATGACCAAATACTTAGCCGTATTTGGTTATGCTTATCTGCATTAGTAAATGCGGCTGAACAAATACTTGGCAGTATTTGTTCTTGCTCATCTGCATTGACTAATATGGACAACCGACACTTGTTCTTTTTCTTCTATTTTTCTTCACCCGCATTACATCTTGGACTTGTGTAGATTCTACCAACCAGAACTATCTTCAACCACCTTTTGAATTGGCATGTATGTTTCTTTTAGGGTCCAACAATACTCCCCCTAAGGATTAACAGCCTATGTACTTCAAGGGTTTAAGGGTGGTGGAGGTTGTGAAGATTCTGGTGGTTCTTCTATTGCAGGTGCTTGCCTCTCAGGAACATGGACTATTGATGGAGCTGGTGCTAGTTTAGGTTCTGGAGACTGTTGTGGTTCCACCAATGAAGGATCCAATATTGGTTTGATCATATTAGAGAAGTCTTTGGCATCATTCATCTCGTCTTTGCTACGAACATGGATCTTTATTTGACTCATGGAGTGAATTGCCTAAATAGGCATCTGTCTAAGAGATATGGGTTCCAACACAGATACAGTGGATAGTCCATCTCTATGAATCAGTAATGAACCATCAGCATCTACTTCTATCTTAACAATGTTTCCCGCTGAAGAGGAACTCTTTTTTCTTTTTCTGTGTTCTTTCTTTTTATTTATTCTGTCATAGGCTATCTTTAGTATCTTGATGCATTTCAAAAAGAAATACATATCAGCTTCTCCCAGCTTGTTATCTATTTCTCTAAAATGTCTTGTGAATATATAGTGGATATAGGATTCATCTAGTGGTCTTACCTCATATCCACTAAATAGCCTGATCTCAGAACCTTCTTTTCCTCCCCATTTCTTTCAATTACCAACTTATATTACATTGGAGATTGGTTTGGACTTGTGGGATCCAACAACCATCTTTCTTTTTAGAGATTCGGTTGGTTTTACATTCAATTTTGGAAATACCAACTCTTCTGTTCCTTTCTTCTTCTTCCTTTCTAGAGGATTGTTGAAAGATTTATCTTTTCTTATGCATATTG
Source organism: Flaveria sonorensis (assembly GCA_025506505.1). Lineage (NCBI taxonomy): Eukaryota > Viridiplantae > Streptophyta > Magnoliopsida > Asterales > Asteraceae > Flaveria > Flaveria sonorensis. Next base: position 31,382,975 of record CM046423.1, read on the forward strand.
CCTTTAGAGACTTGAAGTTGTTTGTTTTCTTAAACATCTTCAATATATCTTCAAACTCATATCCTATATACATAGCATTATGATTGATTAATTCCAATTCGACTAATTCTTTCAGATCATGTATCTGTAGGGAGTTCACTAGAGTAGTATACTTGGTGAAGAATTAAACTAGCCCTGAGATCCTTTTCACCATGAACATATTCCAATCATTGTCATACTTCCAGGCAATGATCTTCCCATCCACTTTTCCTTCTAGAGCAGACACACCCCTAATCATCTCTAAAGTGGTTAACCCTTCACTTAACTCCAATTAAGAGTGTTCAATAAACCATTCAAGGTTTTTGTGAAGCATGGGTGCTAAGACATCATGATCTTTGGTAGTGAGTTGGATTTCTTAAGCTGAAATTCTTGTTCTTGGCTTCCTCCCGACAACCTCTTCTTCTATTGTCTTCAATCTTTCTTTCTTTTCCTTGATTATCTTAAGGATTGCAGCCCGGAGGGAATTTGTTTTCATGATACCTAGTTTTCTTCTAGTGAAGCCTTGATCTGATAGATAGTCCTTTATTTCCCTATCTGTCATGATATAGGGATCAGGATATTAGGATTGAGGCACTTGGGTCTTTTGAGGTTGTGTTGGAGTGAAATGGATTGGGGACATGATTGGTTTATCATGCTTTTTCAGCTTTGTTTCTTTCTCATTTCTCTTCTTTTCATACTCAGTCATAAAGGTAGGATCTTGAAGTTTGTGCATTTTGTTCACTTCCTTTACCATTCACTCATAAGTCATTCCAAACACTTCATCAGCATCATAAATGTGATTAATCAAGAACATGGCTTTAACCATCAGATCATTGGTTTGTGCCTTCTCAACCATCTCCTCAACACATGACTCCACTTTTTTGGGACTATCCCTGATCAAAGGGTCATCAAGGATGCATTCATCATATCCTTCTTCTATCTCTCCTTCTTCCAAGACAATCACCTCAAGTTCATTATTCAATTGTTTCTCAGCCTTCTCATGCTCCTCTAGAAACTGAGCAATAGTAGCAAGGCTTCTTGGATCATCTTTTTGCTTCTTGTGAGCCGGTTCCTCTTCTACCACAGGCCTTTTTCCTTTGGCCTTCTCAGATAAGTACTTCCTCTTCCTGGAGTATGTATGCAAACGGGGACCAGAGGAGGAGGGTATAGAGGCTTCGGTTTCCTTGTCCTTCCTTTCCTTTTCAAGTTTTTTGGCATCTTCTTTTTGCCTTTCAGCAACTTCCTTTTCTCTAAACTCTTCACACAGCTTCATAACAAGTTCCTTTTGTTCATCAGTCAAGGTGACTATAAGAACAAGCTGTAAGCTTAATTCTTCTTCTAATGGCATAGGGTTAGGGGGAATTACAACTATTGGTCAACTGGAGCTCTGAGTTCTCTGATAAAATCCTAAGAGTCTTCATCAATAATAAACTCTCCAAAATAATACATGTCTAAGTCTTCAATAAGCTCTTTTATCTCAGATCCCTCATCAATTCTTTCTTTAGAAGATGGATCAGAATAGACAACCATAGCCAATTGTTCTTCTTTCTCCCTAGCCTCACTTTGTTGTGATTGCTGAATAGTTTCTATCATCTTTTGCCTTTTTGGAGGTGTAGAGTCATCATCATCATCACTGCTCTCACCAGAGACATCTTTATCTTCTTTTGATTCTTTTTCCTTTTCAGGCGCATCATCTTTGTCTTTATCATTCTCATCATCACCCTTCTCATCCTTTTCTTTGGCCAATTCTTCTTTTATCTTAATCATTATTTTAAGTTCGGACACTCTCTTTGCTAGAGCTTCAATCTGTCTATGGAGATTAGAGATTATATCAGTTTGGACATTAAGAAGATCCTCTTGTTCTTCCATGGCAATAGTTTGGATGTTTGCAACATCCAAGTGTCCACTAATTTATTGTTTGGCTTGTTCTAAGGTTGTTTAAGTCTATCAATCTCTTTATCCTTTTCTTCTTTATTAGATTGATATTTGTCTTTTAGTTCTTTTAGTTCTTTCTCCTTTTCATCAAGTTCAAGGAGTCTATCTCTTATGATGCTGGATCTTCTATCCAAAAGTTTCTCCATTCTTGCTACCTTCAGTAATAGCTCAGAGATCATTTTATCCTTAGCATCAGGTCGGTTGACTTCAGATTCTGCAAAGCTTTCTGAAGGATCGGCCTCTGAGAGTACTTGTCTCACAGGCATTTGAAAACCTGAATGAGGATCCACCTCATCCGAAGATGATTCAGACGCAGCAGCAGCTTCTGGTGAAGAATAAATAGGAGATACATGATGAGAGTGGATAGGAAATAGTTGCGGAGAATGAACAGGTGATACTCTAAATGGTGATGGGATATCAGCATCTTGAACTGAAGGCACAATGTGAAGATCACCACCTACATCAACCTATGGTGACACTTGCCTCAGTTCTTCTTTGGCTTCTTCAGCATGCTCTTCATTAGTTTGTTGAACATGAGCAGCTGGTTGTTCTTCTATAATCTCATGTAAATCAGAAGAAACATTATCACGAGCTTGTTCCTCAACATAAGGAATAACTTCCTCAGCTTCCTCTTCATGAACTTCTTCTGGATTGATCTGTTGCAGCATCCATGGAAATAAACGAAAGAAGGTACCACTGTAAAAGTTCCTTGGATCTCTCTTCTTCATGTACTTGTATGATTTGGCATTATAGTGAGGAATGTCCATCACAGGCCTTCTGGTACAAGATCAGGAATTGCTTCATTAATGAAGCATTGAATAAATCTCGGATACATCAGGAACATATGCCTTCTTACTTCCTGAATATTTGACAACAGGTCATTGAACAAATAGGTAGACATGTTGACTTGTCTGTTAGTGCACAAGGCATAAATGGCTGATGATGTACTGATGGGGATGTCATTCCAACTAGTCTTCCTTTTTGACAGACAATGCTGGAATAGATGAATCAGGAATCTCCAATGCAAGTCAACTAATCATTTGAAAATCTGTTTTTCTTCAAATCCACCTTCATAACCAATATTGGCAAAAAAGGTCAGAATGTCATCTTCTTCTAGTTCTTGGGGAGAGTTGGCATCATCCCTAAACTTTAGACACTGTCTCACAGTTTGTTCAGAGATAACTAGAGTGTGATCATCATTGATCTTTCCTGATATGGCCCTTAAACCATCTACTTCATTCACTTCAGCTGTTCCCTAGAAAGATCTGATGAAGTTCTCATAGATGATAGGTCTAACTATGATTGCATGTGCTATTCTGTAACACCCGGATATTTAAAAAAAAAAAAGAAAAGAAAAGAGAAGTATAAAGAAAGAAATGTGAAATAACCCAAGTTGAGGGGTTAAAGTTATGCAAGTGGGAAACTTTATTATTATTATGTTTAAAAGGTGGGCATGGCCGCCCACTCTTCCTGCTCACCAACTGCTTTGGCTGCAAAAGTAAAAGAACAGAGAGCTTCCATCGGTTTTTAGAGAGAAGAAGAAGAAGATCGTCTAGAAGGTAAGTTTTTGTGTGTTTTGTTGGGTTTCAGCTGAATTTTCAGCTTGTGGACCGAGTCTTATGTGGTCCTCTGTGTTCGGTTGGGTGTTTTTGGTGTGTTTAGGCGTTTGAACTCCAAGTGCTCTCGAGTTTGGAGGAGTTTTACTCGAAGACTGCTGTAGGTGAGTTCTAGATCCCCAGTTTTCCTGTTTTAAATTTGTTTTGGGGCTGAAATGCTTGTAAATTATTATTTTTGCAACTTCCAGTATGTTAAAACCGTATGTGTTACCTTTGTTCTTAGTAGGTGTGTGTATTTGTGAATGTTTGACTGAATTATATGGTTGTATGCTTGTTTTATGAGCTTAGTATGCTAGATTTAGGCTAGGAATATGTTAGAATGATGATTGGGAACTGAAATTAGCATAAGTTAGAACTGGCATAGTGCCCATGCGCCCAACCTGCTCATGCGCCTATGTTTCCCATGCGCCCAAGTACCCATGCGCCTGCATAGTACTCGTGCGCCATCATAGTTCCCATGCGCCTAAGTTTTTTGCTTATACGCCTAAGTGTTTGCTCATGCGCCTAAGTTTTCCTATGCGCCCAAGTACCCATGCGCTTGCATAGCACTCATGCGCTTGCATAGTACCCATACGCCTAAGTGTTTGCCCATGTGCCTAAGTTTTTCCCCATGCGCCCAAGTGTTCCCATGCGCCCAACTGTCTGTGTGCCTGCATAGTGCCCAGGCGCCCACATAGTGCTCATTCGCCTAAGGTGCCTTAGAATTTTTCTGAAATTTTGGGAAAAATGGAAATTTGTGATTAAGCTCTGGAATGTTTTGGTGGGTTATGTTTGTTCATGTTATGCATGTTGTGGCCTGTTATTGATGTTTCTTATTACGTATTATTACGTGACTTTACGTGGTGTGTAAATGCTCTTGTACGTAAAGTATTATTTAATGAAAGTGAAAGACATCGTTATCGAAGTGGAACCTAATGAAAGAATGTAAAGTCTTGCAAGCAACTGAAAGGAGGTTCACAACTCATTGAGGGGTTGTTAGCTCAACTATGTGCGGTTTAGCTAACCCATGAGGATGCACATAGGGGTCAATCTTTGAGATTGACCAATATGTACGAAACGGGACCCTTGTCGCTTGCCCCAGTACTGGAGTCAGCTTCGTGCACAATGTTAGGGGTCTATTTATAGACTTCGACCCAGTACCAACTTCGTGCACAATATTTGGGGTATAGCATATGACATTGGTCCAGATGAAAGTGAAAGATAATAATGAAAGTTTGAAACGTACGAAATGTATGAAAAGAATGTTGAAGATAATAATGATATTATCAAGATGTATGTGTTGTGTGATCATGAACGAAAGTAAAGGAAAAGTTTTTACTAAAGCTAAAGTATTTTATTATATAAAACTAGAACTCACTCAGCAATGCTGATTTTTTATGCATTTTCAGTTGGCAGGTAGCTTGTTGCTGAGGATGGCACTAGGGTGAAGCTACTTGGCGGGCAAGACTGGCATCCATCTCATGCAATAACAATGATGTTGTTCTGTAATACAACTAAGTGACATTTTGTAATCTTTTAAACGATGATGTATTACTTGGCAAATGTATTTATTAAAGCATGAAATGGTTTTTGATGAATCATTCCGTTGCAATATTTTATTTACTTAATAAATCTTAATATGTTTTGATAAATGAGGTTGTGATTGACCAACTGTGGGGTTCCCGGGAACAAGGCCTTACAAGTTGGTATCAGAGCCAAAGTTTAAGAGAAATGGGTAAATATTTACAAAACCTAAACTTAAACTGAGAATGGGACCGAATGGAGGGATACCAGCCCAAGTAGCTACATGCCATCATGTAATTTACTTTCTTAAGGTTAACCGGTATTATGTGCGCGTTCTATCTGATTTATGTGCTTTTAGTAGATTTGGATACTGATGTAGTCAGGATAGGCAATGCTTGGGGGATGAAGAGTAAAGTAAGTGGCTAATCATAACTGGCCACTGTAATTAGGGACTTGCTATACTTGACATAATCTGGGCTATTACCTTGAATGACCGTGTTGGTGTTTGAATCTTATAGTGTTTAGAGGATGGCGGGTGGTAGATCTTCGAAGGCTTCTCGAGGAGGTGTGCAGGGTGGTCGTGTTACTAGGACACGTGTCACCTGGAACAAGGCTAAGGCTGCTGTGACGGCTCCTGCAGAGCCCGAGCTTCATCACCAGGAGGGCAGTGATGAGAGTGCTAATTTGAGAGCCTCTGTGAAAGAGGTAGTTGTGGAGGAGGTTCATCAGGTCATGTAGATGATCCTGCCGTCTGTGGTGACCGAGGTTATTCATGCTGTGAGGGAGGATGAAAAGAAAGGGAAGGAGGAGAGGAGGAGAACCATTGGGAGAGGTTCAGGTGAAGGGGAGCAACCAGAAACTGAGATGGTTGTCTCTAGTGATTAAGAGGAAGAGGAAGTGGTGCAGGAAACTGCTAAGGGGTGTAGTTATGGGGCATTCCAGAGATGCAAGCCCCTAACTTTTAATGCGAATGGTAATGCTGCTGCTGCTCACAGATGGGTGAGGGAGATGGAGGCGGTGCTCAATATCAGTGAGTGTCGAGAGGATCAGAAAGTGAAGTTTGCTACCCACTCATATTTGGACTCGGCCTTATGCTGGTGGGATGACATTTTCCAGGCCGAGGGTAGCAGGGCGATTGGGAGGATGAGGTGGAGTGAGCTGAAGAAGTTGGTGATTGAGGAATTTTGTCATTATAGTGAGATCGACAAGATTGAGAGAGAGTTCCTACAGCTGGAGGCGGGAACTATGATACACCAGTAATACATGACTAAGTTCAATGAGATGGCAAGGCTGGTGCCGGATCAGGTGACAGCGGTGTCAAGGAAGATCAAGAGGTATATCCAGGGTTTGCCTGCAGATATCCGCAGGCACATGATAGCTGCCCGGCTGAGTACTTTTAGGTCGGTGGTTGATCTGGCAGGGAGGTTGTTTGATGAGAGAGAGGTGGCAGTGGTAGAGGTGAGTAAGAAGGGTGGTGATGTCTGGAACTGGAATGGGAAGTGGTTTGGTCATGGTGGTTTTACCCTGAGCAACAAGAAGGCAAGGATGGATGACCGGAGGGTGGTGTCGGCAGGTACGGGGACTAAGCAATGTGGTAAGTGCGGGAAGGAACATTCAGGGGAGTGTAGGTGGGGTCTGAATCTTTGCTTCAAGTGTGGGAAGTCCGGTCATATGGCAAGGGATTGTGGGGTGATGAGGTGCTACAATTGTGGCGAGGCTGGGCATATGAGTAGAGATTACAGGAAGGGGACCGAGAAGGAGGGACCAATGGCAAAAGCCAGAGCATTCACGATGACCCTGGAGGAGGCTAGGGTGGACCCCGATGTCGTGTCAGGTACGTTCCTAGTAAACCAAACTTGTGCCTCTGTACTATTTGATTCTGGTGCTAGTAAGAGTTTTATTTTTGCTGCCTTCTGTGCTAAGTTGCTTGTTAGGAGTAGAAACATTGATGTGCCCTTCGATGTAGAAACTGCCATTGGTAAGTCTACCAGAATTTCCAATCTAATAGAGAATTGTGACATAGAGTTGGAAGGCCATATGTTCTCTGCTAAATTATTCATGATGCCCCTAGGCGGATTCAATGTGGTTCTAGGGATGGATTGGTTAGCAGCCTATGAGGCAAATATTATGTGTTGCAAGAAGATGATCCAATTAACTGCGCCTGATGGGAGTTCGATGACGATCTATGGTGATCGAGTTACTACGGTTCCGAATGTGATTTCGATGGTGGTAGCAGGGAAGTGTATGAAATGTCGATGTAGTGCCTACCTGGCTTACGTGAAGGATGTGGGTGCGTCAGTTCCATAATTGTCCGACGTACCAGTTGTGTGTGACTTTCCAGACGTGTTCCCAGAAGATTTACCAGGTGTGCCACCGGACCGCGAGATCGTGTTCCAGATCGACTTGATACCTGGTGCTCAACCTGTTGCCAAGGCACCGTATCGATTGGCTCCGTCTGAGATGAAGGAACTGATGGTTCAATTGCAAGAGTTGTTGGGCAAAGGGTTCATTCAACCGAGTATCTCTCCCTGGGGTGCTCCGGTCTTGTTTGTAAAGAAGAAGGACAGTAGCATGAGGATGTGCATCGACTACCGTGAGTTAAATAAGTTGACGGTGAAGAACCGATATCCACTACCCAGAATTGATGACTTATTTGATCAGCTCCAAGGTGCTAGTTGGTTCTCAAGGATAGATCTCCGATTTGGTTACCATCAGTTGAAGGTGAAGGAGCAGGATATCCCTAAAATAGCTTTCGCATGCGTTATGGACACTACGAGTTTCTCATTATGTCTTTTGGTCTAACTAACGCGCCAGCTGCCTTTATGGATTTGATGAACCGGATGTGTCGGCCGATGTTAGATAAATCAGTGATTGTGTTTATCGATGTTATCCTGATTTATTCGAAGAGCAAAGAAGAGCATGCCGGTCACATTCGTGAGGTATTGGATACACTTAGAAGAGAGAAGTTGTATGCTAAGTTCTCCAAGTGCGCTTTCTAGTTACGCGATGTTTAGTTTTTTGGTCATGTGGTAAATTCCGAAGGGATCATGGTAGACCCGGCAAAGGTGGAGGCGGTGATGCAATCGATGACTCCAAAGATGCCACCCGAGATCTGCAGTTTCTTGGGTTTGGTGGGCTATTATAGGAGATTCATCCAAGACTTTTCTAAGATAGCCTCACCATTGACCAAGCTGACCCGCAAGGATGTGAAGTTTGTATGGGGTCGGAAATAGGAGAATGCTTTTGAGGAGTTAAAGGCAAGATTGACTCAAGCTCCTGTCTTGTTGTTACCTGAAGGGAATGAAGACTTGGTGGTCTATTCAGATGCTTCTTATTCAGGATTGGGTTGCATGCTGATGCACCCAGGAAGGGTTATAGCCTATGCGTCCCGACAGTTGAAAATCCATGAGGCTAATTACCCGACTCATGACTTAGAGCTAGCGGCTGTGGTCTTTGCATTGAAGATTTGTAGGCACTACTTGTACGGGACGAAGTGCACTATCTTCACTGACCACAAGAGCTAGAAGTATTTCTTTGAGCAGAAGGACCTCAATATGAGGCAAATGAGGTGGTTAGAGTTGATCAAGGATTATGATTGTGAGATCCACTACCATCCGGGCAAGGCCAACGTAGTGCCGGATGCCCTTAGCCGAAAGGAGAGACTCGAGCCAATTCGGGTGAAAGCTTACTAGTTTGTGATGACCTCCAATGTGATGACACAGGTCAAGGGGTTCTAAGATGAGGCGTTGAAAGAAGAGCGCCTTAACTCCGAAAGGATGAGAGGTTCAGTCACAGAGTTGGGTGAAAAGACTATCGGAGTTAGAACCCGCTTCGGGAGGATGTGGATCCCTCGTTATGGAGACCTACGGGGGAAAATTATGGATGAAGCTCATAAGACTCGATACTCTATTCAACCCGGTGCTACAAAGATGCATCATGATATGAAGAAAGACTTGAGCAAGTGCCTTACTTGCTTGCAAGTGAAGGCTGAGCATCAGAAACCATATGGGAAGATCCAACCTTTAGATATACCCGAGTGGAAATGGGAGCACATCACCATGGACTTCATTACGAAGTTACCGCATACGACAAGAGGGTATGATGCCATAGGGGTGATAGTAGACCGTCTGACGAAGAGTGCTCATTTCTTGCCAATCCGTGAGACGTATTCATTTGAGAGGTTGGAAGATTTGTTTATTAAGGAGAATATGACTCCTCATGGTGTACCGGTGTCTATAGTGTCAAACCGTAACACTCGGTTTACATCTAAGTTTTGGAAGAGATTCCACGATGCGATGGGGACGAGGCTACATATCAGTACGACGTACCATCCTCAGACAGATGGTCAGTCGGAGAGGACGATTCAGAAACTGGAAGATATGCTACGGGCATGCGTGATCGATTTTGGAGGAAGTTGGTATGAACAATTACCGTTAGCTAATTTCTCATACAACAACAGTTATCATGCCAGCATTGGCATGCCACCATATGAGATGCTATACGGTAGGAAGTGTAGAACGCCCGTATGTTGGGGTGACATCGGACAAAAGGAGTTGGGGAGCGTTGAAGTGAAAGAGGCTATGAGTGAAAGTTGGAGAAGATCAAGGCCTTTATGAAGGCGGCAAAAGATAGACAGAAGTCGTATGCCGATAAGAGGCGTAGACCGATTGAATTCAAGGTAGGTGATAGAGTCATGAGGTGGCCTATAGGTTGGAGCTACCCGATGAGCTAAGTGGAATTCATCCGACATTCCATGTATCTCATCTGAGAAAGTGCCTAGCTGATGACAATATGATTGTACCACTGGAGGACATTGAAGTGGATGAACGACTCAATTACGTAGAGCAACCAGTGGCAATCATTGATCGAAAAGAGAAGAGATTACGGAATAAAGTGGTTTCACTGGTGCGAGTACAATGGAGGCACAGGAAGGCATCCGAGTCTATGTGGGAGACTGAGGAAGAGATGAGACAGTATTATTCACAACTGTTTAAGGAGTGACAGGTTTCGGGGATGAAACCAATATAAGGGGGTGGACTTGTAACACCCGGATATTTTAACAAAAAGAAGAAAAGAAAAGAGAAGTATAAAGAAAGAAAGGTGAAATAACCCAAGTTGAGGGGTTAAAGTTGTGCAAGAGGCAAACTTTATTATTATTATGTTTAAAAGGTGGGCATGGCCGCCCACTCTTCCTACTCCAAACTGAAATTAGCATACTAAGTTAGAACTGAAATTAGCATATGTTAGAACTGGCATAGTGCCCATGCGCCCAAACTGCTCATGCGCCTAAGTTTCCCATGCGCCCAAGTACCCATGCGCCTGCATAGTACTCGTGCGCCTGCATAGTTCCCGTGCGCCTAAGTTTTTTGCCCATACGCCTGTGTTTGCTCATGAGCCTAAGTTTTCCCATGCGCCCAAGTACCCATGCGCCTGCATAGTACTCATGTGCCTGCATAGTACCCATACGCCTAAGTGTTTGCCCATGTGCCTAAGTTTTTCCCCATGCGCCCAAGTGTTCCCATGCGCCCAACTGTCCGTGCGCCTGTATAGTGCCCAGGCGCCCACATAGTGCGCATGCGCCTAAGATGCCTTAGAATTTTTCTGAAATTTTGGGAAAAATGGAAATTAATGATTAAGCTCTGGAATGTTTTGGCGGGTTATGTTTGTTCATGTTATGCATGTTGTGGCCTCTTATTGATGTTCCTTATTACGTATTATTACGTGACTTTACGTGGTGTGTTAATGCTCTTGTACCTAAAGTATTATATAATGAATTTTAAAGACATTGTTAACGAAGTGGAACCTAATGAAAGAATCTAAAGTCTTGCAAGCAACTGAAAGGAGGTTCATACCTCAATGAGGGGTTGTTAGCTCAATTGAGTGCGGTTTAGCTAATCCATGATGATACACACAAGGGTCAATCTTTGGGATTGACCAATATGTATGAAACGGGACCCTTGTCGCTTGCCCCAGTACTGGAGTCAGCTTCATGCACGATGTTAGGGGTCTATTTATAGACTTCGGCCCAGTACCAACTTCGTGCACAATGTTTGGGGTATAGCATATGACATTGGCCTAGATGAAAGTGAAAGATAATAGTGAAAGTTCAAAATGTACGAAATGTATGAAAAGAATGTTGAAAGATAATAATGATGTTATCAAGATGTATGTATGTTGTGTGATCATGAACGAAAGTAAAGGAAAGGTTTTTACTAAAGGTAAAGTATTTTATTATATAAAACTAGAACTCAATCAGCAATGCTGACTTTTTATGCATTTTCAGTTGGCAGGTAGCTTGTTGCTGAGGATGGCACGAGGGTGAAGCTACTTGGCGGGCAAGACTGGCATCCATCTCATGCAATAAAAATGATGTTGTTCTTTAATACAACTATGTGACATTTTGTAATCTTTTAAATGATGATGCATTACTTGGCAAATGTATTTATTAAAGCATGAAATGGTTTTTGATGAATCATTCCATGGTAATATTTAATTTACTTAAAAATCTTAATATGTTTTGATAAATGAGGTTGTGATTGACCAACTATGGGGTTCGTGGGAACGGGGCCTTACATATTCTTGTTGTTGAGATGAATCTGATCATGTCTCTCAATCCCTCTGATTCTGGCACATCTGGATCTAGATATCCACTAACATTATGGAGTTTGCTCCAGGTTAGGTTTGCCATAGATTCTGCAATAGAGACACATGTTTTAGTAATGTACTAGCAAATATCAGATTGTGCAAGTAAGAAGATGTTTTACTTTCTTAGTTTGACTTTCTCAGGTCAAAATTATGAGTTCAAGGTCACTGTTGCATAGCAATTTGACCTATCATTGATTTTATGTTATTTAACCATTTGTTATGTTTGTTTATGATGATCTTTGATTACTTTCATTGTTTTAATTATCGTATAACACTGAAACATTGGATTTGATTTCAACATTTTAAGTTTCGGTTTCCTCTATTCATCTTGGTTAACCTAGGGTGAATCGATTGTTACTTGTTGTTAGCATCAAAATCAGTTTCATTGAACTCGAAAATGTCTTTGAAATCCATTATGCATGGTTAATTTTGATTGTTCTAAACCTAGGGTTCTATGTTCATTACAGGTTCGGTATTTAAAGTTTGCAAATCCACTGAGAATTACCTTGTTTCGATACTACCTGTGCTAAGAATCAAAATACAGATGAAATGAGGCTGAATGAACAATCAACAAGCAAGGTTTATGATGATTTGAATGTTTGATGATGAACAGTTGAACAACACTCATCTTACTTTGGTTGACTCAAATTTGAAAACTATTAAATGACTCTGATTAATGTGTTTAAATAGTCAATTTAATGAATTTCTCAGATTTTGCAAGTGAATGAACAAATGCGGAAGTTTTAATTTTTGTATTATAGCAAATACGGATGTTTTAACTTGTACGCATTTGAGTACTGAGACAAATGCGGATGTTTTTACTTGATTGCATTTGTGTATTGAGACAAATGCGAAAGCATAAACTTGCCCGCATTGGCTCTGTAACAAATGCGGAATAACGTTTGGACTTGTCGGCATTTACATCAGAACTTGCATTGTTGTAGCAGCAAATGCGGATGAACAATTTAGTTGTCCACATGGACTGTAACAAATGCTGATGAACAATTCAGTTGTCCGCATTTCATAAACTTCTATCCGCACTAACTAAGATTCAAACACAAAATGACAGAAGAGTGAAAGCACATGTTTTATTTTTGGTACAAATACACAATAATGTTACCCGCATTGATCATGTCATCCGCATTAAGGAAATATGGATGAACAAAAACTTATCCACATTGATAAACGCAGAAGAACAAAATTTGTCTGCATAAGTTTTCTGCCATGATACATTGAGACATTGTTGTAAGCATTTGTTTGGAAACAAATGCAGATGACTTTAACTTATTCATATTAGATTCACTTTGATTTGCTCAAAAATATTACCCGCATTGGTTAAATGCCTGGGTTACCTTCACCCGCATTAACCAATACTCTTACCCGCGTTAAATTTTGAACTTGTCAAAAATTAATGTTTTGCTGTGGATGGTTTTGACTGTTTTTACACTGATGTTTTGACTTTTATGATGTTTTGATTGTTGCTTGGATTTTTATGAAGTTTTGACTGTTGCTTGGATTGTCAATTCTTTCTTGGGTTGAATTGTACACCTGGTGTGATACAAATTTACCATATTTGATTAATCTTGGACTTTTGTGCTTCCAAAATCTGCATATGCTGAGATACTATAATATAACTTCCACACCACAACAACCAATTTTCTAATTTTATATTTTTCAAAAAAAAAGCAACTGTACAAAGTAATTGACAATATTACCTTTCACAAGTTCATGTAATTGTTAGTAAAACAGACATAATCATGAAGATATTGATTGTAGGTATGTTTGTCCTCTTAAACTCATGCTTGGTTAATATTTTAATGCTTGTGATCTTTATCATGTTTTGAGTGGATTAAATATTCAACATGTACCTCACACTCAATTTCATGGCAAGATCAACCACCCGCATGAAATGCATGGTAGAACTTTTTCACAACTTACATGACCAAGTCATTTAAATTATGAAATCTTATTTGGTTTTGGTTAAGGGGGATCTAGATTGGGATTCTTTTACTTTGATCCTTATAATTATTTGATCCGTATTGGGATTCTTTATGGCACTTCACTTTGGAAGGTGATCCTCTTTGGGATTGTTTTCATTTTATTAATTCATCCATTTTGGATGTGTTCCACATTGGGAATCATGACATCTGCACTTTGTGCCTGTTTCTCCAGGTCATTGCACAGCAAAATAGAGGAGAAATTGATGTGGGTGAATGAGATTCATAAGGCATCATTACCTGGTGTGTTTAGGTTATTACACACACACACTTGGATAAGCTAATACTTACTCATGCATGAGATGATGACTTCACATTTGAATATGAGCTTTAGTTCATCACAACATGTATTTTCTTTTCCAAGTTGAGCCTACCCACATATTAGTTAAGTCATGTCAGTCTTTCAAGATTTTGAAATAAGCATAGTGAATGATATAACGACTATAATTATATATCATTTCCTATTTGGAGTATATTTCAAATACTTTAACAAAAATAACTTCTTTTTGTATTTTTAAATATTTGAATGTTTTTGCAAATTTTGATTTTTGACTCAAGGTTAATCATGCCAATTGATTGAACTAAGAATTCAAACCGACTAGGGTCAAATGCCTTTGTTGAAGCCTCTAGAAGATTTACATTTTGTCTTTATGTATTTTTTGTCATAGTATAGGGACTTATTTTGTAAATATATGTTCCTTTGTTTCTTGATAGTATAAATAGGATATTTTATGTATTGTGCAGGGTAGAGACTTTAGATTGATCTCAGACTAGACTAGAGAAAACTGCTATAGTCAGTTGAACGAACTTTAACCCTTACACATTGTATCCTGTGCATTTGCTATCAATGAAATCTATGAATTTTTTTTGATGTATTTGCATGTGTTGATTACTTTGTGTTTGAATTGATCATTGAATTATGATATCATCACAAATTCGATCCTTTTGAACCAATCAATTGGTATCAGAGCCTTCGGTTCAATGATCAGAGCTTATCGACATTTTGAGCTCTTTGAATCACTTGAAATCTGGAATTGATTGCAATTTGATCGATTAATTGTTGTTTTCAGTTTGTTTGATCTATAGAAACATGATTTGAATCACAATTTGGTGTTTAGTTTGTTCAGATCTGAGGAATTAATCAAATTTGTGTACAAACTATGTTCTTCAGTTTCGGACTTCAATTCAATCAGAATACTGATTACTTGCTGTTGTTTGATCAAATTGAGTATTAAGGATTGTTAATCGACCTAATTACTACCAAATTGGAAGTTTTTAGATCAATTAATCAAGTTTTGAAGATTTTCATAAGATCTGAGTTCGTTGAAGCTGATGAATTAGGCACATTATGGTTGAAAAATTGTGAAAATTGTCTAAGTATCTAGGCACATCACCACTATTTGGGCGTTTTAGTATTATTCAGACATTTTAGATCAGGCGTTTGACCACTGTTGAGACGTTTTGAGACTGTTTGGACACTTGGTGACTTTGCAGAAGCAAAGTAATTCTAGGCGCATTCAAACTGTTTAGGAGCATTTGAACTGTTTGGATGTTTTACACCCAGGCGTTTAACAACTGTTTGGGCGCATTTCAACTGTTCAGGCGCATTTCAGTTCGACATTTTCAGAATTATACTAAGGCATTCCCTTGGGCGTTTCTACTTCAAAGTCAGGTGTTTGAGAACTGTGTAGGCGTTTCACTACTATGTAGGCACTTGTCAACTATTCAGGCGCATCAGCTTTCAAACTTATCAGTTTACACTTAGAAATTTTTTCCAAAACTAAAATCCAAAAATATTTTCATTTCATAGGTTTTAATTCAAAACATAAAAACAACAAAAACAAGTCTTTTTCTTAAATTCAAAAATACAAAATAGTTAAGTCTGAAGATTCTAAGAACAGGGTTCCAAAGCTAAATAACAGAGCTGATTTCAAGAACTGGTCTTTAAGACTGAAGCATCATCTAAATTCTATTGACACTGACTTATGGAAGTCAATAGAGAAAGGACCTAATATCTCGATTACATCTGATGGTCCTCATAGAGAATTTGTTTACACAAAAGACTCTCAAGAACCTTATCATGAGGATGCTCTACAAGGTGATGACATAAGAAAGGTCAAGAATGACATCAAAGCTTATTCATTGATGTGCAAGGGATTACCATTGGAAGTCTTGACTAGACTTGATGGTTATCAAACTGGGTACACTATGTACAAGGCCTTGAAAATCATTTGTGAAGGTGGTAAAGAGATACAAGATCTCAAAAGGCAAAAACTCAAGAGACAATTGGAGTTATTTTGACCATCTTTCTGGTGAAACAATTAATCAAATGCTGAACAGATTTGTGCAACTAATTATTGAGATGTCAACTGCTGGTATAAAAAGTGATCTCAAAGATCTAAACTGAAGACTTCTCAATGCTCTTCCATCTTCATGGAAACAGACAGTTATACAGTTAAAGAATACTGAAAAGTTTCCTATGGATCTAGATCTTTTGATTGCCAAGATTGAATCCGTTGAGATGGATGAGAGCTCCAGAAACAATGATAGAGCTGCTTCAATGTCTTGGTATAAGTATGTTGCATCTCCAGCTAACACGGTGGAGAATGCTTTTCTGGTCAAAGATGATAACTCTCCAGAAGACGAGGGTGATTTGTTTGTTGGAGCTGGTTTCTTTACAGATTCTTCTTACACTAGTGCTCATGTTTACACAACTCAACCTCAATCTCAGTCTCCTCCTAAAACTCAACTCCTAAACCTCAAACTGAGACTCCATCTTCTAACTCTGCTAAAACTAGCAAAGTTAAAGATGTTATTAATATCCTTTTACAGGAGATGAGTCTAAATCTGCTTTTACTGCTTTTATGGCAAGTTTTCAAGCTTATCAAGGTAGTCATCTAACACAACTAGATCTTGTTTTGCAGGATTTGTTTGAGATGGATCCTGATGATGTGGAAGAGATGGACTTGAATTGGTAGATGGTGATGTTTGCTTACAGAACACAGAAACACTCTTATGCTGAACAATTTACAGCTGATCTAACCTCTAGTTTATATCTTGTTGTAGATATTCAAAATGAAGACTGGTCTGAAGATAATGATCCTAAGGCTGATGGTGATTCAGAAAATGATGATGAAGACTATGACTGGAGTGACAAACCTGACCCAAAAAAGGATTCAGAAGAGATTGCACTTATTGCTTAGTTTGACCAACCAAAGGTTGAGAATCCATCATCTGACTCTGAGATGTCATCTTCAAGTTATCCTGAAATTCCTGTTGAAGTCACAGAGAAAATGTGCACAAAAGCATGTTTAGATTAAGTTGAGCATTATAGAACATATTCATATATGATCTGAGATAAACTTAAACAAGAAGAAGTAATGCACAACAAACTGAAAAGTGATCACAAAGTCTCTGATAAAAAGATCCTATCTCTACAAACCTCATGGAACAAAACTCTTAAAGAACTTGAACTTGTGAAGAAACAACTTGAAGAGATGACTAAAAATTTAGAAGAAGAAAAAATAGCTCATGCAGCAACTCAGGTGGATCTAGCTAAGTTAAAAGTTCTAAAATAATTGTAGAACAGCTGGTAAGTGAGATGAAAGACAAAAACAAAACAGGTCTGGGTTTTACACATGAACTAATGCCTGAATCCATCACAAACACTCTACCTGAAAACTTTAACATACATGATCACTCACCTGAAAACAAAGCTAAGCTAAAAGCCTTTCAAAACAAGAAAAAGAATTCTGAAAGTGATGAAGAGAAAACAAATGTTGAAATATTTGAGGAACAAGATTCTGAAAAGATAAATCTTACGAACCATGATCAAAGAATAAGAAAATGTATGTTCCCAAAGAGCATGTTGTTGAAGAAATCATTGTTAAGAATGACAAATAAAACTCAAAGAATAAAGAGAAAACAAAACTAGAGGAACTAACATCTGAAGATTCATTTTCTTATGGATTAAACAATCCAGACTTTATAAAATGGCAGAAAGAACAAAAAGATAAAGAAAATGCAAAAGAGTCTTCTCTTAAAGATGTTCAATCACAAAGCAAACAAAGATCATCAAGATCAAGAAACCAAAGAAGGAGAAGGAAAAATGCTAAAGCTAAATCATCTCAAGTTAAAATTCAAAACAATCAAACTCAAAGAACAAATCAAACTAATCAGTTTAAACCAGTTAAGTTTGTATCTGCGGGTACTTTTGACATGAACAAAATTCCAGAAATCAAATCTAACTCAAAGAACAAATCTAACCCTGATCTGAAAACTGGTTCAGGTCTTAAGTCTTCTGCTGTCAACAAAAGATTTGTATCTAAAGAGTCAAGGAATAGTGATTATAAGCAAAAGTCAAAACCCAAAATTCAAAAGAACAAACTTTCAAATCAAAAGAAAGTGATTAACTTGTAAACTCCTAAATCAAAACAAGGATCAAATATGACCTCCACATCAAAAGTTAATCAACAGTTGTTTAAATCGCAACAAAGATACTGTGAAATATGTGATATGTACAATCATAAGACTAAAGAATGTTTCTTTAACAGGTAATGTCATATATGTGATATGAGAAATCATTCAATAGCTGATTGTTATTTCCACAAATATTGTACCTATTGTGATGAAATAACACTTAAAACTGAGGATTGCTACTTCAAAAAGAACTCGCCGAGGAATGGATATGTAAATTCTCAATTAAGAAATGGATATGTCAATCCATAATTCCAAAGAAATCAAAGTGTTGGTTTTCAAAGATTGATAAAACAACCTTCCTTAGGCTTGAGATCTTTTCGAAGAAATGATTCTGTTTATGATAATTCTTATGCTCCAAAAACCAAGGCAGTATAATCTTGGAAAATTCATTCCACGATCTGTGAGAATGAATGGTGGGAAGTTTGGTAAACAAATTTTTTTGTCTGCTGGTTTGAAATATCTTGATGATGATCTTGAAAAATGTTACAATGTTTTAAGGACAAAACAAATCAATGATAATAAAAAATTTGTAAGAAACGGAATTGGTAAATTTGTCAATAATAAGCCTGATTTGAAAAAGCTTCACTTTAAACAGTTTACCATTGTTGATAAATTTGGCAAGCCCACGACCATCTCGACTTGGGTTGATAACTCAACTTAATTCTTTTTGAAATGCAGGTACGCCCGAGAAGCCCTATTAACACATGGTATGTTGATAGTGGGTGTAGCCGGCATATGACTGGCAACCGTGCCTTGCTTCAAGAATTTAAGTTAAAAGATGGTACTCATGTTGCATTTGGAGGTGATGTAGGTGGTAAGATTATAGGAGAAGGAACGGTGTCCAATGGGATTATTAGCTTTGATAAAGTCAACTATTGCTCATAGTTGAACTTTAATCTCTTAAGTGTTTCCCAAATATGTGAGAAATCTTACTCAGTTCTTTTTGATGATTTGTTTTGTTATATTTTGAAGCTAGGTTTTCAGATTAGCAAAGAATGGGTAGTTGTTAAAGCTGTTTGAGATCGAGATGTATACAAGTTAGATATGTCTCAAGTTGATCCTTCTACATAAACAACATGCCTAATTGCTCAAGCATCAAATGACAAAAGTCAACTTTGGCATAGACGTCTCGGGCATTCCAACTTCAAAATATGAACAAGCTTGTAGCAGGAAATCATGTAGTAGGTCTTCAAACAAAGAAGTTTGTTACAACAGATTTTTGTTCAGCATGTTTAAAAGGAAAACAACACAGAGCGTCTTATAAGACCAAGCAGATAAACTCAAATTCCAAACCTCTCCAGATGTTGCATATGGACCTATTCGGACCAACAAATGTTTGGAGTATTGGAAAGAAATCTTATTGTTTAGTTATCATTGATGACTTTACAAGATTTTCATAGGTTTTCTTTTTGCATGCTAAATCTAAAACGGCTGAATTAATTAAAAGAATTCATCATTAAAGTAGAAAATCAATTAGAACAAAAGGTGAAAATAATATAGATTTTCTTAAATCTTTTGGTTGTCCAGTTTTGATTCTGAACTCAAGTGATCAGCTAGGAAAATTTGATGCAAAATCTGATGATGGATTTTTTGTTGGATATTCATCGGTTTCAAAAGCTTTTAGAGTTTATAACTCTATGACGAATGTTATCCTTGAAACATTCAATGTTAAATTTCTTGAAAATTCTTTTCCATCAGTTGAAAATGGTCTAGCTTGATTATTTGATTTAGATTCCTTGTCAAACACCTTTCATTCTAACTTGTTTGAATCTACAGGTGAGAAGAAGAATCAAGAAGGAGATCTAGGTTCGTTCAGTGATGATTCTGATTCTGATGATATGGATGACTCAAGCCTAGATTATCCATTTTTCTCTTTTATGAAAGATCCTATATTTTAGTCTAAAACTTATGATCAACCTTAACAAGATCAAGAGCATCCCGTTTTAAAAAATTCAAATGTTTCTCAACCTATTCCTAATGATAGTCCTGAAATAATACATCCTGAGTCCGGAAAGTCATCGGTTTCTGGTGATGTAGTTGTTACAGATAGTCTTGATTACTTTATCAACTCACCGACTCAAGCTCCTAATTTAAATCCATATTCTTCAAGCTTATTGCATAAGCTTTCTGACTTGAACCAATCTAATCTAGATGTTCATGTTCAAGTGACTGAGATTCCAACATCTCATGTTCACAAGAACCATCCAACATCTCAGATTATCGGTCCACTGAATGAGAGAACTACAAGAAGTCAATCAAAACAAGCAAATCTTTGCTTATACTAGTGTTTTCTATCTCAAATTGTTCCAAAAAACGTCACCCAAAGCGTTAAAGGACAATAGTTGGATTGAAGCAATGCAAGAAGAATTATTGCAAGAAGAATTATTGAAATTCCGTAAACAGGAAGTGTGGAAGCTTGTGGATTTACCTGAAGGAGAAAATGCCATAGGCACAAAATGGTTGTTTAGAAACAAAACAAATGATCGGGGTATTGTTGTTCGCAACAAAGCGAGACTTATTGCACAAGGTTACACCCAAGAAGGAGGAATAGATTATGATGAAGTATTTGCTCCAGTTGCAAGACTTGAATCAATTCGTGTCTTCCTGGCTTATGCATCATTCATGAAATTCAAGGTGTATCAAATGGATGTTAAAGGTGCTTTCTTATATGGACCAATCACCGATGATGTATATGTCAAGCAACCTCCAGGTTTCAAAGATTTAGAATTTCCTCATCGTGTGTACAAGCTTAGCAAAGCATTGTATGGTCTGCATCAAACTCCTATGTTGGACCAAAAGAACCAATGAGCCTGATCAGAAAAACTTTTAAGTCCCACAGACATTACAACAACTGAAGTAGTCTGCAACAGCTAAAGACATCAACTGATAACAAGGTCTGAAGACAAAGTCTGAAGTTAAAGAACTGAAGACAAAGTCTGAAGACAAAAGCTGAAGACAAAGACTGAAGACCAAGTTTCAGATGTTGTCACAACAGCTGAAGAAGACCTCTTCAGTAGTTGTGATGGTTTCCTTTCAGTAGTTATATTTTCCTTTCAGTTCTTTTGTAATCAGTAGTTTTATGTTTCTTGTAATCAGTACTTGTAGTTTCAGTAGTTTTAGTTTCATCTTGTACTTAGCATACTCTAAGATGTTCTCAGTTGTTGTATACATTCTCAGTAGTTTGCTTACTTTCAGTTGTTTGTAATAATTCTGTTAAATGTCACTATCAAGTGACATCAGCAGATGTCACATTCCTTTATATAAGGAATGTTGACCTAATTGTAACCTGTGAAGCTTAGCGGCTGACATACCGAAGCATTTGTGCATGAATGATATTATCCCTTTTGCAGAAAACCCTCTTTCTCTATAACCGTGTACTGTTCCATTGAATATCTATTGTGTTCTTGCTATATTTGTCTAATTCTTGTTCTAATTCAGCTGCAATTCAACTCTAATTGATCAAACTTAGATCACTGATCCTGTCAAATGGTATCAGAGCAGGCTAATCATTGATCGGTTTAACAATTGATCATTGAAACTGCTATTTCGATATCTAAAGTTTGATCGAATTAGCATATTTGCAAGAATTGGTTATAGAGATTGATCTTCTGCTGCTTCTGGTTATTCAATTTGAGTTTCTTCTTGGTTCATATTGAGTTTGTTGTGTTTTTGTGCTAAATCTGTTGAAACTTGATTGAATTGGTTTGAATCTGAGAATGACTACTCCATCTAATGACCCTCACAATACTGGCTCCTCAACCAAGCCTCCGATGCTGGTTAGGAGTGAGTATAACATATGGCAACGAAGAATGCTCCATCACCTGTCTGTTAACAATTCAGGTTGTTGGACATCTGTGGTTCACGGTCCACACAAGCCTATGGTGAACAATCCGGAGACCAACCAAATGGTTCCGAAGAAGAAGGAGCAATACTCAGATGAAGATTGTAAACTGTTTCAGATTGATGCTAAAGCCCATGGAATTCTGGCCATGGCACTGCCTAATGAAATCTATTCTGGGCTTATGCATCATGAAACTGCTCATGACCTCTGGAATGCTTTGAAGGAACAATTCGGAGGAACTGATGAGGTCTTAGCAAACAACAGAGAAATCCTCGCCCAACAATATGAGACATTCTCTCATAGGAAGGGTGAGACACTGACTCAACAGTTTGAGCGTTTCTCCTGCTTGATCTCTGAGCTGAAAATGGTCAAGCATGAGTATACTAACAGCCAGATGAACAACAGATTCCTCAGATCACTGCCTGAGAGATGGGACACATACACCATTGTCCTACGCTCCAGTGCAAATCTGGATAGCCTATCTCTCACCCAACTCCATGGGAAACTGCTTACATTTGAAAGAGAGATAGAGCAGAAAAGGAAACTGGCATCATCAGGAAAGCTCACTGATGACTTTGTACCAGGGAACACTGCCTTGGTCGGTCATGAGTCAGAATATGCTGGATCAGAAAGCCATTATGATGAGCATATAGATTTCTCTTCAAACAGTTCTGATCATGCATTTGTTGGTGTTGACAGTCATTCTGGGTGTAATAGTGATAATTTATGCTTTATCATGGATGATTTGATGGGTATTGCTGATGATGATTTAGAAGAGATGGATATTTTGAGCCAAATGGCCTTGATCAATATCAGATCTCAAAAGTTCTACAAGAGAACTGGTAGGAAATTTCCAGGACTCTCTGGCAAAACCAAAGTTGGTTTTGACAAGAGTAAGTTGAGGTGTCACAAATGCCACAGGCTTGGCACTTTGCAAGAGAGTGTAGATCAACTGGATCTAACTCCTCTGCACCTTTGTGACCTTTCCAAGCAATAGTTCACAAAACAAAGGGCAACATCCTGCTAGTTCTGGTCATCACTCACAACCTCAATCTCCTGCATATTTTGTCCCTCAGGGTCCAATGCCATATCCATATCCCTGCTATTACATGCCACAGCCAAATCCAGTTCAAGTTCCTATAGCACAACAACCTCAAGCCCTACCTGAGCCTCAACCATCTCCATCACAATCTCAACCTCATCACAGCTTCTTCACACCAGGAGTTGTTGACTGGAGCAGCTTACCAGATGATCTTTCTGGTTTCAATGAGCAATTATTTGCTGGTGCTGGTCAACATGGTGGTGAACATCCTTTTGGGAATCTTGCTCTCATGGCCCTGGAGTCTACTGAGGGTTCCTGCTCCAATGCATCATCTTCACAGGTAACCCAGGTATCTTCTGAGGCTAAAGCCAAGTTATGTTCTGAATCATGCATAGCTGCCTTTGTCTCTATTAGAGAGGCAAATGTAGCTTTAATCAATCAAAATCTTGAGCTTGAGAAAACTATTTCCAAAAGAAAAGCTGAGTATGAGTCTGCTCTTAATGACAAAGATGATGAGATTTACAAGCTTAAATGCCAACTTAATGATGAAAAGGCTAAGGTAGAGGTCATACTTGAGAACCACAGAAGTCTCAAAGAGACACTTGCAGCTACCCAAGTTGAGTGTGACCGCTGGGTAACATCCTGCAAGGGATTTGAAATGCTTCTCAGCAAGCAAACAGCTTCAAATGTGAAGTTTGGAATAGGTTACAATCATACTGCACCACCTACTGATTTTACTTCAAAATCAATAGTAAAATCTGAAGGTGAAAGTAATTTCCAAACCACATCATCATGTTAAGTCAGTGTTAAGATCTCAGCAAATCAATTGCCTGATGGTTTAAATGCTGATAAACACATGAAGCTGAGCAATTCAGATGTTGTCCCTCAAAGTACTCCAAGTACTGAAGGGCAAGTCACAACATCTGAAAAGCATTCAAATCTGCTGAAATAAAAGGATTAACAACTGCTGAGGAATCTATCATACGGTCTTTCAGGACGGATAGAGAACAGCTGAAGAACAAGTCTTCAGTTGTTACCGATCCTTCAGTACTTAACACAAGTACTGAAAGGAGGAAAGTACTGAAGATCACACCTTCAGTAGTTTCCACTTCAGCAGTTGATCAATCCAAGATGAAGAATAAGCCATGTGAAATATGTGGTAAATTCAATCATCTATCTGATGAATGCTGGTACAAAAAGGGTTCCAAACTCAACAGAGATAAGCTCATTAAAGAAGAGATTAATAAAATGAAAAATGAGTTTGAGACCAAGTTTGTACCACAGTCATCTCAAACTGATAAACCCAAGGCCTCACCAAAATCCAAAAAGAAGGATGGGGTTTATCAGAAAACAGCTGATAGTGTTCCTCATGATAAACATCAGACTAAGTCTGTGAATTTCAAGAAGGAGGAAATGGTGGGTCACAGGAACTCATCAAAAACAAGTACTGATGTGTCAAATGAGCTGAAGGCTTTAGCAACAAATCAGACACAACTTGTTATGATGGTTCAGCATTTGTTGGGGAGAGTTAACCAACTAGATGCACCTGTGATCAAACCACTGAAAAGGAAATCCAAGCCCAAATCTAAGAAATCCATTTCAGCACCATCTCCACCTTCATCAGCTGTTAATCATGAGAAACAAGTTATGGTTAAATCTGTTGATGAAAACAGACCCAAAACCAAAAAGGTTTGGGTCTCTAAAGCTAACTAGTTTCTTATGATAAATGCAGGGTTCTTCAGCATGCCAAAGAAGCATCTGGTATGTAGACAGTGGAGGATCTATGCATATGACTGGGAGCAGTTCTCTTCTTAATGACTACTCTCAAGGAAAGAAGGGATTTGTCTCATTTGGAAATGATGCTAAGGGTTACATCATCGGGAAAGGATTTGTGTCAAATGGAGAAATCAGATTTGATGATGTTAACCATGTGGAGAATCTCAAGTATAATCTACTGAGTGTCAGTCAGATGTGTGATAAAGGGCATGTTGCACTTTTCACAAGCCAGAACTGCCGGATTCTGTCTTCCAAAGTTCTGAGGCTGATTGACAAGGTATTGGATGAACATACTCTCCTGAAGGCCAACAGGATAGGAAGAGTATATGCCTTGGATTTGTCAAAGAAGATTGATTTAAAAGGTCATCCTTGCCTGTTCTCCAAGGCCTCTCCTCAGGAATCTAAACTGTGGCATAGAAGGCTGGGTCATGTTAATCTCAAAAACATGAATCAGCTGATCCACAATAGTTTAGTGAGAGGTCTACCAATAAAGGAGTTCCACTGTGATGAAACCTGCACTGCTTGTTTAAAAGGAAAACAACACAAAGTTTCATTCCCTCCTATAGAAGAACCAAAGTCCACTGCCTGCTTGCAATTACTGCACATGGATCTCTTTGGTCCTGTGAGAGTAATGAGCATGGCAAAGAAGAAATACTGTCTGGTAATTGTGGATGATTACTCCAGATTTGTATGGACCTTCTTCTTGCATTCAAAGGATGAGGCTGCTCAGACAATTATTAACTTTGTGTTGTATGTTGAGAAGCAGTATTCCCTATCAGTCAAGTGTATAAGAAGTGATAATGGAACTGAATTTAGAAACCATACACTTGATGATTTCTACCTTTCAAAAGGAATCAAGAGGCAGTATAGCATCCCAAGGACTCCAGAACAAAATGGAGTAGTGGAGAGAAAGAACAGGACCCTAATTGAAGCTGCAAGGTCCATGTTGGCTGACTCTGGTTTGCCACTGACCTTTTGGGCTGAAGCTGTCAACACAGCATGCTATGTGCAAAATAGAGCTTTAGTGAATCAGAGGTTGATGAAGACTCCTTATGAAGTTCTACATCATTTGGCTCCTCTAATTTCATTCTTCAGAGCATTTGGGTGTCCTTGTTACATTCTCAACACAAAGGATCAACTCCAAAAGTTTGATTCTAAGGTGGATGCAGGGTATTTTGTTGGGTATTCATCCACTTGCAAGGCTTACAGAGTGTTCAACTGCAGAACAAAGATGGTTGAAGAAACCTTGCATGTGAAGTTCAATGAATCTCCTAAGGACAAAATCCCACAAAACCCTGTGGAGTTGTTTGATCTGGACATACTGCAATATGTTCCTTATCAGCCTCCAGCTGTTGCAGATCATGTGAATTCATCACCTTCTGCAGCTAGTCATCCATCTGGTGGTACTGATGTTGATGATGATCCCAGTACTCACCTATTCAAGTTTAGTGATCAACTGCCTGAGTCTACTAAACTTGATGTTCCTGTAGCTTCAGTAGCACCATCCACAACAAATGCTGATGAGATTTCTGAATCCTCTACTTCATTTGACTTGCCATCTAATACTTGGTTTCAAGAATCTGGATCAACATCTGTTGCTGCTGAGCGTGCTACAAACACTTGCACAGATCTCATAGTGTACCAAGAGCTGAAGAATCACCCAATGTCTCAAATCATTGGTGATATCAATGCTGGTGTCTCAACTAGAAGTCAATTGTCCAACTTCTGCTTCTATGCTCTCTTCATCAGTCAGCAAGAGCCAAAGAACTATCATATTGCATTAAGAGACAATGGATGGGTTGATGCCATGCAGCTTGAGCTTCTTCAGTTCAAAAAGCAGCAAGTGTGGGAACTGGTTCCTCTACCCCCAGGTAAGTGTGCAATAGGCACTAAATGGGTGTTTAGGAATAAAACAGATGAAAATGGGCAAATTGTCAAGAACAAGGCCAGACTGGTTGTCCAGGGGTTTTCACAAGAAGAAGGTATTGATTATGATGAAACCTTTGCCCCTGTAGCCAGACTGGAGGCAATTAGATTGTTCTTAGCCTATGCTGCATTCCACAATCTTAAAGTTTTTCAAATGGATGTCAAAAGTGCATTTTTATATGGTAAAATAAAAGAAGAGGTTTATGTGTGTCAACCACCAGGTTTTGAGGATAATAAACATCCTGATTGGGTGTATAAACTTGATAAGGCTCTTTATGGGTTGAAACAAGCTCCTAGAGCCTGGTATGAAACACTGTCAAATTTTCTTCTTCAGAATAATTTCACTAGAGGCTCCATAGATAAAACTTTGTTCATTAAGAAAGTGGGTCAGCATAAGCTCCTTGTTCAAATTTATGTTGATGATATTATTTTTGCATCCTCTGATCCACAGTTGTGTGATGCATTTACAAAGTTGATGCAACAAAAATTCGAAATGAGTGCCATGGGAGAATTACAGTTCTTTCTAGGTTTGCAAATCAAACAAAAGGCTGATGGAACTTTCATTCATCAGTCAAAATACACAAAGAGTCTTTTGGAAAAGTTTGATTTACAAAACTGTAAGCCCTGTTCTACTCCCATGTGCAGCACCACACAACTGGATGCAGATCAGAAAGGTAAAGCTGTTGATGAAACACTTTACAGATGTATGATTGGGTCCTTGATGTACTTAACAGCTTCTAGACCAGATATTATGTTTGCAACTTGTGTTTGTGCTAGATTTCAGGCTGCTCCTAAAGAGTCTCATTTGATTGCAGTCAAGAGGATCTTTAGATATCTGCAAGGTACTCAATCTCTAGGTCTTTGGTATTCCACTGGGCACTCTTGCAAATTAGTTGCTTTTTCTGATAGTGACTATGCAGGGTGTAAATTAACTAGAAAATCAACTTCTGGTGGATGTCAATTCCTAGGCAACTGTTTGGTTTCTTGGCAGAGTAAGAAACAAACATCTGTTGCTACATCCACTGCTGAAGCCGAGTACATTGCTGCTGCAAGTTGTACATCTCAGGTACTCTGGCTTCAGAATCAATTATTGGATTATGGCATTACAGAGACTAAGACTCCATTACTAATGGATAGTGCTTCAGCTCTTTGTATTGTCAAGAATCCAGTCCAGCACTCTAGGACCAAACATATTGAGATCAGACACCATTTTATTAGGGATTGTTTTGAAAAAGGTCTGATTGATCCAAAGTTTGTTCCTAGTGCTGATGAGCTTGCAGACATATTTACTAAGCCTTTGGACAGTTCAACTTTCCAAAACCTAGTGTTAAGGCTTGGTATGCTGCAGCTAGAATAAGTGACAACTACTGATGATCTCAGTCAACAAGTACTGATGAGCATTCGTATACTATTGTCACAAATAAGTACTGATAAGTTCTTTTATCCTCAGTAGTTTTCATAACTACTGAAGACTAAATTACTTAAAAGTACTGAAGTACTCTATCTGTTGAAAAGAACTGATGTGGTTACAACTACTGATGTAGTTACAACTACTGATGTCAGTATAACAGATAAGTACTGATGACCAATGAAACGTCTGAAAATCAGACAAAAAGTCTGATAAGTGTTGAGGTCAGAATGAAACAGCTGATGAGCTAAGAATTGACGACAACAGCTGATGAGAAACTTTTCTCTTCAGTTGTTTCTACAACTGCTGTTTCACTTCATACAACTGAAGCCAAAACCATGTCTTCAGTAGTTTTACAACTACTGATGACTAACACCAAATCTTCAGTTGTTTACAACACCTGAAGCCAAAACCATGTCTTCAGTAGTTTCACAACTACTGATGACTAATACCAAGTCTTCAGTTGTTACAACTTCTGAAAGTTAAAACCAGGTCTTCAGTTGTTTTCAAACAACTGATGACAGCACCAACACTTTCAGTCGTTTTATATCAGCCTTTTCTTACCCTATAAATACCTAAACCTACTTTCAAACGTTTCATTAGCCGTTTTATGTCCTTCACTCTCTCAACAATGGCGACCATGAAACTCAAACCCAGACACAACTGTGTTGCCTACCTCTCGAAATCGGCCTTTTGGAACAAATTTGATAATGCCATCGATCTTATGGTAGATTCCCAGTACCGAACCGCTTTTCTTCTGAATCCTACCATATACCCCGATTCCCTAAGCCAATTCTGGACCAACGTCTCTGTGCAAACTGGTGAGAATGATAGCCAAATCACTCTCCAGTCGTTGGTTAACCAGAAACAGGTGGTCATCACTCCAGACATCATTCGACAAACCCTAAATCTACATGATGCCACCTGTGTCACAGAATACCCGAAAGGCACAACTGATATGTCTTTCATCAATAACGGGTATGAAGGAGACTTAAGTGCTACCACCATTCTGAAGAAGCACTTCCATGATGCTGAACGTCTTATATTCCACATGGTGAATGTCTGCCTTGCATCAAAAACCTCCTCATGGGATCAGATGTCCTCCCGATGGCAACAGGTATTATACTCTATCTTTGAACGACAAAATCTAAATTTTTCTGAGATAGTTTTCATGGAACTAAAGGATCTGGCTTTGAAACCTGTGGCAAACAGATGGATATTATATCCCAGGTTTCTCATGGCCATAATTTTAAATCAGCTAAAATCAGACGGCCTTGTTGGCCTTGGAGTCCCTGCTCCGGCTGTATTGCCTGAAGTATACTCCAGGCACAACTCTGACCCTACACTGAAAGGGGCTGCCCGGCTGCTAAAACCCAAGCAGCGGGAACCCACAGCCTCCACTTCCAGATCCAAAGTCCCCACCAAACCCAACACCAAAAAGCCCAAAAAGGCTACTCAGGGAGATGAGTCCCCTGAGGATGCCCCTGTACCACCAATACAGGAAACACTTACTGGTTCTAACCCCCCAGTAGTGTCAAAGACTCCACCAGCCCTAGCCGCTCAGGCATCCTCTCAACAGGATCCTGATGCAACCATAATTGGGGATACCACAATGCTGGAACCTATCTCAATTGAGAAGGTTACCATTGAAGAGCACCAGTCACCCCGGGTGCAATCTGCTTCAAACCTATCTCCAAATGCAACCGCCCCTCAAAGCCCAACCATTATAGTTGCACAAGTGCTGAGTCAGCTGCATTCCTCTCCTCCTCCCCAGAACCAATTACAATGGGGAGAACCTCAACAGCTGAGGAAGAGGACCAAAATGCTGCTGATAACCCACAGCACAGGGTTATAATGTTCAATCTCCCCGTGTAGAGGAGGAGGTTAGAACATCTGGTGAGGCTGCCACTTCTACTGATTCAGCAAATGAACAGGATGCAGTTGGTAACATCTCTAAGACCTCACCAGAGGCAACTGCCGATGAAGGACTCAGTCCTGAGGCAGGAAGTCCCCAGAACCAAGAACAAGGGGCACATGCTACAACTGATCTACACTCAGGGCATGTACATCCTGATTCAATCAGGAGGTCAGGTGATTCAGCAAAGACTGATGATGACCTGGGCTTTTTCTTCGATGTCTTAGCCCATAACACAATCCTTGAGGCTGAGGTGAGCAGACTCAAAGAACTGCTTGCCAAAATGTCTCAGGATCAAAGTCCATCTGCCCCAATAAACCCACAGATGGCACCTTCATCTGAAGGTTCACCAAACACTCAGCCACTACACTCAACTGAGCCACCAGCCACTGCTTTTGGCACCACCTCTCAGGGACAGAACCCCTCTGAGCAGATGGTTGCTACCTTTCAACATTCCTTACCTCTCATCACTCCCATCATCAATGAGATTGTGCATAAAGCCATTGATGAGAGGATCTCCTCAAATATACAAACACTTGTTGATGATGCTGTGCAAAAAAAGCTTTCTGCCATTCAAACCCCTGAACCCAATGCACCCAAAAAGGGGGAGTCTAAGGCAGTGAAAGAAAGAAAGAGAAAAAAAAGGAGTTAGAAAAGGAAACACAGCTGATCACATACAAGAGAAAGAAAAGTGCTGAAACTCAAAAGCCTAATGAAGAGAAATCATTGGAAGATCTGGTTAAAGAAGCTGATGAAGCTCACAGCAGATCAATGGACAGAATAATAGACCAACTCTTCAGACAGGGCTTTGATACAGCTACATTAGACACTGAGATCAGAAGGCTGGAGATTAAAGATACAAGAGAGATGGGCCAGTTACAGTGTGATGGAAAGGGAGAGGTTGGAGATAATGATCAGGTTTATTGCAAAATACTTGGGAAGATCATTAATTGAGATTAAATCATGGACCAGAGACAGTATTCTGGCAATAACCACCAGAATCTGTGCTTCTGAAGCATTCAATAAGGGGTTGATTATCGAAGCCTTAGATGAAGCAGGTGCTGGGAAGAGAACTGATATGGCCAAGCTTTCCAAAGCCAAACTTACCACAAAAATGCTAGATCAGCCTTCCCAAACTCCCACTCAAAAACAACCAACCCCACAACTCTCCAAACCAATCCCTAAACCTAAACTTAAACCAACTCAACCCTCAAAACCAACTCCCTTACCCCAAAAACCACCTCAAACCACATCCAATGATGCACCCAGAAGGAGGAGAAGGGTGTTGAGGATGAAGAAGAAGAAGAAGATGATGAAGAAGACAGTCTGCCAATCTCTGCTGTTCTAAAAATACCTGAGCCCAGAAGTCAACAAATGATCACACCAGACTTTCAGAGGCAAATGGTGAAAGTTAAGATTGAAGAAGAAGAACAGCAGAAACAGCACGATGAGCAACTTTTGAAGATGGTTGACAAAGAGTTTCCTCAGTCATCATCTATACAAGCCATGAAGAAACACGCTCAAAGGCTGTATGCTCTCAGGCATACCTTTCAATATCAAAAGGAGAGAGTAAGGATTTGGCCAGACCCCAGGGTTAGTTCTAGAATTCATAAGAAATCCATACCAAGTAGATACAATGGCCAAGTGAGAAAGACCATAGATGCTGTTATTATGTTGGCCATTGTAGTCTCACCCTGGGAGATACTTGAAGACTTCAAGAGAGCCTACAAGTCAAAGATGACCCCTCAAACTCTAATGGAGAACAAAATGGTCAAGAAGGGGTTGTTATACAAAGGCTTGAAGAGATCAAGAAAAATGAACTCCAGTTGTTATTAGAAGGGACTCACCCAGATGAATTTGCTTACAGAGAGATAACAACTGTTGAGTTGAAAAATGGAAAGACAGTAAAGTACCTATCAGAGTACTATGGCCCAGAGTTCTTCTTCGAAGGAGAAGCAGAAGAACTCACTAAGGAGGAACAAGTTGTTCTCCTTGAGGCCTACGTCAGAGAGTCTTATAGACTCATCAATGGGAAGTAGGTTTCATGGTTGGGATAACAGCTCTGTGTCCAGTTCCCCAAGACAGAGTTCCCTTCCATCCTTTGACATTCACATCGACTGAAACCTGTTCCCTGTCCTGTGCTTATCTGATATCTCTGAAGCTGATCAAGAGAGTATTTCTGCCAAGAATAAGTGGGACCTTAATAAGCTTAAAGGTTTTGGCTGCATTGGTTCAGGGGGAGTTTGTTGGACCAAAAGAACCAATGAGCCTGATCAGAAAAACCTTTAAGTCCCACAGACATTACAACAACTGAAGTAGTCTGCAACAGCTGAAGACATCAACTGATAATAAGGTCTGAAGACAAAGTCTGAAGTGGAAGAGCTGAAGACAAAGTCTGAAGTGAAAAAGCTGAAGACAAAGTCTGAAGCTAAAGAACTGAAGACAAAGTCTGAAGACAAAAGCTGAAGACAAAGACTGAAGACCAAGTTTCAGATGTTATCACAATAGCTGAAGAAGACCTCTTCAATAGTTGTGATGGTTTCCTTTCAGTAGTTATATTTTCCTTTCAGTTCTTTTGTAATCAGTAGTTTTATGTTTCCTGTAATCAGTACTTGTAGTTTCAGTAGTTTTAGTTTCATCTTGTACTTAGCATACTCTGAGATGTTCTCAGTTGTTGTGAACATTCTCAGTAGTTTGCTTACTTTCAGTTGTTTGTAATAATTCTGTTAAATATCACTATCAAGTGACATCAGCAGACGTCACATTCCTTTATATAAGGAATGTTGACCTAATTGTAACCTGCGAAGCTTAGCGGCTGACATACCGAAGCATTTGTGCATGAATGATATTATCCCTTTTGCAGAAAACCCTCTTTCTCTATAACCGTGTACTGTTCCATTGAATATCTATTGTGTTCTTGCTATATTTGTCTAATTCTTGTTCTAATTCCGCTGCAATTCAACTCTAATTGATCAAACTTAGATCACTAATCCTGTCATCCTAGAATTTGGTATGAAACGTTATCACAACATTTGATCCAGCATGGATATACGCGAGGGAAAATTGATCTTCTTTGTATATTAAGAAGGATGCTGATGATCTCTTATGTGTTTAAGTGTATGTTGATGATATCATATTTGGTTCTACAAGTCTAAAGTTGTGCAATGAATTTGAAGAAATCATGAAGTCTCGTTTTCAAATGACTTCTATGGAAGAAATAATTTTTTTCCTTGGTCTTCAAGTGAAGCAGTCTGTAGATGGAATTTTTATCATCCAAGAGAAATTCGTTGATAAACTTTTGAACAAATTTAAATTGCAAGATTGTCAATCCATAAGAACTCTAGCTGATGTAAATACCAAGATTGAACCTGATCCAAAAGGAAAATCTGTGGACCAAAATTTATACAGATCTATGATTGGATCTTTGATGTATCTTACTGCATCTAGACCTGATATAATATATGTTGTTTGTGTCTGTGACAGGTATCAATATGAGGAATCCCACTTAATTGTTGTTAAACGAATATTCAGGTATCTCAAAGGAAAACCAGCTTTAGGGCTGTGGTATCCTTATGAAGGAAACTTCGAGTTACATGGATATACAGATAGTGATTATGGCAGATGTTGTCAAGATCATAAATCTACAATGGGTGGTTGTTAGTTTTTAGGTCCCAGATTAGTCTCATGGCAATGTAAGAAACAAAAAATGGCCCCGTTTCAACCTCAGAAGCTGAGTACATAGCTGCTTCAGCAGGATGTTCTCAAATCCATTGGTTACAAAACCCACAGCTGGATTACGGGTTCAAATTTCTTAAAACTCCTATTTATATTGATAACACTGCTGCTATGTTTATTACATCTAATCCTGTCCAATATTCAAAAACAAAACATATCGAAATTCGATATCATTTTCTCAGAGATAACTCTGAAAAAGGTTTAATCATTTGATTCAAATCACAACTAAAAAACAGTTGGCTGACTTATTTACAAAAGCCTTCTTACCAGGACGGTTTGAGTATCTAGTCGAGTCAATTCATTTCATTAACCATGTGTAACCACTGGTTTGAGTAATTTAGTTGTCTGTGTTTTATAAAACAAAATTATAAGAACCCTCCCTTAGCTTAATAAGAAAAAGCAAAGAGAAACTGTCAAAGTTAACTGCCTGATTGTATATATTATCTGTGCATGTTCTATAGAAAATGAAAAAGCAAATACAAAAATAGAAAATTGCAAAATCAAAAGAGGAAAATATAAAACAAAAACACAAAAATAGAGTTTTTCTTGTTAGTTTATTATTTAGGACTGAATCTGTCTTTGCAATTTATGAGAAATGATAGATACATTAGTTTTGATCAGTTGCATACTTTGCTCGCTACTAAAGTCTGACATGATCAGATATGATGTGCAGGTAATTTCATGCAATTATACTAAAAAAGTAAATTCTTGTGATCAAACTAAATCAATCATGCATTCATGTTTGTCCATTTTAGTACCAATGAGAAGTGTTGACTTCTCAAATTGATTGCTTGTTAAGTCATAATCTCACACCTTGTGGTGATATGAATAACCATTGAGCTCTAATTAATTTAAAGGATCTAATCACTTCATTGTTATGAGTCATCATAGACCTGAAGTGATGAGATATCCTTTGTTGTAAGTAATCACAGACCTGGATATTCTCACTTGATCCAAAAAGATGCCAATGTGCACAATCTCAACCTGAGATCTGGTTATAAGTATATGTAAGGTTAACAAGTTGAGAAAGGTGATTTCTTGCAGATCTTTATGAGAGTTGAACTCTCTATGTCAAAGTGTGACTTACATAATGTCATATCTAAACTCTCTAAGTTTAAGTGTGACTTACATAATGTCTTATCTAATCGTACCTTAATCAATCCAAGAATTGAAAAAGTATGTATGCTGATCGTATTGCCAAGAGCACTCAGTTTCCGTCCTTAGATATCGTGTCTCCTTTGCTGCAGCAATGCTGACCAGGAACACACTTGATCAGGATTTAATCACTGTCTACGACTATCCATCATTTATTTTCTTTTAATGTGCTGATCTTAACTCATATGATCTCATTACAGGCATGTGATTCAATTGCATATAGTAGATTTTTATTCTGCTTTTTTTTTTATTTGTTATTTTTCCATGATTTTCTGTGTGCAGGCATGTTGATAATGATCGGTTTGCTCTAATTGCAAAATAAAAGAAACTTCTAAGTTTGTAAAACTTAAAAGTTTAAGGGGAGTAAAAAAATAAAAAAGAGAAAATAATTGAATTTCAAAAAGTGAAAAATCAAAAATAAAGTGTTTTGGATAAAATGGATGAAGTTGAAATTTCTAGCATGTGTGTGTTTGATATGATGTAAAACTGAAGCTGAAAAAGAATTCAAATTCAGTAGAAAAGCTTTTTGCAAACAAAATGAGATTATTTGTTTTGTAAAAATTAAATAGAGACTAAAATGACAGGAAATAATTTTTTTGAAAATTTAAAATAAAAATAAAATGGTCAATAATAAAAAAAATAATAAAAAAATTACAATTAAAAGCTTGAAAATTTTGAGTGATAGTCAAACAATTTTGACTAAGTGTTGAAAAATTGAGTGTGAACAGTACTAATATGTTTAAATAGTGTTCAGATGGATGATGAGAAAAGTTAAAGTGTCAAGACTCATGGAAAGGATCTCATACGCCTGAATAGTTCTCATAAGTTCAGATCAAGAGTATGGTGAATTTTCAGAAATTTGCACAAGTATTGGGTGTTTCATTCAAGCTCATGTGCCTAAACAGTTGTCTTGTGTCTGAAAAAATTGGTTTAAGTGTTGGGCGTATCATCTTATGCTCATGCGCCTAAATAGTTCCAAGACTTTCCAAGTGTAGACGTTTGAAGTGATAAAAACACCATGTTAGGCGTTTCAGTTAGTCTCATTCACCTGAACAGTGCCCAAGCGCCTAAACAATGCTTATGCGCCTGAACAGTGCTCATGCGTCTAAACCTCATTCGCACAAACAGTGCTCATGCGCCTGAAAAACTGAAATTTAGTCTCATGCGACTGTATAGTGTTCATGCGTCTAACCTCATACGCATAAATAATTTTCATGCGCCTAAAATTTTCACTTGTATATATATAAAACACTTGTGATTTATTCATTCATTCACTCAAAATCCCCTGAAAACACTCTCGACACTCATACACTCAAATCATTCAGTTCATTATTTTTGATTGTTTGGTGTTAATACTTGTGATTTATAGGTATATACACTGAATCTAAACATCATTTCAAGATGAAATTCATCTGATTGCAAGTTTATACTTCGAATTCGATCGGGCGTTTTATGTCTGTTTAGGCATATTAACCCTAGTTCGTTGGAAAATTTGAAAATTGTGACAATAATATGCATTAACAACTGAAATTGAACATTGATTGATGATAGAAACTTGTTTTCGAACAGATTGAAATGGTTAAATCCGTATTTCATCACAGCATGTTCTTGATGATTATGAGTTCATCAGTAGGGGTTTTGAATATGAACAGTCAAATTCAAGAAATTTTTAATAAAAATGTCAAAATTAATCACAAAATTCATTCTTTAATTTGATTTTGAGGAAATTTTAACTGAATTGAGTTGAATTAAGTTTTTGACCAATATACAATTTTTCATGTGATGAGTTGTTTAAACACTTAGAAAGTTTTTAAGTGGTTTGGTTCAAACTTGATAACTCAAAAATGGATAAGTGTTGCAAATTCAATGTGTCTAAATTTCTTTGTTATTCATGCAGATGGCTGAGCTTAAATTTGAGCCTAAACATAACGTAGCAGCATTCCTAAATGAAGATGTACAGGATGTTGTAGGTTATGAAGAGATGATCAGATTTATTCTGAGCACTAAGTATGTATATGCCATGTGTTCTCAACCAGTCATTTATGCTAGATTGATTAAGAAATTTTGGAACACTGCTATTATTGAAAGAGATGAAGAAGGAAGAAAGGTTGTTAGAGGATTCATT
Organism: Flaveria sonorensis; assembly: GCA_025506505.1. Taxonomy (NCBI): domain Eukaryota; kingdom Viridiplantae; phylum Streptophyta; class Magnoliopsida; order Asterales; family Asteraceae; genus Flaveria; species Flaveria sonorensis. The sequence continues at coordinate 31,420,091 of CM046423.1, forward strand.
ACTAATGATAGGATGATTGAAGTATCTGAGCAATCTATAAGAGAAGCTCTAAGGCTTGGAAACAATGACCCACAAGACTTGGCTGAACTCATGTTTAATGAGTGTAGAGAAACTTTTATAGCCATGGGTCTTCCGGATAACTTCCCAAGGAAACAATTTTTCTGAGCTAGAGTTTATAATCACTGGAAACTTTTATGTTATATCTTCCAGCACAGAATGTCTAAAAGAAGTGCGGGATGGAATTCATTTCCAGTTGGTATTGCATCTCCAATCATAGCCATTGCAACTAAGAGACGATTTAATATGGCTAGATGGATTCTGAATGGATTTGTGTTTAACTTAGAGAAAGGAATCAGGAATAAATACCTGATGTATCCTAGATTCTTACAAATGATCATCATTGAAGAAAATTCAGATTTCCATGTTTATGGAGTGAGTGGTGAAAGATTAATTCTAGAGCATATGTCAGAAACCTCATACAAAAGGCTTGCAATGATTACTGGTGCTCAAAATGTACCTATGTTTAATTATATGAGGGTTGTGGCTAGAGATGAGGTAGATATAAATGAAGATCATTTTCATTTGATTGAGGATGAACCAGTTGATCCAAATGACCTAATTGAAGAAGATCCTCGAGATCTATCTGATGACGATGATGAAGATAATGATGATGGTGATGAAAATAATGATGATGATGTGTCTGAAAATGAAAGTAGTTCCACATCAAGTGATGATGATGATAATGATGGTGGAAATGAAGTTGATGAAGTTATTGAAGAAGTCATTGAAGAAGTTGTTGAAGAAGTTGAGCATGTAGAAGATCAAAATGAAGAGATTCAAAATATTGATGAGAGAGTTATTGTAAATGAAGAAACTATTCATCAACACATGGAATTTGATTTAAAAAACATTGATGTTGTTGAATCTGATGTTCATGTTGAAGATAAACAAGCTAAAGAAGATCAAAGCTTAATAGAGTCTTTGAAAGAAAAGAATTTACTCTAGCTTAAGACAATTGAAGAGCTGAGAGAGGAAAATGAAAGTTTAAAGGCTGAATTAATAAAGAAAGATGAGAAAATTACTGATCTTGAAGAACAAAAAGAAGAAAATGTAAAGAATTTTGAAGTCATGCTTAAAGATTATGACTTAATGGAAGAAAAATTCAAGAAGTTAAGAGAAAATCATGAGAAATTAAAAGAAGAATTTGAAAGCATGAAAGAGAGAGCAATGTCCCAATCTCCTGAAATTGTTATTGTATCTGAAGTTAATCCTATTGATGTTGAGAAGATCTCTGAGGTGGATAAAGGGAAAAGAAAGATAGATGATATTGATGTATCAGTTTTAGCTGAACCGTCATCTAAAATTCATAAGATTGCATCTAAAACCTTAAGTCATGATAGTGAAGAAACTGAAGTGCAAGAGATAATCGGTGCCTTAGATGATTTAGAACCAGATTTTTCTGATGCATGGTATGACGAAGTCTTAGAAGATGAAGATATTGTTGAAGCAAGTTATTCTCCAATTGAGGCTGTAATGAAGATATGCCTGTTGATGTTGATGAAAGGTATATTTATCTAATAAATAAAAAGTATAATCGAGTATTTTTGGATGGACTCACAATTTCTCATATAAACGAAGAATATGAGAAATATGTGACAGCAGAATCCATAGCTCCTGTGGATCTAGATGAGATTATTGTTGAGCATGGTGATTGGAATCCATTACATAAAAGTATTAATATTGAGGAATTTTCATCGTCTGAGCTACACCATCTAGATCCTAAAAACATGAATATGATTGAGCTTAGATTATGGCTACAATCGAGGAACAATCCAAGAAAGAAGCTAAACAGATTGCAAGCTGAATCACTAAGAAATTTGGTGAGAAGCTTTCAAGCAACAGAGAAACAGGCAAATAAGATGACAGTACTTGATATGGATAACCCTCAGTACTTGGAGATTACAAAAAGAAAAAGAATTTTGAAACCACAAGAGATTAAATTAATGGCTTTGAAGAGAAGTGAATCTGAAAGCAGAAAAGAATTAATGAAGATGTTTCTTGAAGAAAAACAGGCTTATGAAGTATCCATTGAACAAAAGCAGTAATGGAACAAGGCAAGAACTACTGGTGATATTATGATAAATATGTTGCAAAAAGGACAATCATTCTCAGAATTGCTTAATGTAATGGTTGTGCCTGACAATACAAAGAATATGAAGATAGTAGCATGGAAGTATGATGAGGTGTTTGATGCATTTTTGATAAAATGTGTAAATGCAATCTGTGATGTATATCACTTTTACACAAGCATCATAGCTCTTCCTATGCAAGACTTAGGGGGTGTTTGATTCGGGCTGACCCGGGCTGACCACTGACTGGCTGACTTGGTCAGCCGATCAGCCCGTTTGTTATATCAATCTCGGCCACTGACCCGGTCGGCTACCACTAACCCGGTCCTCTAAAATAAAATCACTGACCAGGTCCGCTGCTCCACCTCGCGCACCTCCGAGATCCCTTCCTCTCCGCTGCTGCACCTCGCGCTGTTGTACCTCGTGCTGCTGCACCTCCGCTACTGCACCTCCACTGCTGCACCTTGCGACTCCGCCTGCTGACCCCCTTTTCTCTTTTCTTCACAAGGTAACCTTTTGGTTGAGGGTTTTATGAGGGTGAAAAAGGGAGAAGAAGATGATGATGATGGTAGTGATGAGGTTGTGGGTTATGAGAATGAAGTTACAGCGGTGGTTGTGGCGAAGATGAAGGCCATTGTTGGTGGTGTTACAGAGGAAGAAGAAGATAAGATTTTAGGGAAGAAGATGATGAAGGGATAGAGTGGGGGTGTGTGTGGTTTTAGATGAAATTGGGGGTTTGTGATTTGGGGGTTTTTATGGGTTGAAATGGTGGGTTATGGAGGATCCGTAGTGGGCTATGTTGAGATAGAGTGACCGTGTGTTATTTTTATCATTCAGCAGAGTCAGTCTGATGCTGAATCAAACAGTCAAGTTTCAGTCAGTTTCAGACTCAGTCAGAACTTCTAACTGGGTCAGCTTCTGACTCAGTCAGATCTTACTGAGTCAGTGGTAATCAAACAGCCCCTTAAAAGAACTTAACAAGTTGAAGTTGATTAATCCAACAAAGGCAAATTGAGGAGAAAATTTTGTTAAACATTTGAATAGAGGTATTTCAAGAATGGAATTGTTTCTCAAAACGAGATGTGACCAAGAAGACAAGGAATACTTCAAGTCATTAAAAAGTAAAAGGAAAAATGGTGATAAACCTGATGAAGAAGAGAAATTTTTGGATGCATATAGTGACCAATATTTTGAGAAGGTTACTAACCTTGGTTTGAAGGTAATTGATGGTACTCAAAAGACAAAACTGATTTTGAGATGGTTTTACAATGCTGATACTTTTGAATTGAAGTTAGTTACTTTATGTCTATTATCAAGGTGATGGATGTAGCAATGGAAAGAATTTCATTAAGGAAAGCTTTAGCTTATGCTAAGATTGTGAAGAAGGATATAAAATCAATTGATTTTATAAGAATATCGAGCAAAGGAGTATTGGAGATTCATTCAAAAAATTATCCCAAACCAATTGAGTTTTACGCTAATGTTGACATTGCAGGGTTATCAAAAGAAACTTTGGAGATTATGAACCGGATGGAGATAAAGACCAACAAGTCAAATCCTAAAAAAGCAATTCTTGCAGACAAGTTCAAGTCAGCAATCTCAAAAGCATTAAAGGAACTCGAGCTGTACAAAGACAAGCCGATGTTCAAAATCAAAGAAGAACCTAAAGATTTTTTTTTGAAGACTGAAGACAATGTGAATCTTAGGGGGAGTATCGGGACTTATTTTGTAAATATATGTTCCTTTGTTTCTTGATAGTATAAATAGGATATTTTATGTATTGTGCAGGGTAGAGACTTTAGATTGATCTCAGACTCGACTAGAGATCTAAGACTAGAGAAAATAGTTAGAGTCAGTTGAACGAACTGTAACCCTTACACATTGTATCCTGTGCATTTGCTATCAATGAAATCTATGAATTTTTTTGATGTATTTGCATGTGTTGATTGCTTTGTGTTTGAATTGATCATTGCATTATGATATCATCACAGATTCGATCCTTTTGAACCGATCAGCCTTAGTGAACAAATCAGCTAATTGATTGTCCATGTGAACCTGTATCAACTTCATTAACCCTTTTTCAACACAGTCTCTCAAAAAGTGATATCTAATTTCAATGTGTTTGGATTTTGTGTGCTGAACTGGATTGTTTGTTATGATCATGGCGGATGCGATGTCAATGTGAATTGGTGTGTGCAAGAAGTTATAACCATAATTAAGCATCTGGTTTTGAATCCAAAGAACTTAAGAGCAACAAGCTGATGCTGCTATGTACTTAGCTTCTGTTGTGGAAACAAACACGTTTGTCTTCTTCTTGCACTACCAGGAGACCAGTCTGGGACCACGAAATTGACAACCTCTAGAAGTGGACTTCCGATTGAAGTTGCATCCCCCGTATTCACTGTCTGTGTAGGCAAAGAGATTGAAATCTCCCTCCTTTTGGTAACATAATCCAAGTGCAAGCTTGCCTCGGAGTGTAACGCCCGGATATTTTTAAAAAGAAGAAAAGAAGAGAAAATGAAAAGAAAAGAGAAGTATAAAGAAATAAAGGTGAAATAACCTAAGTTGAGGGGTTCAAGTTATGCAAGAGGCAAACTTCAATATTATTGTGTTTACAAAGTGGGCATGGCCGCCCACTCCCTCTGCTCACCAACTGCCTTCGATAGCAGAAAAAAGAACAAAAGCAGAGTTTCATTGGTTTTCTAGAGAGAAGAAGAAGATCATCTAGAAGGTAAGATTTTGTGTGCTTTGTTCAGTTTTAGCTGGGTTTTCAGCTTGTAGACCGAGTCTTATGTGTTTCTCTGTGTTCAGTTGTGTCTTTTTGGTGTGTTTAGGTATTTGAACTCCAAGTGCTCTCGAGTTTGGAGGAGTTTTACTTGAAGGCTACTGTAGGTGAGTTCTAAAACCACAAATTTTCTGTTTTTAAACATGTTTTGGGGCTGAAATGCATATAAACTATTATTTTGGCAATTTCCAGTATGAAAACCGTATGTGTTATCCCCTGTTTATGTGGGTATGTGTGTTTGTGAATGTTTGACTGAATTATGTGGTTGTATGCTTGTTTTATGAGCTTAGTATGCTAGATTTAGGCAAGGATTATGTAAGGATGATGATCGGGAACTAAAAATCTGGTTAGAACTAGTATAGTGCCCATGTGCTTAAGTAACTGCCCATACGCCTAAGTGTTGCTCATGCACCTAAGTTTCCCATGCGCCCAAGTATCCATGCGCCTGCATAGTGCTCATACGCCTGCATAATGCCCATGCTCCTAAGTTTTTCCCATGCGCGTAAGTTTTTCCCCATGCGCCCAAGTGTTCCCATGTGCCCAACTGTTCATGCACTTGCATAGTGCCCATGCGCCTACATAGTGCTCATGCGCCTATGTTGCCTTAGAATTTTTCTAAAATTTTGGTAAAAATGGAAATTTATGATTAAACTCTGGAATGTTTTGGTGGGTTATGTTTGTTCATGTTATGCATGTTGTGGCCTATTATTAATGTTCCTTATTACGTATTATTACGTGACTTTACGTGGTGTGTTAATGCTCTTATAAGTAAAGTATTATATAATGTAAAGTCTTGCAAGCAACTGAAAGGAGGTTCACAACTCATTGAGGGGTTGTTAGCTCAACTGTGTGCTGTTTAGCTAACCCATGAGAATTCACACAAGGGTCAATCCTTGTGATTGACCAATATGTATGAAACGGGACCCTTATCGCTTACCCCCGTACTAGAGTCAGCTTCGTGCACAATGTTAGGGGTCTATTTATAGACTTCGGCCCAGTACTAGCTTCGTGCACAATGTTTGGGGTATAGCATATGACACTGGTCTAGATGAAAGTTAAAGATAATGATGAAAAGAATGTTGAAAGATAATAATGATATTATCAAGATGTATGTTTATTGTGTGATCACGAACGAAAGTAAAGAAAAGGTTAAAGGTAAAGTATTTTATTATATAAAACTAGAACTCACTCAGCAACGCTGACTTTTCATGCATTTTCAGTTGGCAAGTAACTTGTTGCTGAGGATGGCACAAGGGTGAAGCTACTTGGTGGGCAAGACTGGCATCCATCTCATGCAATAATAATGATGTTGTTTTGTAATACAACTAAGTGACATTTTGTAGTCTTTTAAACGATGATGTATTACCTGGCAAATGTATTTATTAAAGCATTAAATGGTTTTTTGATGAATTATCTGCTGCAATATTTTATTACTTAATAAATCTTAATATGTTTTGATATAAATGAGGTTGTGATTTACCAACTATGGGGTTCTCGGAAACGGGGCCTTACAAGTTGGTATCAGAGCCAAAGTTTAAGAGAAATGGGTAAATATTTTCAAAACCTAAACTTAAATTGAAAATGGGACCGAGTGGAAGGATGCCAGCCCAAGTAGCTACGTGCCATCAGGTAATTTACATTTTTAAGGTTAACCGGTACTATGTGCGTGTGCTATCTGATTTATGTGCTCTTAGTAGATTTGGATACTAATGTAGTCAGGATGGGCAATGCTTGGGGGATGAAGAGTAAAGTAAGTGGCTAATCACAACTGGCCACTGTAATTAGGGACTTACTATACTTGACATAAACTGAGCTATTACCTTGAATGACCACGTTGGTGTTTGAATCTTATAGTGTTTAGAGGATGGCGGGTGGTAGATCTTTGAAGGCTTCTTGAGGAGGTGTACTGGGTGGTCGTGGTGCTAGGCCACGTGCCACCGGGAACAAGGCTAAGGCTGCTGAGACGGCTCCTGTAGAGCCCGAGCTTCATCACCGGGAAGGCGGTGATGAGAGTGCTAATTTGAGAGCCTCTATGATAGAGGCAGTTGTGGAGGAAGTTCATCAGGTCATGCAGATGATCCTGCCGTTTGTGGTGACCGAGGTTATTCGTGCTGTGAGGGAGGATGAAAAAAGGAGAAAGAGAAGCATGAGAGGAGGAGGACCGTTAGGAGAGGTTCAGGTGAAGGGGGGCAACCTGAGACTGAGATGGTTGTCTCCAGTGATGATGAGGAGGAGGAAACGATGCAGGAGACTGCCAAGGGGTGTAGTTACGGGGCATTCCAGATATGCAAGCCCCCAACTTTTGATAGAAATGGTAATGGTGCTGCTGCTCACCGATGGGTGAGGGAGATGGAGGCGGTGCTCGATATCAGTGAGTGTCGAGAGGATCTGAAGGTGAAGTTTGCTACCCACTCATTCGTGGACTCGGCCTTATGCTGGTAGGAGAACATTGCCCAGGCCGAGGGTAGCAGGGCGATTGGGAGGATGAGGTGGAGTGAGCTGAAGAAGCTAGTGATTGAGGAATTTTGTCCTCATAGGGAGCTTGATAAGATTGAGTGAGAGTTCTTACAGCTGGAGGCGGAAACCATGACACACCAGCAATACACTACCAAGTTCAATGAGATGGCAAGGCTAGTGCTGGATCAGGTGATGCCGGTGTCAAGGAAGATCAAGAGGTATATCAGGGTTTGCCGGCAGACATCCACAAGCACATGATAGTGTAAGGCCCCGTCCCTGAAGACCCCACAGTTGGTCATTCATAGCATCATTCATTATTAAAAACACCTTAAATCACATTATTATAAGAAAACAATCGCAACGGAATAATTTAACCAAAAACCATTTCTCGCTTTAATGATTACTTTTTCCAAATAATACCTCGTTGTTAGAGTTACAAAAGAATATTTAGTTGCATTACAAGACAAAAATATCATAATTGCATAAATGGATGCCAGTCTCCATTCACAAACTAGCTTCAGTCGTGCCATCCTTAGCAACATCCTTACCTGCCAACTGATATACATATAAAAAAAGTCAGCGTTTCTGAGTGAGTCCAAGTTTAATAATATAGAAAATATACTTTGGTAAACTTCACATGGTGATCATTCATCATCATATATAATCCATCATTAAGAGATTCTTTAGCTTTCTTTCTTTCATTATCTTTCACTTCCATTAACTAGGATCGCACAAAGCAAGAGCCTACATTTTTGGTTGGCAACAGATGCCGAACCCCTGTCGGTACGCATTTATAAGTGGTAGCTAGCCCCCGACAGTTGATCCACACTGCTAGGCACGAAGCTTGCTCATGAACTTAGATCCCATTAGTTTATTGGTCAATAACAATGATTAGACCCTGGATGTGCCTTTCTTGGGCTAAAACAGCCACACAACAGTTGAGCTAACGACAACATGGTTGTGAACCTCCGTTGGAAAAGCTTGCAAGGCTTTTCACCTTTTGTTAGGGCCCTAGGGTAACATTTATTAAGTTTCACTATCCTTCTTTCATTCCTTTGTGTCCACTTATTATGAATAATACTTTTATAATATTATTACCTTAAAATCAGATATCATGAAACAGTAATAATTATTCATAGCAAGCAGCCATAAGAAGGTAAATAAAACATTTGAAACATAAAACAAGCATAATCACCCATTAAGCATAAGTTCTTAACACTTAAACTCTATACCCAAAATTTCAGAAAAACTCCTAAGTGTTCACAGTACATGAGTAACTTATACAGCGGATGGCTTAAAGTACTAAGTATCCCCAGCGGACAACCTAAGTCTACAATGGACAGCAAAGGTCCACAGCGGATGAGTAAAACACTAAGGCTCACAACGGATGAACATAGTCCAATACGGATAGCCATAGTCCAATGCGGATGAATAACATCCACAGCGGATAACTAAAAGTGTACAACGGATGAAATGAGTACACAGCGGATAACCAACATCCATAGCGGACAACTTAAAACTCTTTAAGTGTAAATAGCGGACATGTAAGTCCACAGCTGACGTCCTACATTTCTATGTGTCCACAGCGGACACATAATGTCCATAGTGGATGACCATCATCCACAGCGGACACTTGTTCGGTACCTGCAATGCAACTTATGTTGTTTTCCAATCTCAAACATCATTCTAGCCTGAACTTAGCATAGATCTAACATGTTTCAAGCTTAAAGCATAACAAACATCATCACAACATCGTAGAAATCACTTAAAACCAACATACTTCAAACACAACCGTACACCATGTAAAACTCATAGTTTAGTTAGGAAAAACAGTAGTTATAATGCATATCAGCTCCAAAACAAGTAGAAAACATGTGAAAGAGGGGATCTAGAACTCACCTCTCAACAGCTTTCGAGTGAAACACCACAACCTGAGAGCTAACAAGAATATCTAACACCTTAACACATAAAACAAACAACCAACACAAGAAAACCCATGAAAATAGGTTCATAAGCTCGAACCCAGCAGAAAATCAAGAAGAAATCTTTTGGAAATCTCACCTTTCGAAGAACTGGAGCTTTCTCTCTCTAAAACTGGATGGGGTTTTCTTTTCCAAGCCTTTAGCCGAATTGTGCATGAGAGAGAGGGTCATGGGCGGCCTTACCACCTTTCTGAAACCCATTATGGGTAAGTTTACCTTTTGTACACCTTCACCCCTTAACCTTTTGGGTATTTATCTTTTCTTCTTTATTTTTCTTTTCTTTGAATTTTTCGGGTGTTACAAGTCTACCCCATTATATAGATTTCATCCCTGAAACCTGTCATTCCTTGAAGAGGCCTGGGTAGAGCCGTCTCATTTCTTCCTCTGACTCCTAAGTGGCTTCTGATCCCTTACCATGTTTCCATTGCACTTTTACTTGGCCAATCACTTTATTCCTTAACCGTTTCTCCTTCCGATCCAATATAACCACTGGTTGTTCCACATAATTCAACCTTTTATCAACCTCAATGTCCGTAAGAGGAACAACAATGTCACTTTCCGCCAAGCACTTTCGTAAGTGAGATACATGGAATGTAGGATGAATTCCATGCAGTTTATCGGGAAGTTCCAGCCTGTATGCCACTTCACCAACTCTGGCAATGATTTTGAATGGTCCAATATACCTAGGGTTCAAGTTTCCTCACTTGCGGAACCATGCAGTTTATCGGGAAGAGCCGTCTCATTTCTTCTTCCGACTCCTAAGTGGCTTCTGATCCCTTACCATGTTTCCATTGCACTTTTACTTGGCCAATCAATTTATTCCTTAACCGTTTCTCCTTCCGATCCAATATAACCACTGGTTGTTCCACATAATTCAACCTTTCATCAACCACAATGTCCGTAAGAGGAACAACAATGTCACTTTCCACCAAGCACTTTCGTAAGTGAGATACATGGAATGTAGGATGAATTCCATGCAGTTTATCGGGAAGTTCCAGCCTGTATGCCACTTCACCAACTCTGGAAATGATTTTGAATGGCCCAATATACCTAGGGTTCAACTTTCCTCACTTGCGGAACCTGATAATCCCTTTCCAAGGAGATACCTTCAACATCACCTTATCTCCCGCTTGGAATTCAATTGGCCTCCTTCTTTTATCAGCGTAGGACGTTTGTCGGTCCCTTGCTGCCTTCATGAAGGCCTTGTCTTTTCCAACTTCTCTGACGTGGCTTTAATGACCTCGATACTTCCCAACTCTTTCTGCCCGATGTCACCCCAACACACCTAGGTTCTGCATCTTCGTCCATACAGGATTTCAAATGGAGGCATGCCTATACTAGCATGATAACTATTGTTGTAGGAAAACTCTGCCAAAGGTAGGTGTTCATCCCAACTTCCACCAAATTCAATAATACATGCCCAGAGCATATCCTCCAAGGTCTGAATGGTCCATTCTACTTAACCGTCTGTCTGAGGGTGATAAGTTATGCTAATGTGTAACCTCGTCCCCATCGCATCATGAAATTTCTTTCAGAACACGTGAACCGGGTGTCCCTATTAGAAACAATAGACACCGGCATGCCATGACGAGTTATGATCTCCTTGATGAACAGCTCTGGCAACCTTTCAGATGAATAAGTCTCTTGGATTGGCAAAAAGTGTGCACTCTTCGTCAGGCGGTTTACGATCACCCAAATGGTATCACATCCTCTCGCAGTGCAAGGCAACTTTGTGATGAAGTCCATGGTGATGTGTTTCTACTTCCATTCGGGTATATCCAAGGGTTGGATCTTCCCATATGGTTTCTGATGTTCCGCCTTCACTTGTAAACAGGCCAGGCACTTACTCACGTACTCCACCACGTCACGCTTCATCCCTGGCCACCAATAACCCTTCTTCAGATCATGATACATTTTTGTAGCACCAAGATGGATGGAATACCGTGTTTTGTGAGCCTCATCCATGACACTTCCCCTCAGCTCCCCATAATGAGGAATCCACATCCATCCAAAACAGGTTTTAACGCCAAGGGTGTTCTCCCCTAAATCCATAGCCTGCCCCTTCATTCGTTCAGAGTTGATCCTATCATCCTTTAATGCCTCATCTTGGAACTCCCTGATTTGACCCATAATATCCAGCATCCTAACCAGCTGGCAAGCCTTCACCAGAATCAATTTCGGCCTCTTCTTTCGACTGAGGGCATCGGCTACCACATTCGCCTTACCTGGATGATAGTGAATTTCACAGTCGTAATCCTTGATCAACTCTAACCATCTTCTTTGTCTCATGTTAAGATCCTTTTGCTTGAAGAAGTACTTCAAGCTTTTATGGTCGGTGAAGATGGTGCCCTTCGTCCCGTATAGGTAGTGCCTCCAAATCTTCAATGCGAAGACCATAGCCGCCAACTCCAAATCATGAGTAGGATAGTTAGCCTCATGGATCTTCAATTATCAGGACGTATAGGCTATAACCTTTCCTCATTGCATTAGCACACAACCTAAACCCAAATACAAAACATCTAAGTATACCACGAAGTCTTAGTTAGGAAAAACAGCAGTTATAATGCATATCAGCCCCAAAACAAGTAGAAAACATGTAAAAGATGAGATTTAGAACTCACCTCTCAGCAGCTTTTGAGTGAAACACCACAACCCGAGAGCTAACAAGAATATCTAACACCTAAACACATAAAATAAACAACCAACACAAGAAAACACATAAAAATAGGTTCATAAGCTCGAACCCAGTAGAAAATCAAGAAGAAATCTTTTGGAAATCTTACCACCTTTTTGAAACCCATTATGGATAAGTTTACCTTTTGTACACCTTCACCCCTTAACCTTTAGGATATTTATATTTTCTTATTTACTTTTCTTTTCTTTGAATTTTACGGGTGTTACAGATTGTCGCCCGGCCGAGTACTTTTAGGTCTATGGTTGATCTGGCAGGGAGGTTGTATGATGATAGAGAGATGGCAGTTGTAGAGGTGAATAAGAAAGGTGATGGTGATAGAAATTGGAAGGGGAAAAGATTTGGCAGTGGTGGTTTCAACCCCAAAAGCAAAAAGGCAAGAATGGATGACAGAGAGGTGCATGAAACGTGGATGTAGTGCCTACCTTCCTTACGTGAAGGATATGGATGCGTCAGTACCACAATTATCTGACGTACCAGTTGTGTGTGACTTTCCAGACGTGTTCCCAAAAGATTTACCTGGTGTGCCACCGGACCATGAGATCGAGTTCCAGATCGACCTGATACCTAGTGCTCAACCTGTTGCTAAAGCACCGTACCGATTGGCTCCGTCCGAGATGAAGGAACTGATGGTTCAGTTGCAAGAGTTGTTCGACAAAGGGTTCATTTGACCGAGTATCTCTCCCTGGGGTGCTCCGGTGTTGTTTGTAAAGAAGAAGGATGGTAGTATGAGGATGTGCATCGACTACCGTGAGTTAAACATGTTGATCATGAAGAACCGGTATCCGTTACCGTAGATTGATGACTTAATTGATCAGCTCCAAGGTGCCAGTTGGTTCACGAGGATAGATCTCTAATCTGGTTACCATCAGTTGAAGGTGAAGGAGCAGGATAGCCCTAAAACAGCTTTTCGCACGCATTATGAACACTATGAGTTTCTTGTTATGTCTTTTTGTCTAACTAATGCGCCAGCTGCCTTTATGTATTTGATGAACCGGGTGTGTCGGCCGATGTTGGATAAATCAGTGATTGTGTTTATTATTGATATCCTGATTTATTTGAAGAGCGAAGAAGAGCATGACGGTCACATTCGTGAGGTATTGTAGCAACTTAGAAGAGAGAAGCTGTATGCTAAGTTCTCCAAGTGCACTTTCTGGTTACACGAGGTTCAGTTTTTGGGTCAGGTGGTAAATTCCAAAGGGATCATGATAGACCCGGCAAAGGTGGCGGCGGTGATGCAGTGGAAGTCTCCAAAGACGCCATCCGAGATCCGTAGTTTCTTGGGTTTAGCGGGCTATTACAGGAGATTCTATAGAAGCCTCTCAAAGATTAACATTTAGTCTTTATTGTATTTATTAATAGTTTTGTCATAGTTTAGGGACTTATTTGTAAATACATGTTCCTTTTTTTTTCTTTGATAGTATAAATAGCATAGATTATGTATTGTGTAGGTAAGCAAAAGAGAGAACCTTAGAGCAGTGAACGAATTATAACTATTTTCTTACACTTGTATTTCTATGCTTTCTATCAATGAAAAACTATGAATTTTTTGATATGTTTGCATTGATTTGATTACTTGTGTTTGTTATGATTCAATTGCATCACAATATCATCACAGATTGATCCATTTTGATCCTATCAAATGGTATCAGACCTGTTGGTTCAGTGATTTGAGTTTGTCAAACTGTCAAACTTTTGAAACACTTGAATCTGTGATTGATAAGCAATTCAATCAAAAAATTGTTTATTTCAGTTGTGTTTCATCATTAGAAACATGAATTGAATTACAATTTGTAGTTCAATTCGTTCAAAATCAGTGAATTTGTTCAAATTAGTGTTCGAACCTGTTCTTCATTTTAGAACTGATTTTCAATCAGAAGATTGAATTATTGTTGTTGTTTGTTGAAATTGAAGATGAAGGATTGATTATTGACTTATAAATACCTAATTGAAGGTTTTTAGGTCAATTCAACAAGTTTTGAAGAATTTCAGAAGATCTGTGTTCGTATGAATCTGTCGAAGTTGGCGCATTAGGTTAAACACTACTAAAAATTGCCTAAGTGTATAGGCGCTTGACAACTAAGGTTTTAGGTCAATTCAACAAGTTTTGAAGAATTTCAGAAGATCTGTGTTCGTATGAATCTGTTGAAGTTGGCGCATTAGGTTAAACACTACTGAAAATTGCCTAAGTGTATAGGCGCTTGACAACTGTTCAGGCGTTTTTGGTCTAGGCGTTTGACCACTGTTGAGGCGTATTACAACTAATTGGTCACTTTGAAACTTTTCAGAAACAAAGTAATTCTAGGCGCATTACAACTGTGTAGGCGCATTTGATTTGTTTGGGCGTTTTTACACCTAGGAGTCTAACAACTGTTTGGACGTTTTACAACTGTTTAGGCGCATTTCAAGTTGGGCATTTTGAGAATTCTACCCAAGGCAATGCCTTAGGCGTTTCCAAGTCAAAGTTAGAAGTATCAAAACTGTTTGTGCGCTTCATCACTGTTTAGGCGCATCAACTCAACACTTAGAAATTTTTCAAAATTTAAAAATCCAAAAATATTTTCAATTCATTGTTTTAATTCAAAAACTTAAAAACAACCAAAACAAATCATTTTCTTAAAAACAAAAAATTTAAAATGGTCAAATCTGAAGATTTTGAGAACAGAGTTCCTATGTTGAAGAACAGAGCTGATTTTAAGAACCGGTCTCTTAGATTGAAACATCATCTTAATTCTATTAACACTGACTTGTGGAAGTCAATAGATAGAGGATCACATATTCCTATCACTTCAGATGGTCCTGATAGAGGGTTCGTTTACACTAAAGGCTCTCAAGAACTATATCCTGAAGATGGGTTACATGGTGATGATATAAGGAAAGTAAAGAATGACATTAAAGCCTATTCTTTGATGTGTAAAGGATTACCACTTGAAGTCTTAACTAGACTTAATGGATATCAAACTGGATATACCATGTATAAAGCTTTGAAGATAATATGTGAAGGTGGTAAGGAGATTCAAGATCTCATAAAGCATAAACTGAAAAGGCAGTTAGAGCTGTTTGAGCATTTATCTGGTGAAACTATAAACCAAATGATGAATAGATTTGTGCAACTTACAACTGAGATGTCAACTGCTGGCATCAAAAATGATCTCAAAGATCTAAACTTCAGGCTTCTCAATGCTCTTCTATCCTCATGGAAACAAACAGTGACATTGTTGAAGCACATTGAAAAATTCCCTATGGATCTTGATCTATTGATTGCAAAGATTAAGTCAGTTGAGATTGATGAAAGCTCAAGAAACAATGATAGAGCAGCATCAATGTCTCAGTACAAATATGTTGCATCTCCAGCTAGCACAGTGGAGAATGCCTTTATGGCAAAGAATGAGAATTCACCAGAAGAAGAGGGTGATCTGTTTGTTGGAGCAGGATTCTTTACAGATTCTTCATATACAAGTGCTCCTGCTTATGCAACTCAACCTCAACCTCAGTCTCCTCCTAAACCTCAAAGCTCTAAATCTCAAACTGAGACTCCATCTTCTAACTCTGCTAAAACTAGCAAAGTTAAAGATGCTATTAACATCCTATTACAGGATGAGGAGTCCAAAACTGCTTTTATGGCCAGTTTTCAAGCTTATCAAGGTAGTCATTTAACACAATTAGATCTTGTTTTGCAGGACTTATTTGAGATTGATCCAGACGATGTAGAAAAGATGGACTTAAACTGGCAAATGGTGATGATTGAATATAGAGCCCAGAAACATTCTTATGTCAACAGGAACTACAAGCCAAGTGCTAACAAGACTGTTGGATTTGACAAATCTAATTCAAGGTGTTTCAACTACAATAGCTATGACCACTACTCACAGGAATGCAAAGCTCCCAGAAATAAAGGAGGCAATGGTCAAGCTAGTTCATGTAATCAAAGATATCCACAACTGTCTCAGAAAACATTCCAAAAGCCATATGAAAGTCTACCAATGCCCGAGCTTAAAGATGAATCTAAGTCTTCTGAAGAGCCTAAGAAAGCTCTTGTCGTGAGCATCAAGGATGGATATGACTGGAGTGCGTATGCAGAGCAGTTTACAGCTGACTTAACCTCTAGTTTATCTCTTATTGTAGAGGTACAAGGTGAAGACTGGTCAGAAGACAGTGATCCAAAGGCTGAAAATGACTCTGTAAATGAAGAAGAAAAGTATGACTGGAGTGATAAATCGGATCCAAAAGAGGATTCAGAAGAAGTTGCATTAATGGCACAGTCAGATCAACCAAAGGTTGAAAATTCATCTTTTAACTCTGAGACTTCTTCACCTAAATATCCTGAAATACCAACTGAAGTAAGATTAAAACTATGCACCAAATCTTGCTTTGAACATATAGAATATTATCAAACTTACTCATACAAAATTTGTGAAAAGCTCAAGCAAGAGGAATTAATGCATAATAAACTTAAAAAGGATCACAAAATATCAGATGAAAAGATCATTTCTCTACAAACATCATGGAACAAAACCTTGAAAGAACTAGAAATTGTTTCCAAACAACTTGAAGAAATGACTAAGAACTTGGAAGAGGAGAAAATAGCACATACTGCTACACAAGTTGATCTTGCTAAAGTAAAAAGTTCCAAAACAATTTTGGAACAACTGTTAAGTGAACGAAAGGACAAACAAAAAGCAGGCTTAGGTTTTACACACGAACCAATGCCTGAATCCATAACAAACACTTTACTAGAGAATTTCAACACGCATGATCATTCTCCTGAAAATAAAACTAAACTTAAAGCTTTCCAAAACAAAAACAACAAGATTTCTGATAGTGAAGAAGAGAAAACCAATGTTGAAATCTTTGAAGAAGAAGATACTGAAAAGATCAAAAACGCTCATCCAGTAAAAGTAAAATCATATGAACCACGACCGAAAAGTAAGAAAATATTTGTTCCAAAAGAATCTGTGTTGGAAGAAATGATCATTAAAAACAACAAACAAAAATCCAAAAACAAAGAAAAAGCAAAACAGGAAGAAGGAAGATCAGAAGATTCAAACTCTTATGGTCTAAATAATCCAGAATTTATTAAATGGCAAAAATATCAGAAAGAGAAAGAAACTAAAAAAGAATCTTCACCTGAAGATGTTCAATCTCAGATAAAATCAAGTTCTACAAAATAAGGAACCAAAGAAGAAGAAGAAAATTGACTAAAGCTAAAACTGATCAAAATAAAAGTCAAGAAAATCAAACAAAAACAACAAATCAAGCAAGTCAATTTAAACCAATAAAATTTGTGTCTGCTGGTAATTTGAACATGAACTTAATTCAAGTAGTTACACAAACTCCTAAGAACCAATCAAACTCTGCTCTGAAAACAGGTTCAGATTCGAAGTCTTCCGCTGTTGTTAAACGATTTGTTTCTATGGATTCTAAGAATGCAGTTCATGTACAAAAGTCAAAACCAAATATACAAAAGAACAAATTTCCAAATCAAAAACAAAATTTGTCAAATCAAAAACAAAAGATTAACTTTTCGACGCCTAAATCTAAACAAGGATCAAACGTTGCTTCAACATCAAAAGTTAATAAACATTTGTTTAACACACCACAAAGGTACTGTGAAATCTGTGACATGTATAATCATAAGACTGCTGAATGCTTTTTCAACAAGTACTGTCATATGTTTATAACTCTAGGACAAATGTTATACTTGAAACATTCAACGTTAAATTCCTTGAAAATTCTTTTCCATCAGTTTCAAATGGTCCAGCCTGGTTATTTGATTTAGATTCATTGTCAAACTCTTTTCAATCTAACTTGTTTAATCAATCTAACTTGTTTGATTCTACAGGTGAGAAGAAACTTCAAGGAGATCTTGGCTCTTTCAGTGATGATTCAGATTCTGATGATATGGATGACTCAAGCCTAGATTATCCATTTTTTTCTTTTGTCAAAGTCTCAATAATTCTGTTTAATAATAATGATCAATCTCATCAAAGGGAAGAACATTCAGTTTCAAAAGATCAAGATGTTTCACAACCTATTCCTAATGATGGTATAGAAAATACACAACCTGAGTCTGGAACGTCATCTATTTCTGGTAATGTAGTTGATACCGGTAATCTTGATTACTTCATCAACTCACTGACTCAAGTTCCTAATTTCAATCCACATTCTTTGAACCTATTGCGTCAGTTTTCTAACTTGAACCAAACCAATTTGGATGTTCATGTTCAAGGAAATGAGATTCCAACATCTCGTATTCACAAGCACCATCCAACGTCTCAGATTATTGGTCCATTGAATGAGAGAACAACGAGAAGTAAATCAAAACAAGCAAATCTTTGCTTATACTCGTGTTTTCTTTCTCAAATTGTTCCTAAAAACGTTACCGAAGCGTTAAAGGACAATAGTTGGATTGAGGCTATGCAAGAAGAATTATTGCAATTCCGCAAACAAAAAGTGTGGAATCTTATGGATTTACCTGAAGGAGAAAATGCCATAGGCACAAGATGGTTGTTCAGAAACAAAACAGACAATAGAGGTATAGTTATTAGAAATAAAGCGAGACTCGTTGCACAAGGATACACCCAAAAGGAAGGAATAGATTATGATGAAGTATTTGCTACAGTTGCAAGACTTGAATCAATTCGTGTCTTCCTGGCTTATGCATCATTCATGAAATTCAAGGTGTTCCAAATGGATGTTAAAGGAGCTTTCTTATATTAACCGATCACCGATGATGTGCATATAAAACAACCTTCGGGTTTTGAAGATTTGGAATTTCCACATCATGTATACAAGCTTAGCAAAGCTTTGTATGGTTTACATCAAGCCCCTAGAATCTGGTATGAAACATTGTCACAACACTTAATCCAACATGGATACACGCGAGGGAAAATAGGTCCAACTTTGTTCATAAAGAATGATGCTGATGATCTCTTATGTGTACAAGTGTATGTCGATGATATCATATTTGGTTCTACAAGTCCAAAATTGTGCAATGAATTCGAAGAAATCATGAAGTCTCGATTTCAAATGAGTTCTATGGGAGAAATAAATTTCTTTCTTGGACTTCAAGTCAAGCAATCTGCAGATGGAATCTTCATTAATCAAGAGAAGTTCATTGACAAACTCTTGAAGAAATTTAAACTGCAAGATTGTCAATCCATAAGAACTCCAGCTGACGTAAACACCAAGATTGAGTCTGATCCGAAAGGAAAATTTGTAGATCAAACTTTATACAGATCTATGATTGGTTCATTGATGTATCTTACTGCATCTAGACCTGATATAATGTATGCTATTTGAGCTACATGGATAAACGGATAGTGATTATGGAGGATGTTGTCAGGATCGTAAATCTACTACGGGTGGGTGTCAATTTTTAGGACATAGATTAGTCTCATGGCAATGTAAGAAACAAACAAATGTCTCCATTTCAACCGCAGAAGCTGAGTACATAGCTGCTTCAGCAGGATGTTCTCAAATCCTTTGGTTACAAAACCAACTGCTGGATTACGGGTTTAATTTTCTTAAAACTCCAATTTACATTGATAACACTGATGCTATGTTCATTACAGCTAATCCTGTCCAACATTCAAAAACAAACCATATCGAGATTCGATATCATTTTCTTAGAGATAACTCTGAAAAAGGTTTAATCATTTTAATCCAAATTGCAACTGAAAAACAGTTGGCGGACCTATTTACAAAAGCCTTTGTACTAGGAAGGTTTGAGTACTTGGTAGAGGGAATTGGTCTTATTAATCATGTGTAAAAACTGATTTTTGAGTATTTCAGTTACTTGAGTCTTAAAATGATCAGAACCCTCCCTTAACTAAATAGGAAACAATAAGAGAAACTGTCAAAGTTAATTGTCTGATTGTATTTTGTGTGTGCATGTTTCTTAGAAAAAGCAAAACCAAACACAAAAATAGAAAATTGAAAAATCAAAAGATAAAAATATAAAACAAAAACTACAAAAAATATAGTTTTTCTTTGTTAATTCATTATTTAGGAATGAATCTGTCTTTGCAATATGTGAGAAATGATAGACACATTAGTTTGATCTGTTGCATACTTTGCTTACGACTAAAGTCTGACGTGATCATATATGATGTGCAGGTAAACTCATGTAATTATACTGAATAAGTAAACTCTTGTGATCAAACTAAATCAATCATGCATTCATGTTTGTCCATTTTAGTACCAATGAGTAGTATTGACTTTTTAAATTAATTGCTTGTTAAGTCATAATCTCACACCTGGTGGCGATATGAATAACCATTGAGCTCTAATTAATTTAAAGCATCTAATCACTTCTTTGTTATGAGTCATCATAGACCAGAATTGACGAGATATCCTTTGTTGTAAGTAATTACAGACCTGGATATTCTCATCTGATGCAAAAAGATGCAAATGTGCACAAACTAAACATGCCATCTGCTTATAAGTATATGTCAGATTTTCAAGATGAGAATAGTGATTTCTTGCATATCTTCACGAGGGTTGAGCTCTCTAAGTCTAAGTGTGACTTACATAATGTCATATCTAATAGTACCTTAAGCAATCCAAGAGTTGAAAAAGTAAGTGTGCTGAGTACCTTGCCAAAAGCACTCATTTTCTGTCCTTAGATCTCGTGTCTCCTTTGCTGCAGAAATGCTGACCTGGAACACACTTGATCTGGATTTATTCACTGTTTATGACTATCCATCAACTTATTTTATTTCAATGTGCTGATCTTAACTGATATGATCTCACTGCAGACATATGATTCAATTGTACATAATAGATTTTTATTCTGCTTTAATTTTGATTTTTGCATGTTTTTCTGTGTGCAGGCATATTAACAATGATTAGTGTGATCTTCATGTGACAAATTCAAGAAACTTCTAACATTTATTAAACTTAAAAGTTTAAGGGGAGTCAAAAGTAAAAGTGTTAAAGAGAAAATTTTCAAATCTCAAGATATGAAAAATCAAAAATTAAATGTTGTGAATGGATAGGATGAAGCTAAAAAGTTCAAGCATGTGTGTGTTTGATATAATGTAAAAAAAAATAAACCTGAAGAAAACATTTTAAAGTGGAAAAGCTTCTGGCAACATTTTAATATGAGACTCTTTTTGTTAAAATTAGAGATTAAAATGACGGGAAATTTTTTTTAAAAATTTAAAACAAAAATAAAATGATCAAAAATAAAAATAAAAGTTTGAAATGTCAAAAGTTCAAAATTGAGGGTCATTATGTAAATTTTGGGTGAAAGTCAAAATTTGACAAATTGTTTTACAAATTAGTATAAGAACAGTACTAATACGTTTAAACAGTGTTCAGGTGGAAGATTTGAAAATCATAAGTGTTAGACTCATGGAAGCAATATCATGCGCCTAAACAGTGTTAAAAAGTCCAAAATTAGGAGCATGATGATTTTTCAGAATTTGTACAACTGTTGGGCATTTCAGACATCCTCATGCGCCTAAATAGTTGTCATAAGTCTGAAATTTGCGGTTAAGTGTTGGGTGTTTCGTGTTGGGTGTTTCATCCATAGTCTTGCGCCTGCACAGTACCAGACTTTCAAGAATTGGGTGTATCAAGTGAAAAATTACCAAGGGGCGTTTTAGCTATACCCATGCGCCTGAACAGTGCAAAAGCGCCTAAACAGTGCTTATGTGTCTGAACAGTGTGCATGCGCCTAACCTCATGTGTACAAACAGTGCTCATGCGCCTAATACTTAGTGTAAAAATCAACTCCATGCGCACAAACACAGTGCTCATGCGCCTAAAAATTTCACTTAGTATAAATACAACACTTTGTGATTTCAGTCAATTCATTCACTCAAAAACCAGTGAACTCTCACACCCGACTCTCGATTACCATTGATTCTCTGATTCTAATTGATTTATGTTCTAAACTTGTGTTTGATAGTATTTATTTCTGATTCTAAACGTAAGTACTTGAAAAAATTCATACAAATTTCAAGTTTAAAGTTTGATTTTGATTGGGCTTTTTAATGCTATACGGGCGTATGAACCCTAGTCGACTGGAATCTTTTAAATTTGTGAAAAAAATGGAATTAAGAACTGAAATTGATGATTGATTTTTTATATAAACTTGATTTCGATCATATTGATACATTCAAATCAGATTTTCATCAAAATTGTTCCTGATTCTTCATCAGTCAAACTGTTAAAGATGAACAATTAATGTTTGAATTTTTAATAAAAATGAAAAATTGATCATAAATTCATGTTATAATCTGTTTTTGAGAAGAATTTACTGAATTGATGTGTTTTATATCATCTACATACTAACTTGAATGTAGTTTGTTCTTGAACAGTTCATTTAAACACTTAAATTTTTTTTAACTGCAAGTTAGATTAAAAATCTTTAAAACATACTAATTCTTTAAATTTCAATAAATATTCATTTATTTTAAGTGTTAAAATTCAAAGTGTCTAAATTTCTTGTTTCATTTTTGCAGATGAATGAGTTAAAGTTTGAGCCAAAGCATAATGTGGCAGCATTATTAAATGAAGAAGTATAAGATGCTATTAGCTATCTAGAGATGATAAGGTTCTAGTTGAGAACTAAGTATGTATATGCTATGTGCTATCAACCGGTCATATATGCATGATTGATAAAGAAATTTTGGAACACAGCCATAGTTGAAACTAATAATGATGGTAGAAAGTTGTGAGGGGATTTATAACAAATGTTAGAATGATTGAAGTTTCTAAAGATTCAATTAGAGAAGCATTGAGATTGGGACACAATGACCCAGAAGACTTAGCTGAATTATCTTTTAATGAATGTAGAGAAACATTCATGGCTATGGGTCATCCAGATAATTTCCCCAAGAAACAATTTTTCAGAGCATGAGTTTACAACCATTAGAAGCTATTATGTTATATATTCCAGCACTGCATGTCAAAAAGAAGTGCAGGATGGAATTCATTTCCAGTTGACATAGCATCTCCTATTGTAGCTCTTGCAACTAACAGAAGGTTTAACATGTCAAAATGGATTCTTAATGGTTTCATTTTTAATTTGGAGAAAGGAATCAAGAATAAGTACTTGATGTATCCTAGATTCTTACAAATGATAATCAATGAAGAGCATCCAAATTTTCATGTTCATGGTGTTAGTGGAGAAATAATGATACTGGAGCATATGTTAGAGATATCTTACAAAAGACTTGCTATGATCACAGGTGCACAAAATGTACCTATGAATACATGAGAAATGTTGCAAATGATGAGGTGGATATTACTATAGATCACTTTCATTTGATTGAGGAAGAACCAATTGATCCAAATGATCTTATTAAAGAAATACCTCAAGAACAATCTGATGATGTTGAAGATGAAGGTGATGATGATGATAATGAAGATGATGATGAAAGTTCAAGTTCTTCTGATGATGATGATGATAACAATGAAGGTGGTAATGATGATAATGACTGTTGGGTTTCTTAGAAGTTTTATCATAGTAGTTTAACCATTTAAACATAAAAACTCAGCGGATATATGTGAGTTAAAACTTGTTTTATATTCTGAAAATAAACCATTTTATGTTCAAGACAAACCCAAGAACAAGGATCATTAGTATGTGAAAAGAAATGCTGTCAAAGCAAAACAACCATAGGATGTTCTTGAATACTATACCTTTC
This sequence comes from Flaveria sonorensis, assembly GCA_025506505.1. Lineage (NCBI taxonomy): Eukaryota > Viridiplantae > Streptophyta > Magnoliopsida > Asterales > Asteraceae > Flaveria > Flaveria sonorensis. Next base: position 31,443,796 of record CM046423.1, read on the forward strand.
CAAGAACAAAACAAAATGAGATGGATGAAAAGAAGAGGATGATGCTCTTGAACGTGTAGTCTTCAAAGGAGAAAACCTCAAGCTTGTATACCCACAAGCTTTTGCAAATACCCAACTTGTTAGGAAGTCTTGACACCAAAAACTCCTTCAAAGCTCTCTTGATCTGAAATTAGAAGTAAAAAAATGGAGAAGAAGAAGTATTCTTGCATGTGTGAGAGAGAGAGAGTTGAGTGTGGTAATGAAAAATGAAGTAAATGTCTTGTATTATAACAAGACAAATATTCCCAAGGCACACCACATGGGGTGGCCGAAAATGGGTTCAAAAATGGGTTCCCTCCCATTTTGAAAACTCCTTTTAACTCATTACTAGTTACTAGTTAAGTTATATAATTAAACCCATTTTAATTTTATAACTTATACATTCTTTTATTTGATGTTATTTAACTAATTTATATAACATTACAAATGATAACTCATGAACAAAATATCCATATAGTTTGTTCTATCTCAAATGCAATAATTTAGAAAACCCATTTTCTAAATTGGTGTCAATATTTAATTGCTTGATCATATCAACAAATAAATATATATTGGTGTTTGCTTAGTTTGTTATTGGGTATGACCCGACTTGGATCATAACGTACTAACCACATCAATCTTGTATGTGTCTTGGGCATATAAGATCCAACAATCTCCTACTTGCACAAGATTCATAGAAGATTGATGTAAGCAGTAAATACCGCCTAACAACGGTTTACTACCCTTAATACGTATGACTAAGAGCCATTCAATAACATCATCCCCTTCAAGTATCTTACTCGAAAATGTTTTAGGTGAATCAATCATCTATCCTTTTATCACAGATGTCATGTTAAATCTTAGAGACACAGAATGATCATTCTCCATTGACTTAACTTTTGCAGGACTTAGACATCTTTCTCTCAACGAATAAGAGGGACAAATCCCATCTTGATTACATACGTCTCTCACAATCACCTTGTGCTATACCTGAATTTAGTCTTGTGACTGCCATGTTTCAGAACAACGAAGAACTAAGCCAAAGTATAATACCTGGTGAATATCAAGACCCAATATGTATCTCAGGTCAGAAGATACCAAATGATATTCGCTTTTACTCAAATTTACTTATGATCAATCAAGAAGATTCCATGTAGTAATATTTGAGATGCGGGTCAGTCCAATATTTGTATCCCACAAATATCTATGAACTTTGGCAGCAACCCTTTGCTTTATATTCATCCATATGAATATCCACCAATCCAAGTTCATAATAGTCTTACCCTCATACTTGTTCCCACAGGTATGAACGACTACGGACGTTTAGAGTAAATGATTTACTCATGGATTAAACATGCAAAATTGGAACATTAGTTGAAACATTATAACCATATAATTCATTCAAGTAATAAAAGGTTCCAATATCCAAATACAAGATTACAAGAACAAATCCAGTCACTAGAATATCGAAGTCCCATGGCACAAGTATGACCCTCATGCTTTGCCTTTTCAAGAAGTTTCGTGAGTGGATCCGCAATGTTTTGATCCGTGTGAACTTTGCGAATACATATTTTTCCCTTTTCAACTTCATCCCTTATGTAGTTGAATCTCTGCTCAATGTGCCTAGTCTTTTGATGTGCACGGGGTTCCTTGATTTGAGCAATTGCACCCTCATTATCGCAAAGAATTTCTAGGGGGTCCTGAATGGAAGGGACAACCCCTAGATCGGCGATGAATTTCTTCAACCATGCCGCTTCTTGAGCTGCTAATGAAGCGGCGATGTATTCTGACTGTGTAGTTGATAATGCCACCACATCTTGTTTAGAGCTCTTACAAGAGACTGCTCATCCATTCAAGACGAAAATATATCCTGATTGTGATCGTGAATCATCACGATCAGTTTGGAAACTCGCATCCGTGTAACCTTTTACCACGAGTTCCTCCTTACCAGATCCATAGATTAGGAACATATCTTTTGCCCTCCTTAGGTACTTAAGTATGTTCTTAACAGCCATCCAATGACTATTTCTAGGATTTTGCTGGTATCGGCTTGTCATGCTCAAAGCGCATGACACGTCCAGGCTAGTGCATATCTTTGAATACAAGATGGATCCTATAGCAGACGCATACGGGATTCCCTTCATTTTATCTTGCTCATCCTTTGAGCTTGGACATTGAGTCGTACTCAATATCGTTCCTCTTTGAATAGGTACCGTACCTTTCTTAGAGTTCCCCATCTTGAACCTTTTCAAGATCTTATCAATGTATGCACTTTGATTTAAACCTATCAACCGCCTTGATCAATCCCTATAGATCTTTATTCCCAAAATGTAGGCGGCTTCACCAAGATCCTTAATGGAAAAACAGCTTCCAAGCCAGGTTTTTACACCTTCCAAGGTTGGAATGTCATTTCCAAATAGTAGGATGTCATCGACATACAATACTAGGAAAGTGATGATGCCCCCACTAGCCTTTTTATACACACAAGCCTCATCAGCGTTTTTGATGAACCCAAATTTAATTACCTCTTCATCAAAATGGTGATTCCAACTTCTTGACGCTTGCTTCAATCCATAGATTGATTTCTTTAACTTGCATACTTTGTTAGGATGTTTTGGGTCGACAAAACCTTCAGGCTGAACCATATAGACATCTTCCTCAAGATATCTATTTAGAAAAGTGGTTTTGACATCCATTTGCCAAATCTCATAATCATAATGAGCAGCTGTGGCAAATAATATCCTAATAGACTTTAGCATTGCAACAGGCGAAAAAGTCTCATCATAATCAACCCCTTGAGTTTGAGTGAAACCTTTTGCTACAAGTCTAGCTTTATAAGTATCCAAGTTTCTATGCATATCGGTTTTCTTCTTGAAAACCCACTTACTTCCAACTACCTTGGAGCTAAGAGGTGGTACAACCAAGTCCCACACCTGGTTGTCATACATGGATTGCATCTCAAAATTCATGGCTTCAAGCCATTTGTCACAATCCAAATTGGACACTGCATCATGGTATGTGATTGGTTTATCAGAATTAACCACATAGCACCCATCCATGAAAAATCCATATCTTTCAGGTGGATTACTAGTTATACCAGATTTGCGAACGTTTTGTGTGTATTGATCAACCATTTGATCATTCTCAACATCCTCATGTTGAGTGCTAGTGTCAACCAAACATGTATCGGGTTGTGGTTCCAGATCCTCCTCAAGATCCACTGTTCTACTGCTAGCTCCTTCCATAAGGAACTTGGCTTCCAAGAACTCGCCCTTCTTGGCAACAAACTCCTTTTGTTCCAATGGATCATAGAAATAATATCCCATAGAATCTCTAGGATATCCAATAAAGATACACTTAGTGGAATGACTTTCTGACTTGTTTGAGGTGGGAGTCTTCATATAAGCCTCACATCCCCACATCTTTAAATATGATAGAGATGGAGCCCTTCCATGCCATATTTCAAAAGGTGTCTTTTCCACTTTCTTGGTTGGGGCCATATTCAAAATAAGGGCCATAGAGAGCAAAGCAAAGCCCCAAAATGATAGAGGCAATGAGCTTCTAGCCATCATAGATCGAACCATATCCAATAGAGTTCGATTTCTCCTCTGGGACACACCATTGTGTTGTGGTGTTCCAGGTGGAGATAGTTGTGAGACAATCCCACAACTTCCAAGATGATTTCTAAAAGCATCACTTAGGTATTCACCTCCTCTATCAGTGTGGAGAATTTTTATTGATTTGTTGAGTTGATTTTCTACTTTATTTTGGAAGGTTTTGAACATTTCAAAAGCTTCATCTTTGTGTCTTAACAAGTACACATACCCATACCTATTATAGTCATCAGTGAAGGTAATGAAGTATCTTTCATTGTGCCTAGTCATTGGCTTAAAAGAACCACACACATCCGAATGTATGATACCTAATAAATCTTTTGCCCTTTCGGTTTTGCCACTAAAAGGTGCCTTAGTCATTTTGCCTTGTAAACAAGATTCACATACATCAAATGAATCATATTCACTTGCTTTTAAAAGACCATTCTTTTGAAGTGTTTGTATGCGCTTCTTGTTTATATGACCAAGACAGCAATGCCAAAGATAGGTGTCACTCAAATCCAATTTGAGCTTCTTGGTACTAGTTTGGTATAACGAGCTATCATATAATGTGTTTTCACAAACCAATTCATAAATACCATTAATAGGAGTAGCTTTAAAATAAAAGATGTCATTTAAAGAAACATGAATTTCATTTTCAATAAACGTTAAAACATAACCATATTGTCTTAATTGGGCAGCTGAAATAATGTTCCTAGTCAAACTAGGAGCATACAAAACGTTGTTCAAAATTGCTTCCAAACCATTTGGAAGCTTCAGGATGTAGTCCCCTCGGGCTTTAACTTGAAATTTTGCCCCATTCCCCATGTAGAGGCTAACATCCCCTTTCTTGAAGTTCTTACTTCTTTTGAACCCCTGCAACAAATTGCAAATATGAGTTCCACATCTGGTATCCAATACCCATGTGTTAGAGGATATTAAATTTAGATCAATATGAATCATGAAAATTTTACCTGAGGTTTGCCCGACATCCTTCTTAGCTTTCAACTCTTTAAGATGGACAGGACAATTTCTTGCCCAATGTCCTATCTCCCCACATTTAAAGCATGGGTCATCCGAAGTAACCTTTTGCTTCTTCTCCGCTAGTTTTGGTGGTGGCACTTTTACCACTCCCTTTCCCTTTCTCCCAACATACCCTTTACCTTTGGCAACACTTGCCTTGGGTGCGGGGTGAGGCCTCTTCTTGTTCCCACCTTCATTGATGGTGAGAATGGGTAAACTCCTTTTACCCATGGCCTCCTCGGCTGTTTTGAGCATAGAGTGAAGCTCAGTTATGTTCTTGTCCCAACCATTCATGTTATAATTCATAACAAAATTGTCAAACCTTTTTGACAAAGAGTTGAGGATCAAATCCGTAGCCAACTCTTTCGAGACGGGACAATTCAGCCTTTCGAGGTGGTCTATGTGGCTCTTCATCTTAAGTACATAAGACGAGACCGATTGGGTATCATCCATACGACATGCATGGAGTGCTCGAACCTTTTCCAAGCGCTCTACCCTTGTTTGTTGTTTGAACGTTTCCTTCAACTGGGTTATCATGTCGTATGCTCCGTGATGTTCGTACTCCTTTTGGAGATCCGGAGTCATACTTGCCAACATGAGGCAAGACACTTGGACCGAGTCCTCAGTGTATTTCACCCAATTCATGTAGGCCTCTTCATCTTCCTTATTTGGTTCATCGGGAATCGGATTGTCTAAGATATATGAGCGTTTCTCTTGCTTGAGAACAATTCTCAAGTTTTGAAACCAATTAATAAAATTGTTATAGTTTTAACGCTCCTTTTGGAGAATGGTTCTTAGTGATAGGGTATGAGCAGACGGAATATCATTATTTTCATTGTTGTTGGTGGCCATCTACAAAATTTAACAAAGTCAATTTTAGTATTTACGATATTATCATATTTAAATATTAACACCCTTTTATGTGAATCTAACGTTACATTTAAATAGTGGTTAGGTGACCTTCATCCCATTATTTAAATTAACAAGGTAGTCAACGTTTGACAATTGCAACCCTTTGCAGCTTCTAGAGGTATGGGATCGACTTAAACATCATATGTATAGTCGGCATGTTTATCCCATCAACACCTTTGTAAACCACATTGTAGGTGATCCATTTAGCATGGTTTGCAAATCAAGTTACCCTACTTACACACACATGTGAGTTTACCAATATAAGTGGTTAGGTGATCTTTATCCCACAAATATGGCATTTCCACCTCAAATCACAAGTTCCCTCAAAATGGTTAGGTGACCTTTATCCCATTAAGAGTTTTCAAGTGACTCAAGTGTTGTGTAAAAGGACGGTGTTAAACTTGTTTTCAAAAGGAATTTAAGTTTTCATAATACTAGTTTAGAAAACTCTATGTACCTTGTATTTGCATGCTTTCAAACACATGGTATCCTATGGTTCTTTTAATAAAACCCTTTTATTTAAAACCATTAATCCCTTTAATAACCTTTTATTAACCACTTAATGATTAAGAACCATTTTATTTCAGCTTGTTATGTTTATTAATTTGTTTGTTATGCATATCTATATATCAAACAACCAACATAAAATAAACAAATAAAACAAACACAACCATTTAATCACAAGTGCATAACCATAGCCACTAAGGTGACCACACTTGTTTGCCATCACAAGTGTTGTCATTTGGTCTTTCCTAAGGGTTAATAGTAACACATTAAAATGTGTCCAAGAACTCCCACTCGAATCCGCATCCAAATGCTTCAAGTGTTCATGTCTTTTGAGTTCTTCCTTTGTATCTTCCCTTGAGTCTCCAACTTGTGCATCTTCTTTTACAAAAATCATATCCTAATACAATTTTTCTAATAAAAGAAATGCACCTAATCTATTTATTACATAACCAATGAATAAATAAATTACAACCCAAAAGATACAAACACCAAAATTATTATTACAACCCTTTAATGAATAAAACCAAACATGACAATCACATTCATCCAAATCCGAAACACATTAGGTCAAGGCTATGTTATGCACCAAATATGTATCAAATACAACATCCAAGAACAACCATGAACTCCCTTTTAACCCTTAAAGTTTCGGCCAACATAAACCAAAACTTTAGGGTTTTGTCCAAACAAAACAATCAACCACTTGATGTTAATCTTTCAAGTTTATTTTAAAGCATGTAAGATAAAACTTTGAAAGATAAGGGATTCATACATCCACAACAAAACAGCCCTAATGGGTTGAGAAAGTCCAACAAAACTAACTTTTCTTGGACTTTTGAAGCAAGTTTTCCACATAACCGGCTCTAGATGCCTTTGTTGGGTTTCTTACAAGTTTTATCATAGTAGTTTAACCATTTAAACATAAAAACACAATGGATATATGTGAGTTAAAACTTGTTTTATATTCTGAAAACAAACCATTTTATGTTCAAGACAAACCCAAGAACAAGGATCATTAGTATGTGAAAAGAAATGCTATCAAAGCAAAACAACCATAGGATGTTCTTGAATACTATACCTTTCCAAGAACAAAACAAAATGAGTTGGATGAAAAGAAGAGGATGATGCTCTTGAACGTGTAGTCTTCAAAGGAGAAAATGTCAAGCTTGTATACCCACAAGCTTTTGCAAATACCCAACTTGTTAGGAAGTCTTGACACCAAAAACTCCTACAAAGCTTTCTTGATCTGAAATTAGAAGAAGAAAAATGGAGAAGAAGAAGTATTCTTGCATGTGAGAGAGAGAGAGAGAGTTGAGCGTGGTAATGAAAAATGAAGTAAATGTCTTGTATTATAACAAGACAAATGTTCCCAAGGCACACCACATGGGGCGGCCGAAAATGGGTTCAAAAATGGGTTCCCTCCTATTTTGAAAACTCCTTTTAACTCATTACTAGTTACTAGTTAAGTTATATAATTAAACCCATTTTAATTTTATAACTTATACACTCTTTTATTTGATGTTATTTAACTTATTTAAATAACATTACAAATGATATCTCATGAACAAAATATCCATATAGTTTGTTCTATCTCAAATGCAATAATTTAGAAAACCCATTTTCTAAATTGGTGTCAATATTTAATTTCTTGATCATATCAACAAATAAATATATATTGGTGTTTGCTTAGCTTGTTATTGGGTATGACCCGACTTGGATCATAACGTACTAACCACATCAATCTTGTATGTGTCTTGGGCATATAAGATCCAACAATCACATGGAAGTAGTTTATGAAGAAGTACATGAAGCTGATCAAGAAACTGAAGAAGTTAATGAAGAAGTTATTGACGAAAGTCATGAAGATGTTAATGAAGTAGATCAAGCTAAAGATGTTGTTGAAGAAAGTCAAAAAATGTTGAGGGGATTATGGGAATGATTGAGGAAATTGTTGAAACTGAAGAACAAGTTGAATTCAATGAGAATGTTCAAGAGTTTGAAGTATTTGAAGCTGAGATACACAATGATTTTGTAAGCTTGCCTCAACAAAATACTCACGTGGCTGAAGAAACAATTTTTCAGCAAATTATTGAAGAGTTAAAAGAAGAAAACTCTAAGCAATTGAAGCTTATAGAGGAATTAAAAGAAGAAAATGAGAAGTTGAAAGAAGATCTACAAAAGAAAGATGATGTAATTGCTGATCTTGAGAAAATTAAAGAAGATAATGTAAAAACTTTTGAAGTTATGCTGAAAGATTATGATTTGATGGAAGAAAAATTCAATAAGTTGAATGAAGAAAATGAAGCTTTAAAAGAAGAAATAGAAAGAATAAAAAAAAGTCAAAAGTCTTCGTCTCCAGAACTTACGATTATTTCTGAAATCTCTCCAATAGATGTTGAAAAGATAGCTGAAATAGATAAAGGTAAAAGGAAAATTGATGATATAGATGTTTTAGTTTTACCTGAATCATCAACAAAAGTGCAAAAGATTGTTGATGAACCTGCAAGTGAAGAAGAAGAAGAGTCAGATATTCAAGAGACCATAGGAGCTCTTGATGATCTAGAAGCTAAGTTTGGTGATGACTGGTATGATGAGGTTTTAGAAGATGAAGATTTAGTTGAAGCTAATGTTGATGAAAATTTTTCACCAATTGAGACAATACAAGAAGATGTACCTGTAGACATTGAAGACAAGTATAACTATTTGATCAAGATGAAGTATAATTGAGTATTTCTTGATGGATTAATAGTATCTCAAATTAATGAAGAGTTTGAGAAGTGTATTACTGCTAAATCTGTTGCTCCTATTGATCCTGAGAGCATGGAGAGTGGAATCCTCTTCAAGAGAGCATAAATATTGAGGAACTTTCAACATCTGAGTTATATCATCCAAATCCTGATGACATGAATGTAACTACTTTAAGAATGTGGCTACAATCAAGAAATTATCCAAGGAAGAAGCTTAATAGATTACAAGCAGAATCTTTAAGAAATTTGGTGAGAAGTTTTCAAGCAACGGAGAAGCAAACAAATAAAATGATTGTGCTTGACATGGATAATCCACAATAGTTAGAGATAACAAAGAGAATGAGGATTTTAAAACCTCAAGTGATTAAATCCATGGCGATGAAGAGTAGTGTGTATGAAAGAAGGAAAGAGCTAATGAAAATGTTCCTGAAACTGAGAGACAAGCATATCAAGTTTCAATTGAACAGAAACAATTATGGAATAAAGCTCAAACGGTAGGTGGTTTGGTTCATAATGTGTTACAAAAAGGACAATCAATTTCAGAGTTGCTTAATGCAATGATTGGTCCTGACACGACCAAGGAAGTAAAGATTGTGGCATGGAAATACGACGATATGCAATTTGTGATGTATATCATTTTTCTCGAGCATTATAAAGTTACCTGTTTGTGAAGTTATTGAACAGAGGTATAAGCAGAATGAATTCATTTTTGCAAACGATATATGACCAAGAAGATTAAGAATATTTCCAGTCATTGAAAAAGAAAAGAAAAGATGGTGATAAAGTGTTGGAGAAGAAAATTTTTTGGATGTTTTTAGCGATCAATACTTTGAGAAGGTAACTAATCCTGGCTTGAAAGTTATTGATGGAACTCAAAAGTCAAAACCAATTTTGAGATGGTTCTACAACGCTGATACATTTGAGTTAAAGTTAGTTTGAGATCTAGACGATTGGGATCGTGACATGATTTCATTGTTTGGTGTATTCGAATTGAAACTCTTACATCCTAGCTACATCTCATTTTTGTCTATCCAGAAGTTTGAAAGAGTTGTACCAGAAGTTACAGAAAATGACAAAAAGTATTTCTTGTCAATTATCAAAGTTATGAATGCTGCTATGGAGAGAATATCTCTAAGAAAAGCCTTAGCTTATGCAAACATAGTTAAGAAGGATATCAAGGAAATAGAATTCATGAGGATCTCGAGTAAAGGAGTGCTGGAATTTCATTCCAAAGAATATCCAAAGCCTATTGAATTTTATTCTAATATTGATATCACAGGTTTATCTAAAGAAACATTGGAGGTGATGAATCAAATGGAAATCAAGACGAATGAATCGAAACCAAAGCAAGGAATTTTAGCGAGCAAGTTCAAGTCTGGCATTGCTAAAGCCTTGAGAGAGAAAGAAATGTACAAAGAAAAGCCTATTTTCATAATTAAAGAAGAATCAGAAGGCTTCTTTGATGCATGAAGATAAAAGAGAGAAGACAAAAGACTGAAGATTGAAGATCGATGATTGAAGACAGAAAAATTTTAAAGACAGAAGACAGAAGATTGATGACTTTGAAGACTAAAAAAATCTTAGGGGGAGTATTGTAGACGCCTCTCGAAGATTAATATTTGGTCTTTATTGTCTTTATTAATAGTTTGTCATAGTTTAGGGACTTATTTGTAAATATATGTTCCTTTTTCTTTTCTTTGATAGTATAAATAGCATATATTATGTATTGTGCAGGTAAGCAATAGTGAGAACCTTAGAGCAATGAACGAATTGTAACTATTTTCTTACACTTGTATTTCTATGCTTTCTATCAATGAAAAACTATGAATTTTTCTGATATGTTTGCATTGATTTGATTACTTGTGTTTGTTTTGATTCAATTGCATCACAATATCATCACAGATCGATCCATTTTGATCCTATTAGATTGATTCAAGACTTTTACAAGATAGCCTCACCATTGACCAAGTTGACCCGCAAGGATGTGAAGTTTGTATGGGGTTTAGAACAGGAGCGTGCTTTTGAAGAGCTGAAGACAAGATTGACTCAAGCTCCAGTTTTGACATTGCCCGAAGGGAATGAAGACTTGGTGGTCTATTCAGATGCTTCTTATTCAGGATTGGGTACGTGCAGATGCACTGGGAAGGGTTATAGCCTATGCGTCCTAACAATTGAAAATACACGAGGCTAATTACCCTACTCACGACTTGGAGTTAGCGGCTATGGTGTTTGCATTGGAGATTTGGAGGCACTACTTGTACGGGATGAAGTGCACTATCTTCACTGACCACAAGAGCTTGAAGTATTTCTTTGAGCAGAAGGATCTCAATATGAGGCAAAGGCGGTGGTTAGAGTTGATTAAGGATTATGATTATAAGATCCACTACCATCCGGGCAAGGCCAACATAGTGGCGAATTCCCTTAGCCGAAAGGAGAGACCTGAGCCAATTTAGGTGAAAGCTTACCAGCTGGTGATGACCTCTAATGTGATGGCATAGGTTAAGGGGTTCCAAGATGAGGCATTGAAAGAAGAGCACCTTAACTCTGAAAGGATGAGAGGTTTAGTCATGGAGTTGGGTGAAAACACTCTTGGAGTTAGAACCCGCTTTGGCCGGATGTGGATCCCTCGTTATGGAGACCTATGGGGGAAAATCATGGATGAAGCTCATAAGACTCGATACTCCATTCATCCCGGTGCTACAAAGATGTATCATGATATGAAGAAAGATTACTGGTGGTCGGGTATGAAGCGCGATGTAGCGGAGTATGTGAGCAAGCCTTACTTGCTTGCAAGTGAAGGCTGAGCATCAGAAGCCATACGGGAATATCCAACCTTTGGATATACCCTAGTGGAAATGGGAGCAAGAGGGTATGATGCCATATGGGTGATAGTAGACCGTCTGACGAAGAGTGCTCATTTCTTGCCAATCCGTGAGACGTATTCATCTGAGAGGTTGGCGGATCTGTTCATTAAGGAGATTATGACGGGTCATGTTGTACCAGTGTCCATCATGTCTGACCGTGACACTCGGTTTACATCCAAGTTTTAGAAGAGATTTTATGACGCGATGGGGACGAGGTTGCACATCAGTATGGCTTATCATCCTCAGATGGATGGTCAGTCAGAGAGAACCATACAGACGCTTGAAGATATGCTACAGACATGCATGATCGATTTTGGAGGAAGTTGGGATGAAAACTTACCGTTAGCTGAATTCTCATACAACAAAAATATCATGCCAGCATTGATATGCCACCATATGAGATGCTATACGGTAGGAAGTGTACAACGCCCATATGTTGGGGTGACATCAGGGCAGAAGGAGTTGGGGAGTGTTAAAGTGATCGAGGCTACGACTGAAAAGTTAGAGAAGATCAAGGCCTTTATGAAGGAGGCAAAAGATAGGCAAAAGTCATATGCTGACAAGAGGCGTAGACCGATTGAATTCAAGGTGGGTGATAAAGTTATACTGAAGGTTTCACCTTGGAAGGGGATCATTTGGTTCAGAAAGTGGGGTAAGCTGAGCCTGTGGTATATAGGACCTTTCCCAATTATTGCTCGAGTAGGAGAGGTGGCCTATAGGTTGGAGCTACCCGATGAGTTAAGTGGAATTCATCCGACATTCCATGTATCTCATCTGAGAAAGTGCTTAGCTAACGAGGATATGATTGTGCAACTGGAGGATATTGCGGTGGATGAACGGCTCAATTATATGGAGCAGCTAGTGGCCATCATTAACAGAAAAAAGAAGATGTTGCGGAACAAAGTGGTTCCATTAGTGCAAGTACAGTGGAGGCACAGGAAGGGATCTGAGTCTATGTGGGAGATGTAGGAAGAGATGAGACATCATTATCCACAACTGTTCGAGGAGTGACAGGTTTCAGGGACGAAACCTATATAAGGGGGGTGGACTTGTAACACCCGGATATTTTTTAAAGAAATAAAGGTGAAATAACCCAAGTTGAGTGTGCAAGAGGCAAACTTTAATATTATTATGTTTAAAAAGTGGGCATGGCCACCCATTCCCTCTGCTCACCAACTGCCTTCACTAGGAGAAAAAGAAGAAAAACAGAGTTTCATCAGTTTTCTAGAGAGAAGAAGAAGATCATCTAGAGGGTAAGATTTTATGTGCTTTGTTCAGTTTTAGTTGGGTTTTCAGCTTGTAGACCAAGTCTTATGTGTTTCTCTTTGTTCGGTTGTGTGTTTTTGGTGTGTTTAGGTGTTTGAACTCCAAGTGCGCTCGAGTTCAGAGGAGTTTTACTTGAAGGCTGCTGTAGGTGAGTTCTAAAACCCCAAATTTTCTGTTTTTAAACATGTTTTGGGGCTGAAATACATATAAACTATTATTTTTTCAATTTCTAGTATGAAAACCATATGTGTTATCCCCTGTTTATGTGGATATGTGTGTTTGTGAATGTTTGCTTGAATTATGTGGTTGTATGCTTATTTTATGAGCTTAGTATGCTAGATTTAGGTTAGGATTATGTAAGGATGATGATCGGTAACTGAAAATTTGCATAAGTTAGAACTGCAATAGTGCCCATGCGCCTAAGTAACTGCCCATACACCTAAGTGTTGCTCATGCGCCTAAGTTTCCCATGCGCCCAAGTATCCATGCGCCTGCATAGTGCCCATGTGCCTAAGTTTTTCCCATACGCCTAAGTTTTTGCCCATGCGCCCAAGTGTTCCCATGCACCCAACTGTTCATGCGCTTGCATAGTACCCATGCGCCTACATAGTGCTCATGCGCCTATGTTGCCTTAGATTTTTTCTGAAATTTTAGGAAAAATGGTAATTTATTATTAATCTCTGGAATGTTTTGGTGGGTTATGTTTGTTCATGTTATGCATGTTGTGGCCTGTTATTGATGTTCCTTATTACGTATTATTACGTGACTTTACGTGATGTGTTAATGCTCTTATACGTAAAGTATTATATAATGAAAGTGAAAGACATTATTAACGAAGTGGAACTTAATGAAAGAATGTAAAGTCTTGCAAGCAACTGAAAGGAGGTTCACAACTCATTGAGGGGTTGTTAGCTTAACTGTGTGCGGATTAGCTAACCCATAAGGATGCGCACAAGGGTCAATCCTTGTGATTGACCAGTGTGTACAAAACGAGACCCTTGTCACTTGCCTCGGTACTAGAGTTAGCTTTGTGCACAATGTTAGGGGTCTATTTATAGACTTCGGCCCAGTACCAGCTTCATGCACAATGTTTGGGCTATAGCATATGACATTGGTCTAGATGAAAGTGAAAGATAATGATGAAAATAATGTTAAAAGATAATAATGATATTATCAAGATGTATGTATGTTGTGTGATCACGAACGAAAGTAAAGGAAAGGTTTTTACTAAAGGTAAAGTTTTTTATTATATAAAACTAGAACTCACTCAACAACGCTAACTTTTCATGCATTTTCAGTTGGCAGGTAACTTGTTGCTGAGGATGGCATGAGGGTGAAGCTACTTAGCGGGCAAGACTGGCATCCATCTCATGAAATAATAATGATGTTGTTTTGTAATACAACTAAATGACATTTTGTAGTCTTTTAAACGATGATGTATTACCTGGAAAATGTATTTATTAAAGTATGAAATGGTTTTTGATGAATTATTCCGCTACAATATTTTATTACTTAATAAATCTTAATATGTTTTGACATAAATGAGGTTATGATTGACCAACTGTGGGGTTCTCGGGAACGGGGCCTTACATAGAGATATCTAAATATCCTCTTTATAGCATTTACATATGATTCCTTGGGATCTACTTGATATCTGGCACAAACACATACACCAAACATTATGTCAGGTCTGCTTACTGTTAGATACATGAGTGACCCTATCATTGATGTGAGTCTGATCCACTGATTTGCCATCTGAGTCTGGACCAATCTTCATTTTTGTATCCATAGGACTTCTGATAGACTGACAATCTGCAAAATGAAATTTCTTCAACATGGATTCCACGTATTTTGATTGATTGATGAAGATTCCATCTGCTATCTGTTGTACTTGCAATCTTAAGAAGCATGTAAGCTCCCCTATTGCACTCATCTGGAACTTGGAATGCATAAGGTTTTCAAAATCCTCACAAAGTTGCTTGTTTGTTGATCCAAAAATGATATCATCCACGTAGATCTAGACTAGCAGCATTTCATGTTCTTTTCTTTTTCTGAACAAAGTCTGATCAATCTTTCCACTCTCATACCCATGTGTAAGAAAGAAAGATGATAGAGTCTCGTACCACTTTCGTGGGGCTTGACATAGGCCATACAAAGCTTTGTCAAGCTTGTACACCCTATGAGGGAAATCCGGGTCTTTAAAGCCTGGTGGTTGACTCACATAGACTTCTTTAGAGATTTTGCCATAAAGAAATGCACATTTCATTTGATACACAGTGAATTTCATAGATGAAAAGTATGCAAGAAAAAGTCTTATGGCTTTTAATCTGGCAACAGGTGTAAACACCTCATCATAGTTTATTCCTTCTTCTTGGGTGTATTCTTGTGCAACCAATCTTGCCTTGTTTCTGATAACAATGCCCCTATCATCAGTCTTGTTTCTATATAACCATCTGGTACCAATAGGGTATTGTCCTTCGGGAAGGTCTACTTTTTGTACTTCCTGTTTCTTGAACTGGAATAATTCTTCTTACATTGCCTCGATCCAGCTATTGTCTCGAGGAGCCTCTTTTATATTCTTGAGTACTATTTGACACAGAAAGCAAGAAAACAAATAGATGTTTGCAATACTTAACTTGCTTCTTGTCACTTGGTCATCTAATTCACCTATGACGTTTGACACTGGATGATTCTTATGTATCCTGGTAGTTGGAATTGAGTCACCAGCAATTGATACATCAAGATTGGAGACATTCAGATCATCTTGGTGAGAGGCACCTTCAGGTTGTGATATAAGAGAATTGTGAAAGTAATCAAATGCTTCACCAGCTTCAGCTTCAGTATCGGCAGCACTTTGAAGACTTTCATCATTTGCATTCACTTCAGTTCAACTAACACAGTAGTTGGTTCTGGATTTCAATTTTCAGTAGACAATTCTGCTGAAGGAGTTGGTAGTGTACTAGGACCAGCCTCAGTTGAGACATTCTGAGTTTGTATTTCTTGTCTAAACGGATCAGCTTGCAATGGAACTTCTTCATCAAGTTGATTTGTAGAAGATGGAGGAATCATTGGAAAGTCATCCCTTCTCTCTACTGTTCGAGAAGATACAACTGATTGTAGGTTACCTGTATTTGACAAGTTAAACTGATCAAATGATCTTGTAAAAGAGTCAATATCAAACAACCAATCGGGACCATAAGCTGATCAATAATGTTTAATCTAGGATTAAACACTCTAAAATCCTTTGAGATAGAGGAATAACCTACAAAGAATCCCTCATCAGGCTTAGGAGGAAACTTCCTAAATGATCTCGGGTGTTTAATATTGAGTCAAGACAACCAAATGACTTGAAAAATCCAATGAATGATTTTCTATGAAAAAGAAGTTCATAAGGTGTTCTTTTGTTTTCCTTAACAATCAAACTTCGATTTTGCACAAAATACGATGTGTTGACTGCTTCAGCCCAAAAGGTAATTGGTAGCGTAGCATCTGCTAGAATTGTTCTTGCTGCTACAATCAGTGTTTTGTTTCTCCTTTCAGCTATCCCATTTTGTTGAGGAGTTCTGGCTACACTGAATTGATGACCAATGCATTTTTGTATGCAAAATGAACTTAGATTTTCCTTTTTAAACTTTGTCCCATTATCACTTCTGATTGATTTTACCTTTTGATCAAGTTGATTTTCAACTTTTGTGATAAAATCTTTTATTATTTAGGACGCTTCATTTTTATGAAGTAGGAAGAAGACCCATGTTAATCGTAAAAAGTCATCAATGATCACCAAACAAAACTATTTCTTGCCAATACTCATCACATGAGTTGGTCCAAGGAGATCCCTATGAAGTAACTTTAATGGAGTATTGATTGTGTTCACAAGCTTTGGCTTATAGGAAGATTTATGTTGTTTTTCGTTGAAATTCCTTTTGAAGTAAACCAATTACATGATTTCCTTTTACCAATCTGCTCATGTTTTTGTAATTTGTGTGTCCCAAACTTCTGTACCAAAGTTGTGACTCATCAAATGATGCTTTAGACAAAAAAAAACATGTTTCTTGTATTGGTTAAGCAGAATTAAGGTTCAAGACATAGGTATTATTCTTTCTCAGAGTCTTCAAGACAACCCATTCTTCAGGAATTTGAAATACTGGTTTCAAAATGTAGCAATGAGTGTCTGTGAAATGAGTGGAATATTTCTTGTCACAGATCTGAGACACATTGAGGAGATTGAAATTTAGTTGCTCGCAGTAGTTCACTTTATCAAAGCTCAGCAGTTCATTTGTTACAGATCCTTCCCCAGTAATTCTGCCACCTTGTGAGTTTCCACCGAACGCTACAATAGTTCCTTGTATATGCTTGAAGTTATGAAGAAGGGAACTATCTCCAGTCATGTGTCGGGAGCATCCACTATCCATATACCATAAGTTGTTGGACCTGTATGGATGACCCTAGAAGCATAAAAGAACTAGTTAGAATGTGGAACCCAAGCCATGATGTTCTTAGGGGTCCCGTTTCTATCCATTACTATAACCTTTTGATACTTGCCTTTAGGTCGTGATTTAGAGGTTGATGCTTTGAAGAATTTCTGTGGAGTCCTTTTTTTTTCATCAATTTCAACAGAGTTGTTTGAAGAGTAGTCAAATCGTTCATCCCGGTTTCTATGTAGAAATTAGGCACGTTTTTGATTTTCAGAAATCACTTTTGTTTTAATTTTTGGGTGACAACCAAGTGATTGTTTCATATTATGATTGAGATTTCTTTTGACACTCTTTGACTGCCATTGATCATAAAAGTCATCATCAGAATTTGTACCCGTTGTTTGTATAATTTGTGATAGACTTCTGTGTTTGACCTTGTCAGTTGAAATTGGTGAAATAGGCTTGTTTTATGGGATTCTCAAGCCTTTTTGTTTAAAGAAACAATCAGATGTATTGTGATTTGTCATATCACATACATAACAATACTTGTTGAAATAGTAGTTTTTAGTAGAATGATTGTTCATGTCATAGATGGAGCAATATTGATTAAAATAACACTCATCAGTGTTGTGATTAGACATGTTACAAATATCACAGTACATTTGTTTGTATTTTGATTTTGATGTTGAGGCTTCATTTGATTTAACAGATTTTAGATTAGCCACAGATTTTGGGTTCAATGAAGAAGCAAATTCAGCCTTCCTAGTTTTTGTAGATTGTTTTATAGTTCTACTTTGCTTGGTCTTTGGAGATTGCTTTTGCTTCCTTTTTCCCTTGCTTAACTCCTTTTCAAATTGGTCAACATCCTTTTTATTGAAAATGTCAAAACCGACCCCTTGTTTTGACTTTTTTGATGATATTCGTTCAGTTTTTACTTTTGCTTTTTGAACCATGGGAGATTTTCCTTTGGATGATGGAGATGCTATTGAGTTGCTTTTGGATTTTAGTAAAACCTTTTCTGATTTCGTTAACTTTTTAGGAGATTTAATCTCACTATCAGGTCTGCTTTCAGCAGAGGATTTCACTGATACTTCAGCATTCTTCACTACCTTGAGAGTTTCAGGGATAAATTTCTTAAATGGCACAATGGCTTTGACTGGGCTGTTTGGTTTCT
Source organism: Flaveria sonorensis (assembly GCA_025506505.1). Classification (NCBI taxonomy): domain Eukaryota; kingdom Viridiplantae; phylum Streptophyta; class Magnoliopsida; order Asterales; family Asteraceae; genus Flaveria; species Flaveria sonorensis. Next base: position 31,462,315 of record CM046423.1, read on the forward strand.
TGACAATTACAGGTTTGTATGAGCACTCTTTGATTTTGATTGGGTGACCCAACTTGATTTTATCCTTATTGGTTTCAATATACACACTTGGTTTGTTTTGAGGATTGGTTATTTGAGAAACAATTGTTTTAGTTTCAATAACTTTAGGTTTAGTTGAATCAGAATGAGTGAGTGCCTCAAGCATAACCGTATAGTTGTCATTATATGGAGGTGGACAGGAATTGTATCCTATTCCAGTCATATCCTTTGGCTCTTTCTATGAGTCAAGTAACTTTTTCAGCTTGGCAGAAGTGAATTGAAACTTTTCAAGTTTCACTTCTGTAGCTGATTGCTCAACTTTTGTTTTTGTTAACAATTCAGTTAACTTCTCATTCTCAGCTGCTAGAATGTACTTTTCACTATAGAGTTTTTCAATATCTGAAAGAAGTGATTTGATTTTAATTTCAAAACTTTTCTTCTTATGTTTTAACATTTCAGATTTGACCTTTTCTTCTTTGATTTTAAGAGCCAACTTGTGATTATGTTCTCTATACCCCTGTACTTGAATACATTTGTTATTACAAAGATTGGATTTTACCTCAGATGGCATTAGAGTTAGACCATCATTAATGTGAGCCATAAGAGCATGATTCTGTAAGTGAGGCTTGACTTACTCTGCATATAGGCTCCAATCATAGATTCCATCTTGTCTAATGACAAGTGCATTAGTGCTTGGTTGGTTGCTTCCCTGAGCTTGATATGTAAGTTGTGGTTGATTGTGATGAGTTTGTTGATGCTAATTTTGATGTTGATACTGATGGGGATTGCTTGATTGAAAGCTTGAATTGGATTGAGATGATCACTGACCATGTGAAGTTCTTTGGTAATTGTTGCTACTTCTTCTGGGGGCATTGCATTCCCTAGGGAAGTGGCCAGTCACACCATAATTAAAGCACTTTACCTTGGATTTGTCATATCCATGTTTTGTGTTCTCGTTCAGACTCAGCTTCTTCCCTTTTCGAAAGAAATTCTTGGCTCTCATTGCAATCATGGCCATCTGCCATTGCAAGTCCATTTGTTCAACATCATCTAGATCCATTTCTTCCAGATCTTCCTAAATCAGATATGCTAAAGTAAGTCTTCCTCCCAGATATGCCTCAAAACTAGCAACAAAGGCATTGTAAGTTGCCTTTTGCTCTTCAGGTCTTTGATCACTAGGCATGCAGGGGGGTGTTGAAGTAGATGGAGTTGAAGATGATTGCTTGTTTTGTTGTGAAGCAGCAATGAATCCAGTTGTTCTTGCTTGATCTTTGGAAGATAGGAAATCATCTTCTTCTATCATAAATGCATTTTTTACAGAATGAGTTTCAGATGGAAACTTATATGCCTCAATGACTTGAGGTCCACTAAGATTTTTGCTCCTCTCATCTAACTCAAGAGCTTCAATCTTAGCAATCATGATGTCTAAGCTGGTGCTTTCTAAGTCAAGAGTGTTTTTTAGCATTGTAACATTCTGTTTCCAGTTTTCTGGCAGACTGTGCAACATCTTCTTGTTCATCTCCTTCTCTTTATATGTTACTCCCATTATTTCCAGATCATTCACCAACTGTACAAAATGATGTAGCTGCTTGGAGATTGATTCACCCTTGGTATGATCAAAGGTTTCATATTGGTTCACCAGTTTGTCTTTGTTTATTTCTGTCACCTCACTGCTTCCTTCACACATAATCTGTAGTGCATCCCAGACACCTTTGGCTGTCCCATACTTTCTATTCTTTTGAGAACATCCATTTTCAATGCCTGAGTTAAAATGAAGTATGCTTTGAGATCTATCTTGATTTTCTTGTATTCCTCGTCATCAAGATTTAGATTAGGATCCTCAATATGAGTTCTAGCAGTTCTAAACCTTATTTTCCACTGCTTAAACTTAGACTTATGTTTAAGCATTGGAGGTTTAGATGCATGATGAAGTTCTAAAGTGTTGGGTTTGAAAGATAATCTAATATTATCAACACAGTCAAAGTCAACAAAAGTCAACGTCAATGGTCAAAGTCAACGCAACAGTCAAGACGACGCGTTCAGGACGAAGATTAGTAGTGAACACGGGTCTTAGAGTTAATATATTTTTTTTTGTCAAAAAAAATATACATTTAATCTTTATTAGTCTAGTTTTTGTTTTAATTGTAATTTTATAATTGTCATGCTTTATTCATAGTTTACGGTGCTAAATGTCATTAAGTCTAATTATCACTAGACTATAAATAGTTAGAGTCATTAGAGTGTTGATTAGCTTACAAGAGATATATTTTAGGGCTTCCATGTAACAAACATCTTATGCAAATCATTATGGATCAAATGAGGGTTTTTCATTGATGTTCTTGAGTGTTCATCCAAGTTCTTCACATTTTATCATTTTGATCAAAATCTTCATTGCAATTAGATGATTCAAGTGATCTTGGGACTACAATTCCAAATAATGCCATTGGTGAAAGTGGTGAGCAACAAGTTCAAGTTGAAGAGATGAAGACAGGGAAAGGCAAAGAAGAAAAAGGTGATTGTGAGAATGTTGAAGAGAAAGTGACAGTTTGTGAAGTAAGTGAAGGGAAGAAGGATGTCTGTAAAGAAGAAAAGAAGGAGGAAAGTGAAGCTGAGGAGATTTGGAAGAAAGCAGCAAAGGAAGAAGAATGTAGGAAGAACACTCCGGTTTGTCAGTGTGAAAAGGCCCTGGCTGCTGAAAAGGCAGTTATGGGTCTCCCTTATGAGGTAATTCAAGACATGTGTTCTCCTCCATACAAAATCCGTTTCTTTGGGGTATATAAAGCTAACATAATATTATTAGAAAATGAAAAAGAATTAAAACAAATTAATAAGGAACTTAAAACAAATGAGTCTAAATATTTTGTCAAGTTAAGTGAAGCTTTAAAAGAAAATGAGCATTGAAAAAGAAATCTTTTGGAAAGAAACATTGAAATAAATGCTTTAACTGAATGTGTAGCACTTGCTGAATTTGAATCTAGCAAATTAAAAACTAAACTTGAAAAATGGACATATTTTTTGATGAAAAATGATGAGTTTATTGCTAAACAACAAAGGGCGCGGGTAAAAACTAGGGTTGGATATCACTCAGACGGTAAAACTGTATTTAATTCAATTCCCCCTCCATCTACTCTATGTTATTCTCCTATTCCTAAACCTTACCCAAAAAATGATCTTTTCGAGCAACCTACTAACAGTTACATGATGGTTTAGAAGGAGTAAATCATAAAGAGTTGCGAGATAATTATGATTCTTCTACTGGTATGGGATACAGTACACAGGGTGTTGACAATCAAGCAAATGACTGTTCAGCTTCTGTTATTTGTAAACCTACACCTGCTGTTTCTTATAACTCCTTTGATAAGTTTAAAGCAGGTGAAATTCCTACCTTTGAGCCTGTCAGAATTGTGAAGGAAGAGATAAATCAGGAATCACCTAACCATCAAGCTGCAACTACATCAACACACCTAATTCCTATCAATCAAGATCCACTAGAAGCAGAGGTGTCTATTAAAGACTAGACAAGCTCGGATGATGAATCAAACACAAAGGAAAGCGTCGGGTCCTCAAAGATCAAGATATCACCTGAAATTGTCAAGTCCCAAAAGCTTCGAAAACTTGAATCAAGATCAATATGGATCTCACTCCCAGTTGCAAAACAAGCTAGTTTTTCATCCAAAATAGAAAAGAAGAAATCTTCATCTCAGTTCGTCATACCTCAAGCTCATAAAAGATTCGAGAAGAAACCACTGATTCAACAAGCACTAGAATGCAACAAACAAGTTGCATCAAGCTCAAAGAAAGCTCAATCCCCACCTGCATTATATGGACCAATCAAGCATCGAAAGCCATTCAAGGCTTGCTTCAGGTGTGGAAAGGAAGATCACGTGCTCAAGAACTGCCCAAAGAAACATGCTTCGGATGGTAAAGGCAAAACGAATTGCTTCCCCGGATAAGAGTCTCTCAGGAATGTGCAAGACGGTAAAGGCAACACGGGTTCCTTCTTTGGATTCCAAGGTAAAAATAACATATCTTTGAATGGTTGGATGATGAATATTCAATCCAAACCTTCGTATGTGGAGCCGGTTTCACATGATTCAAAGATGAAAGTGACAAACGCATCCAAACCAAAATCTTTTTCTGTGAATTTTAAACAGAAAATGATTTCCAAATTTAATTCATTCAAATAAAAAATGTTTGAACCGAAACGAATTTGGAAAATTAAAAGGAAATAAGAAAAGATAAAAATGTGTGCCTTTAGACAGGTTTATTACACTGATGCAAATGGAACACCCATGACTACGATGGCCTGGGTCCCCCTTTCTAACTATTTCTAACTAATCTGTTAATGAGTGCAGGAACAGTTAAGGAGGACTGTTAGAAATCGGGTTTACCGACAGAGAATGTTCCTTATTTAAATTTAAGGCGGAACAAACAGGTTATGGTTTTGGTATCTTATCAACATTTTGGATTCTTATGTGCACTATTGCAGTTCACCATTCAAAATAACTGCATTTTTCTTGGTACTTCATTTTTCATCTTTTTGATAGTATAATTTGGAAGACTTTCTTTAGTAGAATTCTATTTTCGTTTTTGTTTATTAAATAATATAAAAAATTAATTAATAAAAATTTTTTTTGATTGAAATGGGATCTAAAAACTTGATTTGGGATGACTAAGAAATGATAGTATGTTTTCTTGAAGGCTTGTTTACATGACTTGTACCTTTATGAGAAATGATAGTATTTGATGTAGATGTCTGTATCACTTAAAATTCTAAAATCTAAAAAGGCAGTTTCATTATATGATATGCATGGTAGGCTCAGCCCAAAAACAAAGTAAATAGTGATTCTGTAGCCTAACTAAAGCTTTAGAACTTGGTGATAAGGATCATTTCCATTATATCTCGGCCTGCATAAAGTTACAAGTCTCGTCAAAAATAGGTTGAGAGTATCTGACTTCTGCCTTGATTCCTTCTATTCCCAAATCACCCTCTCCCTAGTTTCTGAATTGATGCTTCTTGTAAGCTCTTTAGAATCCTTTTCGTGCTTATCTCCTCTACTATGCGGAAACATTGACCTGGAGTGATGATCTTCTTTGTTATACGTAAGTATAGACCTGAAGCTCTCATCAGCACGCTCAGATAATCATCTCCTCTGTTATACGTAAGTATAGACCTGGAGCTCTCATTATCGGTTCCCCAAATAAAAGCACAGTGATTCTTAAATTAAGATCATTGTTGAAAACTCAAAAGAAAATCAAGCAGCGTTAATCATATTACACAATAAGCCTTGATGATAGGATAAGTTCTTTGCAGGATGTCTGTGGGAACCAAGTTACCTGAGCTTCTCTAATCGAACCTAAAACATGATAAAATCAGTTGCAGGTCACTCATTGAAAAGAATAAGGCATGGGTTTAAATTGGATAAATATACCAACAATCATTCTTGAATTGTTTTGGCTATCAAAAATTTAAAATTATGATCAGACTTTGTATCAGTGTGATCTTAATAACTTGTCGGTGTTTATATACATCTTTGTGCTTAAGTATATCTTGAGGATGTGATCTCATGATCAAATTAGTTCTTGGTGTAAAATAATTATAATAAAATAATATATATATATATATATATATATATATATATATTTCAAGTCTTCCATATTATGCTATTAAAATCTCAAATTTTCATGCATTACACGGGAAATTGCACACACAAACGAACATGGTTTCGATTGTTTATATTCACAGATAAACAAGGGTTTATTTGTATTGTTGAAATGATCTAACAAGAAATGTGTAGAGTATATTTGTGATTGTGTTGCAGATTTTGCTGCAAGTGATGGTCGATCATCACCTGAGCAGTGAACCAAAACCGAAGAAACTGTTCCTTAAATTTTCAGAAGATACCGAGTTAGGAATCTTGCTCCTACGTCTTCTGAAGCACTCAAAAATTCAAGAAAGTGGTCTCCATTATAACCAAGAGGATGCAGACAACAAGGGGGAGCATAGAAAAAATGGGAGCTTGTGAGATAAAGATCTTCTACAAGAAAATTTGGAAAGCATCAGTCTAGGATTTTGAAACTATTAGACCTCAAAATCAAGACTGAAACTTACCAAATTAAAGATCAAGTACAGTTGACTTATCAGTGCTGATCATGATGAAAGACGTTGATGATAATAGACTAAGGGGGAGTATTGTTAGGTCTGAAAGATAGTCTAATATTATCAACACAGTCAAAGTCAACAAAAGTCAACATCAATGGTCAAAGTCAACGCAACAGTCAAGGGGACGCGTTCGGGACGAAGATTAGTAGTGAGACATTGAAGATACAATGAACACGGGTCTTAGAGTTAATATATATATTTTGTTGTCAACAAAATATACATTTAATCTTTATTAGTCTAGTTTGTGTTTTAATTGTAATTTCATAATTGTCATGCTTTATTCATAGTTTCGGGTGCTAAATGTCATTAAGTCTAATTGTCATTAGACTATAAATAGCTAGAGTCATTAGAGTGTTGTTTAGCTTGCAAGAGCTAGATTTGAGGGTTTCCATGTAACAAACATCTTATACAAATCACTATGGATCAAATGAGGGTTTTTCATTGATGTTCTTGAGTGTTCATCCAAGTTCCTCACATTTTATCATTTTGATCCAAATCTTCATTGTAATTTGATGATTCAAGTGCTCTTGGGCCTAACAAGAAAAGTTAACAGAATCCATTGGAATAAACTTGATTTTAGGTGGTTTAAATATTGATTAAGTTGATTTTTATGTCCAGTAGGTCAAACAGTCTAAAGTCAAGAGTTTGTTGTCAAGATTCAGTAATAGCAGTAGCAGTAAAGTTGATTTTAGGTTGATTTTTAGTCAATATTTCAGTGATTATGAGTGTTTTTGTCTAATTTTGTTGAGATTCAACAATCAAACAGTGTTCTTGAGTTTGCTGATTAGAATATCATCGACGGTTGATGAAGCTCCAAGTATTTTCAGTAAGATGTAACACTCAGAAATTTAAAACAAAAGAAGAATAAAAGAAGAAAGGGTGAAATGTCCCAAGTTAAGGGGTTAAAGCTGTGCAAGTGGCAAACTTGCACCTTTATGAGATTTAAAAGAAGTATGACAGCCCACAATTCTCCTTTTACAGACATTTCTCGGCTGCTAGAGAGAGAGAGGAGCTACAAATCAATTTCTAGAGAGAGAGGGAGGAAGATCTGCTTGTAGGTGTTTGAACTCCAGGTTGCTCTCGGGTAGGGCTGCAAATGAACTAAACGTTCAGCGAATAATTCGTGAACTATTCGGCGGGAAGTTCGTTTATGTTCGTTTATTTAGTAAATGAACGAACACGAACAAGAAAATTTCGTTCGTTCGTTAAACGAACGAACATGAACACGAGTCGTGTTCGTTCATTTATGTTCGTGAACGTTCGATAATGTGTTCGTCTATGTTTGTTAATTTCTGTTTGTGAATGTTCGACAATGTGTTCATTAATGTTCGTTAATGTGTTAGTTTATATTCTTAATTTTTGTGCCAGTTATTTTTATGACTATTATATCAAGTATTATATATATGTTAAGTACTTGTTTATTTTGGATTGATTTTTTGTAATGTTTGTAATATAAATGTAAATTTTATTCTAAAATAAATCTATAATCATTTGTATTCGTTTTTGTTCATGAGCTTTTTTGTGTTCATCATGTTCATGAACAGTTGTTTGTGTTCGTTTGCTTATGATTGTGTTCATTTGCGTTCGGTAAGTGTTCATGAAAAGTTCATGAACATGTTCATTTTCTTAATGAACGAACATGAACAAAGAATCTCGTTTGGTAAGTGTTTGTGAACAGTTCATGAACAAGTATATTTAGATTTGAATATAGCATAAGTTGCAACTGCAGGTTGGTTAAGTTCATCCACATTTAGATTTGAATATTTGCATAAGTGTTTTGTTCAGGCGCATTTGCTACAGTGATCATGCGTATTTGTTTTGTTCACGAGCATTTGCTACAGTGTTCAGGCGCATTTGTTTTAGTCATCCGCATTTGGTTCATGCGCATTTCCTGACACATAATATTTTCTGAAGACTTTCATTTGCTTTGTTCATGTGCATTGGCTACTGTGTTCATGCGCATTTCTTTGGGGCACTTAGAATATTTTCTGAGTATGAACATCCGGATTTGTTCAACTGTATTTCTTTTGTTCATCCGCATTTGTCTGTTCATCTGCATTGGTTTGCTCATCCGTATTTCCATAAGGACTTAGAATTTTCTGAGATTTGAGGAAGTAGAATTTAAGTGCTAAGAAATGATGTTTTATGGTGGCTTATGCTTTTTTATATGTATGCATTGTATGATGATGTTGTCCCATGTTATGTATGATGTGACTTTATGTGGTGTGTTATGCTTATGAATGTAAAGTATTATATAATGAATGTGGAAGACAACGTTAACGAAGTGGAAGATAATGAATGAAAGAAAGTCTTGCAAGCAAATTAAAAAGGGAGTTCACAACTCAATGAAGGGTTGTTAGCTCAACTGGGTGGGGTTTAGGTAACCCATGAGAATTCACACAGGGGGTCAGTCTTTGTGACTGATCAAGACGTGCAAATATAGGATCCTTGTCGCTTGACCCCAAAACGGTAGTTGCTTCATGCACAAATGATGGGGCATAGCTTATGACAGGATCTAGATTAAAGTTGAAGATAATAATGAAAGAAAGTGGCACTAGTGGTTCTATTTATAATGTTTTTACATCATGACCTAATTTTGACTTTTCAGACTTCGAACAAGGGGTAATTGATGCCGATTCTAATGTTTATCCGAGATCTCAGGTGTTCAATTACATGATTTTGAGGCTAACTACAAAGATCTCAAATAGATATGATTCGGATTGAACCTGAATTCAATATTCTCAAATCGATGATGAACAGGAAAGACAAATGCGGATGAAACACAAGCCATCCACATTTCTCTCTTGCATCCGCATTTCCTACTTAAGCCATCCGCATTTGTCACTAAGGCAAGCAAATGCGGATGAAGCAACAAACAAATACGGTTAAGTATTTCTTCATCCGCATTAACTAATACGGATGTTCATCTGACAAACGTGGATGCATTACCAGTCGATGCTCATGCAGACTCAAAACAAATGCGGATGAACATCACACAAATACGGATGACCATCAAACAAATGAGGATGTTGTGCCAACAAATGCGGATGTGCATCATGCAAATGCGGATGTTGTGCCAACAAATGCGGATGATCATCTCACATGCAGATGTTTTGCATAACAAATGCGCATGTGCAACAAAGAAATGCGGATGTGAGCTCAAGAAATGCTAAGTTACACAACCAATGTGGATGTGTAACTAAAGAAATGCGGATGTTGGTTAACAAATGCTGATGTTGAACATACTAATTCGGATGTTTAATATGCCAATGCTGATGAGGAAGCACAAGACCGCGCTGCACGAAAATGGACATAACCTGGACTACGAGCCTCCGTTTCCGACGTGCTACTAGTCAAAACGGCCGTGGAAACGAGGGCTACGATATGGTAACTAGCCGTAGGCAGGTTATCCCATTTATTTTCCAAAATAAGGCCTCTAAATGGGTTGTTGGGCCACTTTTGTCTTTTTGAGCTTTGAATTCATTCCGTGCACAACATCAACATCAACAACAACAACATCAATAACATCAACAACAACAACAACAACAATAACATCAACAGCATCAACAACATCAACATCAACAACAACATTATCAACAACATCAACATCAACAACAACATCATCAACAACAATAATATCGATGAACAGATGACTACAACAAACAAGAAAACAAGAAACATGATGAATACGGATGATTGCAACCAACAGGCACATCCATTTTCACATTCAACAGAAATAAAGAAATCAACCTTGTTCACATAATCATTGATCCAATCAAGGATTTGTACAACTGTTAGAAACTCTTTCTGAAGTACTTGGAACCATCCATTATCAAGTTAATTCAGAGACTCCAAGAGTTAAAGTGTCTTCAAGACTGACTTATGTTCCTGATGCTATTTATTGAAGTTCAAAGCCTCACCATATGCCTAATACATTCTAATCCTTTGAGTGTGATATGAACAAACAGTAATCCAAAAGTGATACACCTCATATCCAATACGTTAAGTTTTCTCAAAGAGATTCTATCCTTTATCAGAAATACATTAGGAGAAGCTTAATCTGAGGGGGAGAACTATAGTGAACTGTGTCAGAACATCAGTTGATCAAGAAGACATGTGACAAAGAAGATCTTCAAGTCAAAGTTTGGCAAGCATCAGTTTAGGGGGAGTATTGTTGGGTTCAACAATTGATAAACTGAAGCTTTCCAAACCACAATCAAAGCCAACTGAAGATCTCATTGTACAAGTTCAGAGACCAAGTTGATAAACAGAACAAAACAAACACAAGACAAAATCAACAAGACAAAGTCAACATCAAGACCACAAGAAAAGTCAAAATTAGGTCATGATGTAAAAACATTATAAATAGAACCACTAGTGTCACTTGTAATGTGTGGTTCTTGCAAAGTGTGTGGTGTAGTTCTTGAGTGTGTGTTTTTCATGGTGTAAATCACCACCCAAGGAGAAATTCTCTCCTTTGGGTGGGTTTGATGTTCATCCATCTTTGTATATGTTTCTTCATTGTAATTTGTTATTCAATATCAATGTAATCATAACATTATACGTTACACACACATCCTTGTTCTTTGATTCACACACTTTCACCCGTCTTTAATTTTGAATTTTTGGATCTGAAAATGATGAATCCTAAGATCCAAGCTCAACAAATCTGAAATATTGATTCAGCGAAAGTTAACAAAGTGGAACATAATGAATGGATGAAAGTCTTGCAAGCAAATTAAAAAGGGAGTTCATAACTCAATGAAGGGTTGTTAGCTCAACTGTGTGGGGTTTAGCTAACCCATAAGAATTCACACAGAGGGGGTCGGTCTTTGTGACCGATCAAGACGTACGAAAATGAGATCCTTGTCACTTGACCCCAAGATGCTAGTTGCTTCGTGTACAAATGATGGGGCATAGCTTATGAGAGGATCTAGATTAAAATGGAAGATAATAATGAAAGAATGTATGAAAACGAATGATTATGAATGATGATAAAAGATAATAATGACATTATCAAGATGTACGTATGTGGTGTGATCACGAACGAAAGTAAAGGAAAGGCTTCTACTAAAAATAAAGTATTATATTATATAAAACTAGAACTCACTCAGCAACGCTAACCTTTTATGCATTTTCATTTGGCAGGTAGCTTGTTGCTGAGGATGGCACGAGGGTGAAGCTACTTGGCGGGCAAAGACTAGCATCCATCTCATGCAATAATAATGATGTTGTTTTCTAATACAACTAAGTGATCTTTTGTAATCTTTTAAACGATGATGTATTACGTGGAAAATGTATTTATTAAAGCATGAAATGGTTTTTGATGAATTATTCTGCTATAATGTTTTATTCACTTAATAAATCTTAATGTGTTTTGATATAAATGATGTTGTGAATGACTAACCGTGGGGTTTCCGGGAACGTGGCCTTACACGAATGGATACTTTTTGCTTCTCTTAACAACCTTAAATGCTATGACGTATTGATTATCAAACCCTATAAACACACTCCCGAACCAATATAATCAAATATGATTATAATCTTCATTGGAGTCACACTAATTGATCACACATGGAACGTAGCATCTATGGATTAAATTGAAACCAAAACTGGACACGACACCACACGAATGACCCTTAAAATCAATCTACTCCTACCCAAAACTTATCTGCAACACACCACAACCAACTTCGAACACTATTGCCTCAAAAGACCATTGAATCAATCCAAATGACCACTTCGATACACATAATCCTTTTTCGACCATCAAGGGAAGGAAACGAGGTGCAAAGAACCAAAAACCACCCGTATTTCACTAGAGAAGATTAGATAATCAAATTACAGTTGAAATGAATCTAATCAGACATTAAACAAGATATTTAATATGTGATTGATGAAAGAGAAATCAACTCAAGGTCACACGAGCAATTAAATAAGATTTACATGTATTATAATCAAATTGTCAACTACAGATTGGTGTATCAATGCATTCACAAAAGCTTAACTAAATACATGGGAAAGGAACTAGTTACACAAAAACGTTAAACAACAATAGTTATCAAATGGAAACTTTTTGCTTCTCTTAACAACCTTAAATGCTATGGAGATTTGATTCTCAAGCCCTATAAACACACTCCCGAACCAATCTAATCAAATCTGATTATAATCTTCTTTGGAGTCACACTAATCGATCACACATGGAACGTAGCATCTATTGATTAAATTGAAACCAAAACTGGACACGACACCACCCGAATGACCCTTAAAATCAATCCACTCCTACCCAAAACTTATTCGCAACACACCACAACCAACTTCGAACACTATTGCCTCAAAAATCCATTAAGTCAATCAAAATGACCACTTCGATCCACAGAATCCTTTTTCGACCATCAAGGGAAGGAAACGAGGTGCAAAGAACTAAAAACCACTCGTATTTCACTAGAGAAGATTAGATAATCAAATTAAAGTTGAAATGAATCTAATCAGACTTCAAAAAAGATTCTTAATATGTGATTGATGAAAGAAAAGTCAACTCAAGGTCACACGAGCAATTAAATATGATTTACTTGTATTATATTCAAAACTGTGCAATTATAGATTGGTGTATCACTGCATTCATAAAAGCTTAACTAAATACATAGGAAAGAAATTAGTTATACAAATATACTAAACAACAATAGTTCTCTAATGGATACTTTTTGCTTCTCTTAACAACCTCAAATGCTATGGAGTTTCGACTTTCAAGCCTTATAAACACACTCCCTAACCAATCAAATCAAATCTGATTATAATCTTCATTGGAGTTACGCTAATTGATCAAACATGGAACGTAGAATCTCTTGTTTAAATTGAAACAAAATCCGGACACGACACCACAAGAATGACCCTTAAAATCAATCCACTCCTACCGAAAACTTATCCGCAACACACCATAACCAACTTCGAACTCTATTGCCTCAAAAATCCATTGAATCAATCTAAATGACCACTATCGATCCATAGAATCCTTTTTCAACCATCAATGGAAGGAAACGAGGTGCAAATAACCAATAAACTACTCGTATTTCACTAGAGAAGAATAGATAATCAAATTACAGTTGAAATAAAATTAATCAGACGTCAAACGAGAAACTTACAAACCCTTAAGTGCTATAAAGCTCATCATACACCATCATACGTGGTTATCACACAACCCAAACAACACAATCTACCACCTTAGACATCATCAACAAACATTCTAACATGATCCTAACATCATAAACATGCTCAATTAACAATATCCAATTGTCTACATAAATAAAGTTTCCCTTTCGGGAAAGTAACATGCGAAACCAAATCTAACATCCAATTCATTCAAAAATTCATTAACTTTATACCTAATCAAGTTCATAACAATCATCTAAACATGATAAACATCATCAATTCATCATAATTCCCAAATCTCATACATAAAAGTTTCTACTTATAGTAAGGTATGAACAACCACTCAATTTCAATCATATATTCATCAATATTATACCTAATCTAGTTCATAGCATTCATAATCATCCATTTAACATCAACAATTCACCAAAACATAAATTCTCATGAAGAAAAGTTTCCACTTTTGGCACTGTATGAACTAGATGAAAAAAAAAACCATGGATTTCTTGCATAATCTACATAGATTAACATTCATACAACATAACTAACATCATATCATCATCAAATCATCATCAATTTTGACTTTTCTATAGAAATCAAACTAGGGTTCATCAATAATCAAAAACCATGAAAAGTCAATCCTTTAAGTGTGCAAAGATGATGATTAACACTTGTAAATCACTTGTAATGCTTGAAACTCAATCAAAATCAATGCTTGTTTGTTGTTTTTGATCAAAAATCGAATTGTGTGTGTGTTGGGGATGGTTCTGGGCGCAAGGAGGCTTATGGGAGGGGATTAGGGTTTGATTTTAATTATATTTAGCAAGATTGTGTTTTGTGATAATTACAAACATAACCCTTCTTGATTAAATTTTATAAAAACTAATCTTTTTACACCTTGTAAATAAGTTCTTGACTACAAAACACAAGCATTATTAACCCACTATAATAATCATGTATATTTTCCACTAATTACAAAACACATGAAATAAATATACCACGTTGGCATGTTACAAGATAAAATTCACAAATAATACTTAAAATTCACAAATCACATAACTACAAATTAATAATCAACATTATTAATCAAGTTATTATCTAATAACCATTGTTAATTATTATTAAGTCACCAACATTTAACGACAACTAGTGTGTGCTCACGACACGTGTATGCAAGACCTAACAGAACTAACAGAGTTTGGTAACAGAAAATTACCGGATGTCACATTATCCCCATGTTGAAAGAATTTTCATCCCGAAAATTGCATTACATGGTTGTGTTACATCACAGGTTTACTGCATTGGCACAAAGAAATCGAGTGAGTTTCGAGTGGGTTGTCAGATTGTCCCCATGTTAAAAGAAATTTCGTTCCGAAATTTAGTCATTACCTTCACCGGTTGACATCGTCATTTTGAACAGATGGGGATACTTAAGCTTCATCTGATCCTCACGTTCCCACATGAATTCTGGTCCACGTTTTGAGTTCCAACGAACTTTGACTATGGGTATCTTGCTTTGCTTAAGAGTCTTGACCTCACGGTCCATCACCTCAACTGGTTCCTCAATGAACTGTAGTTGTTCAACTACTTGCACTTCCTCCAGAGGTACAACAATCACCTCATCCGATAAACACTTTTTCAAATTTAAGACATGAAAAACATCGTGGATTCCACTCAATGAATCAGGTAGGTCTAATCGATACGCCACTGGACTTATTCTTTTAAGAATCTCAAATGGTCCAACGTATCTCGGATTAAGCTCGCCTCTTTTGCCGAATCGAATCACACCTTTCCACGATGAGACTTTCAGTAAAACTTTATCGCCAACCTGAAACTCCAAAGGTTTCTGTCGCTTGTTTGCATAGCTTTTCTGTCGGTCATGTACTGCAGCCATACGGTTCCTTATCTGTACGATCTTCTCAGTAGTCTCATGCACCAACTCGGGGCCTGTTGCTGGTGTGATCTACACTTTCACCCATACAAAACCTCAAATGGTGCTGCCTTAATGCTGGTGTGATAACTATTGTTGTAAGAAAATTTCACCAATGTTAGGTGAACTTCCCAGTTATTCCCGAAGTCAATCACACAAGCACGTAACATGTCCTCCATTGTTTGAATAGTACTTTCACTTTACACATCTGTTTGTGGATGATAAGCAGTACTCATATCCAGACGCGTACCCAAAGATTTCTGTAACGATTTCCAGAAATGTGATGTGAAACGAGCATCACGGTCAGAAATAATTAAGACCAGTACACCATGTCTCGAGACTATCTCCTTCAGATAAATTCGAGTTAACTTGTCCATTTTATCCATTTCCTTGATTGCCAAGAAGTAATCAGACTTAGTTAATCGATCTACGATAACCCATATCATGTCACAACCAATAGGAGTTAGGGGTAATTTGGTAATGAAATCCATAGAAATTTGTTCCCACTTCCACATAAGATTCTCAGGTTGTTGTAGTAACCCAGACGGCTTCTGATATTCAACTTTAACCTTCGAACAAGTTAGGCACTTGCTCACATACGTAGTTAAGCCTACCTTCATGTTAGGCCACCAATAGTGCGCCTTCAGGTCATGATACATCTTGTCAGAACCAGGATGTATAGAGTACTTAGACTTATGTGCTTCATTCATAACCAAGTCTCTTAGGTTTCCATACAAAGGTACCTAAAGTTTGTCCATGAAATAACGAATTCCATCTGCTTTTACCTCCAACTGTTTATCCATTCCCTGTAAAGATTTAGACCAGATGTTTTCCGCTTTCAAGGCTTCTGGTTGAGCTTCTTGGATTTCTTCACACAAGTGAGTGCTAATCATAAGCTGCAAAGCTCACACTCATCGGGGCTTAGCAGTTTCCTTTCTACTCAACGCATCAGCGACTACATTTGCCTTTCCTGGGTGGTATTTGATAGCGTAATCATAATCATTCAACAATTCCACCTAGCGTCGCTACCTCATATTCAACTCCTTCTGCTCAAAGATATGCTGAAGACTCTTGTGATCGGTGTAGATAGTGCACTTGGTACCGTACAAGTAATGTCTCAAGATCTTCAAGGAAAAAACTACCACACCCAGTTCCAAGTCATGAGTGGTGTAGTTCTTCTTGTGTACTTTTAGTTGTCTCGAGGTGTAGGCTATCACCTTATCACATTGCATCAAGACACAACCAAGTCCTTGGATAGAAGCATCACAATAAACCACAAAGTCATCACTTCCCTCCGGTAATGCCAATTTCGGTGCGCTACACAGTTTCTGTTTCAACACCTGAAAAGAAGACTCTTGACTATCACCCCATTTATACGTTGTTCCCCTGTGAGTCAAGGCTATGAGAGGTTGAGCGATCCTAGAGAATCCGTTAACAAATCGTCGATAATATCCTGCCAGTCCAAGAAATTGCCGTATCTCACTAGGCGTCTTGGGAACCGACCAATTCTTTATCGCCTCAATATTTGCTGATCGACATGTATTCCTTTCCCGTTAACAATGTGACCCAAAAACTATACTTCACGTATCCAGAAATCACACTTGGAAAACTTGGTGTATAGTTGTTCCTTTTTAAATAATTCCAAGATTAGACGTAGGTGCTCTTCATGTTCTTCCTTAGTCCTCGAATAGATCAATCTGTCATCAATAAACACGATAACAAACATATCGAGATATGATTTGCACACACAATTCATGAGATCCATGAATACTGCTGGTGCATTTGTCAACACAAATGGCACGACCAAGAATTCATAATGACTATAACGTGTACGGAATGTGGTCTTCGAGATGTCTTCCTCTCGGACTCTCAGTCGATGATACCCAGACCTCAAATCAATCTTAGAGTAGTAGCTTGATCCTTGAAGTTGATCAAACAAATCATCTATATGAGGTAAAGAATATTGATTTTTGACTGTAACCTTGTTTAGTTCTCTGTAGTCGATGCACATTCGAATTGTGCCATCCTTTTTCTTAACAAAGAGAACAGGTGTTCCCTAAGGTGATGAGCTTGGTTGAATAAACCCTTTATCCAACAGTCCTGCAGTTGTGCAGATAGTTCTTGCAGTTCATTCGGGGCTAACCAGTAAGGTGCTCTCGCAATCGGAGCGGCTCCGGGAGTCAAATCAATCTGGAACTCAACTTGATGATGAGGTGGTAGTCCAGGCAGATCCTTTGGAAACACCTCTGGAAAGTTACAAACAACTGGAATGTTCTCTATCTTCTTTTCCTTCGGTTGCTTGTTAGTCACAAGGGCTAATATAGCTATGCGACCCTTACGTAGCCACTTCTACGCTTTCATAAAGGATATGATGTCTATCACAGCACCACCTTTCTCGCCCTTAACCAAGTGAATTTCCCCATCCAGGAGAGGAATGCGGATAATCTTCTCGTGGAAAATGACTTCCGCCTGCTTCTCGGACAGCCAATACATGCCCACAACCACATCGAAAATCCCAAGTGTAACAGGCACGAGGTCGATGTCAAAAGTATGTCAAGTAAGTTCTATCTCACAATCCTTAAGGATGTGTGTAACGTGAATTTGCTTACCATCAACTAATTCTACCATATATGTAGATTCCAACGGAGAAGGCATATCACTGAAGAGATTACTAAACTTAGTAGAGATAAAACTCCTATCGGCTCTAGTGTCAAACAATACAGTAGCAAAACGACCATTAACTGGGAATTTACCAGTAACAGTAGTGGGGTCGTTTAGAGCCTCACCTGAACCCATGATGAAAGCTCTCCCTTTAGCTCCACCGTTGTTGCCACCACTACCGTTGTTGCTGTTGTTTCCACCATTGCCAACACCATTCCCATTCTTCTTCAACTAAGGACAATCCCTCTTATAGTGTCCTTCCTTTCCACACTCAAAGCAACCTTTTGGTGTTTGTAAGATCATCTGAAGATTATAAGGATGCAACCAATAAACCTAAAAAAC